>OZ023266.1:118582671-118742671 GCA_964006375.1 Tillus elongatus | reverse complement strand
TAATTATTGGAACAAAACGCATTGCGTAACAAACAAAAGTGTACTAGAAAATAACTTAAGATTATGAAAACTATTGAAACAGTTCTTATTCTTATCAAAACATAAACTGGCACTACATTTTTCACATTTTATGTACGTGAATCTTTTACAATTAGGAAATCTGCATCTTAAATGCTTACCCATCCAAGTGGGAAAGCGTGAAGTGTGTTACCTCTTTTGGTTGTAATAGACTTTGACCAAGTTTTTTTTCTGTTTTGTAGTTTCCTCTCAATGTCTGATTAACGTCCACGCTGGCGCTTTGGTGAACTACCATTATACATAGCGTCTGACCTATTGTTTTAATTATGTAGTCTGCAGGTCCAAGTATTTTTGTTTCACCTCCTTTAGCTGCAACACGTTTATACAAAAGCCAGGAATTAACTACTGTGATGTCCAATTAATGATAATAAGTAGAAAGTACCACTTCCTAGATTTTATTCTTATTCGATACCGGACTACCAAGCTAATTCGGTTTACAGTAGGGTCCGGGTTTTACAAGTATAGTAGATTTAACGAAGTTTTCATTTAACGAGCCAATTTTGGTGATTTGAATGGACTTGTGTAAGAGACAGTGCTAAAATGTTTCTGATTTAATGAGACCGATTTTTAGGCGATTTCGGTTTTATCGAAGTAATTATTGCGCTGACCCGTTCACATTTTTATTGGGATACACAGATGTGCGAAAGTAAACAAGAGGGCTTTGTCTTTCTGTGAATTTCGTTGCATCTATACCTAAAAATATGACTATTCAGACACACTAGGACTAGATTCACATGCTTCTTGATTGACACAACACAAGAGAAAATATTTATGGGTTCTTCCACTCACACAATGATAGAGTCCCTGTTACCACTTCAAATCAACGTTCGTTAGTTCGTTACAATTGTACATTTGTGTGGATTTTTGTTTTTCTGTTTAAATCTTGAACCTTGCGCCTTATTTCGATCAGTTTTTGTTCACCGCGCGTTTGAGGAAGGTGAATAGAGCCTTGTTTACACAATGTCCGCGTCTGGTATAAAAAGAAAACGCCTTACCATTGAAGAGAAAATGTCGTTATTAAAACAAGTGAAAACGGGAACGAAAAACGGTGTGTTTGTAGGCAGTACGGTATTGCATTGTCTACATTATTAACAATTTTAAAGTGCTGGAATGCTATTGTCCAGGCTAGTCGTTCCAACACTACTGGCAACAAGAGAAAAAATCTGAAAACAACCGACATGGAGAACTTAGACAAAGCATTGTTTGATTGGTACAAATATCAGAGGTGCGCAAACATTGCTATAAGTGGTCTATTTCTCTTGCAGAAAGCTGCTTTTCTTGGTAGAGAAATGGGATATGGAGAGAATTTACAGTGTTCTACAAGTTGTATTTCTCGTTTTAAACTAAGTTTAGTTTGTGTATATTATGACGGTTCTGAGTTTCGAAGACTATTGGTTATTGGCAAAGCACAAAACCAGGCCCAGGACTTAATGGATCCCTGGCAGTGATCTTCGTCACACCCAGGACATTGCCCATAACTGGTCCTGGGCGTGACGAAGAGCACTGCCAGGGGATCCATTAAATCCTGGGTCAGAAACGAACATAAGATGTACTGGGCAGACTGTCCTGGGCTCAGACATGGGAAGTCAATAATTGACGGACCCAGTTCAAAGAGAGCTGTGGAGCTGCTAAATCTTAGCAGAGGACAGCTCAGGAACATAACAGGACTCTTGACGGGACACATGGCTGTCAAGGAACACCTGCGGTTCGAGGGGGACCTCACATGCAGATTCTGCGGTGTGGGGGAGGAATCAGCCCAGCACATCTTGTGCGAGTGTAAAGCTCTGGACTGCAGAAGACAACTGATCTACGGTCAGTCTGCACAAAAACGGTGCAAAACCGTTTAAGGCATGGTGGTTTTCATTTTGAACATAGAAATGAAAACGTTGATTTAAGCGTTTCGGAAGATATCGGTGACTAAGACGTTGACATTCCTCTGATCGAATGTGCTAGGGTTATGAAATGGCGCAAGTATCGATGGATCACCGGAACATAGATAATTATGTCGCAACTTTAGGTATTCCAACAGATTCCGAGATAATTGAAGCTGCAAATTTGAACACTTGCCAAGAACTGATAGAATATTCCGATTCGGACAACGAATTTAAAAGCCCCGAATGCACCAATGTTTCACTGCAAGATGCCATAGATTCCGCCTTATATTTTTAGAGAGAGGCTCACACTCCGAGAATGAACTATAAGTTTATTAACTTCCATAGAAAACTTTTAAAAAAGAAGAAATAAAAAAAAAACCGACAGTATAGATGAAAATCACAGACTACTTTTTGTGATGTGTATAAAGTTAGATTAAGTAATAATGTACAGTATATACAGTGTAGTTATTTTTTTTATGCGAATAAAATTGTTCATTCAAACTAGACAGTTACGGTTGACTTTCAGTGTTGATGGAAATGGTTATAGGGGAGTAGTCCGGTTTGTACACTTACATATAGGAATGTATATACCAACATTTTTTGTAATTACTTCTTAGTTCTGATATAACGAGATCCAGTTTTTTTTGCGGGTTCCTTGACTCCTCGTTTAAATACGGATTCCACTGTATATAGTTTACCTTTTATAACGTAAACCTACGTAGAATCCGAATCTAAACGAGGAGTAATTACAAAAAATGTTGGTATATATATATATATATATATATATATATATATATATATATATATATATATATATATATATATATATATATATATATATATATATATAGCGAGATCCAGTTTTTAAGAGATATTATTGCTGGTTCCTTGGCTCCTCGTTTAAATTCGGATTCTACTGTATATAGTTTACCTTTTATAACGTAAACCTACGTGCCAAATTTGGTTACCATAGCTTTTTTTATTTTCGGAGATAAAATTTTTTTCCGAATGAAAACCTGATTTTCCTGGCTAACGAACTTATCCAAGCCACTTACAAATCTCATCAAAATCGACTCATTATTTTTTCAGTTATCGGTGTGAGGTTCAAAAGCTCAAGTATAGTGAAGGTATGTCCCGAACAAAGAGGTTGTATATTACAACCTCTTTGGTCCCGAAATTAACGATCGTCTCGCGACCGTAAAAACCTGGTTGCAAGGGGTTTGCGCATTGGGACTGATATGGAGGACTGGCTGAAAATTATAAGCGATGCCTCCACGTTGCCAAATTTTACTGGCTCATGGTCACCTTGTCAGACGCGGTCCGACGCCCTACCGTGGACTCGTGACTGTATCCTGCCTGAGCCAATATAGTACTACAGGTGGTTTGCCTGAGCTACTGCTGGTAAATATCTTTTTACTATTGCTGTTTTCAATATTATTGCACTTAAATTGTTAATAAAAGGTGAATTTTGAAAAAATTTCTTCAAATGAGCGCAAACTAAGACCCCTAGAACCCATATCCGAGATCAGTTTCAATATATATATATATATATATATATATATATATATATATATATATATATATATATATATATATATATATATATATATATATATATATATATATATATATATATATATATGAGAGTGTGTGTGTGTTTGTGTATATCACACCGATAACTCAAAAAATAATGGGCTGATTTGTATTAAATTTGGTGAGTACCTTCATTTTGCAAGTGCCTTGGACAACTTCGTTAGCCAGGAAAATCGGCCCAGGTTTTCCCCGAAAATTTTGTGTTTTCGTTCGGAAAAAATATATCTTCGGAGATAACAAGGTAAGGCCAACCAAATTTGGTACGCGTATTTGCATTATAAATAGTGACCCACGTCCCAAAATTAAAGTAAGTTATTTATAAGACAAAAAAGTTATAGGCATTTAAAAACAAGAAATTTTTGGATTTTCCTTAAACCGTCAAAGTCGCGATTTGAAACGTCAAAATTCACAGCATTTAGGTAAAAAAACCTGAAACAAATACAGATTATGTAAAGAAAATGTCGCAAGAGGAGTGTTCTGCAAACCCTTAAGTTTCAGCTTCAACCGCCATTGTCCTTCATTTTACTAAAATGTTTACAGAAAATTCATTTCAAATAGACCCTTGCTCTGATGCTTTGGCTGTAGGTTTAGTTAAGTTGAGCTTTGGCCGTAAGTTTATCGTTTAACGGTCTATAATTTTTAGTTAATGTTTGTAGAAAAAATTCGTTAACGAAGAGACCGCGACTTTTCAATTTTAAAAAGGTTTCTTCAAAGGAGCGCAAACTAGTCCCCCTAGAATCCATGTCCGCGTTTACTTTCTGTTTTTATCTGTGCATTTATACAAGGTGACGCATTTCTACGGTAAAGCTCAATATAATTGTTATTATACAGGATACGAGAAAAAATTGTATACGTTAATTATAGGGTGTCTTAAGCTGCATCTTATAAAAATATTTTTAAAATAACAGGCTGGTCCATAAGTCGTTGGTGATCCCTACGATTGTTTTTTTCGCACACCCTTATATTATTGCATTTTTGCATTTTTTTCAAAATATGATTCATGTTTGTAAGAAAAAAAATCAAGACGAAGTAAGTATGTTTTGGTAGCGAATTTTCATAAAATCCTTCAAATTTCAAAAACTTAATTTCTTATTAGCTTAAGGTTTGTTGGCTAGGAAACCAGTTTTCTCGGAAACATTTAAAGTTTATTTTCGGAAAATTTCTGTACATTTTCAAACAATAAGTAATTTTGATAAGATATGGTACATTGTGTCTACTATATATGCTATACCGGTAACCAGATTGATGACTGCTTGCATTAGAGAGACATATTTGCTATTAAAAATATTTTTATCAAATTCACTTCCATAACGCATTTGCTGCGTCCAGACTTTTTAATATCAATAAATTACTTTTAGTAGATATGGTCATTCATTGTTCCTTTAATATATAAAACTTCTTCACAGGTTTTTTAAAAGTCTGGGTAGTTTTATTATTTTTCTTTTTTGTTGAGAAAAAAGGTCATTGTTTATTTATATTCCTATTAGATGGTTCTTTAGTGATTTCTTCAGTCTGGGTTATCTTTTAATGGGGCTATTCATCTTCAATGGTAAGTGCCCAAGTACCTTAAACTGTGGCTGTTTACAAATGAAGAATTACAATTTTCTTCATTACAAAGATAACTTTTGTAGTTACTTCGATTTAAGCAGCTTCGACTTGAAAAAATATTCTCGCTTAAAAGGCAAAATACTGCCATTATCAAATAACTCCAATCACCAAGGGATTTGGGCCAATATAGTTGCGCTACAACGCTACACACCTGTAGTGGGACACGCAATTTAAAAAAAAAGATTTATACCTAACTAATCGATATTTATGATATCAATGGTAAATAAATATTAAGAAGACACATATCTAGAAGGTATTTATAAGAACACAAAACATAACCGTACTCTACTCCAAACTCTAAACAGTCTCAACCTAAAATAAACTTGGCAACGTGGCGGCATCTCTTGGGATTTTTAGCCGGTTCTCTGAAATAGTGCTTCCTGTCGTGGCATGCCTTATAAAATAAAATAAATATAAAGATAACCATAATTCACTAAGTGAAGAGTGGAACCTGTGATGAGCACTGATAAGTACACTTGGAGAACCCAAATCACCACAACGCATTTAAAAAACCTGACGATCGTTTCACTAACCAAGTTAGCTAAGTATGTTACATCTACAGCTCTGCTTATATTTTTGCGCGGGTAATCGGTCCATACAAGGATAAGGTGAGTCATTCTGTTGAAGGTTTTAATATTATAACAAAAATGAAGTGGACAGAAATTGAAACCCTGAAAGTAGTGGAGTTATATAAAGAATATCAGTGCATATGGGCTATTTCGAGCGTGAACTATAGGAATAAACAAATGAGTATAGCACCTATTATGAGGATATAATTGCAAAAATTAAAAAAGAACCCAGCTAACCTTTAATGCTGGCCCAGTATTGCCGTCATAGCCGGTACCCGGCACTTGCATTGCTGGAGAAGTGCTTGAATACAATGTTGCGCCGGTAACTATAGGAAACTCTGGCCAGCATCCGGCCAACAGTCTCTTAGCCAGCACACACATTACAGGTCAGGCACTTTACCAATGCTACTGAGTTACTTGATTTCAATATCAAATCTGCATTTCTCAGGCACTTATATCAAGTGCTCAATTTTAGGTGGCCCACTAACTTCTACTATGAGGGACCAGCACTATTCTGCATATATATATATATATATATATATATATATATATATATATATATATATATATATATATATATATATATATATATATATATATATATATATATATATAAAATAGTCCAATACTGATCAACATGATTTAGGAATAAGTATACATAAGGAACCTATCAAATTGTTAAACGATATTGGTAATTTATAAATATAACCCATCAATACAGATCATTATTTTCATCGATATTTAATTTTGTAGAGCTAGATTATATTATTACATAAAATCAGAATATTGAAACGGTTTTCTTATATTATAGGACATAGAAAAAATGGAATAAAAACCAAGTACCTATATAATATTAGACGTTTTAATGCCATAAAAATAAAATAGTAACTTTTGCAATTAACAATAAATAAAGTATAAATGTGTCAAAATTAACAATAATGCCAAATAAAATGTTAATAAACAAACTCATAAATAAAACAGTAATTTGAGAATCCATTTAATTAACAATATAAGTGAATATTAATATTTTAGTAGGTACATATACTTTCATATGGTCTGAATATCCATGTGCACTCAGCACATATGCACTCGCATAAACAAATTTAAGTAGATGAAACTAACACGACCTGTATAATATTTATAGCTAATGATTGGTGAATATAATAACAAGTGATTATTTGCGAGTATGTACACTTGACTGCACGAACAATTCCTTAAGATGTCTTTTTCTAGAGACGCTGTGTCCATCTGGTTTGTCCACTAATGGAGGTTTGAAATTTCATCGAAGGTGAACACTAAGTGAATATTTTAAACTGTGATGAGCACTGACAGGTACACTTTCGGAGACCCCAATTCACCACAGCACATTTTTAAAGCTTTCACGATCGTTTCATAAACAAGGTTAGCGTCATCAGAGAATGTATTATCTGTTACAACTGTAAACTACTTAAAACATTTCATCTAGCACTCGAGTTATATTTCAGGCTTAGTTTACAATATTTTTCCTAAAACATATTTTTGTCTCCTATATATTTTTCACTGTCTGCTGCATTACGAAGGCAAAACTTTAACGAGTCACCTTTTTGTTGTCTGGCATCTTCACACAAATGGTTCTTGCTCACTATGTTCCTGAAAATCAGACACTATATCAACAAGAAATGTTCGATTTTTCCACAACGCAACATTTAGAGATAATAAGTACAATAATGTTGGTCAAAGTGTAATACTAGTTAGGTATATTGAATTAATCAATCTCAATAATGTTACTTCCTTCCCTTAATTATGGAGGAAGAATGGTGAATAATACAAGAGCTGAGACACAAAATCAGTTACCAATATTTGCGTGATTTACAAACTACACATTCAAGTGCTTATGATTTGCATACTGTGAGAATACTACATTTAATGTAATGCGATAAGACTATAAATAAATTAAAAAATGATTAACTTACCTATTGTCTTGCGACAGATAATTTCTTGCGTTTTATCATTTATCATTCTACTTTAATTAAGCTCAAACACACAGCACTACAACACAAAAACATACGCCATGTTGTTTTAGTTTTAATGTTTTCTTTTGTGCTAGCGCCATGGACATGCGCCAACACTATCAGCTCACGATGATAGACGAGGGCTATTATCGCTACGCTGCACTTATCCAGCGTTTTGCCGGTACTATAAAAAAGCGATAATTCTCACCGTATAGCCAACATTGGTTAGGTACTGCGGAATACAGTAAATATTATTTGCATTTTGCCAACGCCAATAAGGCAAGGGTAAACTACCTTTTCGTCGTTGGCGTTACTGAACCAGCACAGACGGCATTATCCCGGCAGACGGCCGATGGTTGCGTGTTTGCTGGGAAGGTTTTAGCGTTATTGAACTTAAACAGAAAATAAAAAAAATTGCTATGACCTTATAATCAAGAGCTAATAAAAAAATCCAAGAAGTCTGGCACTGGTGCGGGTGGTGTTTACATTCCCAGTATAAAGTGGTTTGCTTTGATGGATTCATTTATGAAAAATGTAAAAGCTCCGACTGATACACAGGACAATGTAGGGAATATAAAAATGCACGTAAGTAAAAAGTAACTTTTATTTCAATTTTTTTTATTATTCGATCATGTATATTTTATTTAGTACAAATTTCTGTACTGCCAGGAGACAGCACCTTCATTGCAGAAGTAATTTTTCAAATGATCCCGAATGTGATTTGCCAGATTTGTAGCTCCTCTTCTTTGAATACTTTCTACGTTACGTATCTTTGTGATCTCTGCTCTCTAACGGCCCGGGAGCACAGAACCTGTACTTGTGTTCTCTTCTCCTCCCGCGAAGTATGTAAAAGGAGATGACTTCCGTAAAAAATTATGAAGTGCGCACGTAGCTAATACAATCTTGTTTATAGTAGGTAATTTACAGGTAATTTTATTATGAAGTACCCGATATCTGTTTACAAGAATATCCAATGGGTTTTCTACAATTCTCCTAGCATTGCTTAGACGATAATAGAAAACTTTTTCCGGTATAGTAAGAGGTCTTTTGTAATTTTTATATGGTGTCATCAAGTAATGTTGCAACGGAAAGGCACCATCTCCCACAACGTAATATGCTGGAGGGAGTAGTCCATGTTGCAAAAGGTTTCCTAGTCGACAGTTTTCGAAAATTCCGCTATCTGATTCTGAGCCCCGGCTGCCAATACATACGTAGATAAAACAGTAATTGTGGTCCACTTGTGCCATTAACACAACGCTGTTGTTCCCTTTGTAATTGAAATATTCACTTCCCTCAATTCGAAGGAGCCTTTATCAAAATTTTTGCCATCTACAGCCCCACAGCATCCAGGGAAATTCTACGTATCTTCGAATCCTTGAGATATAGTTTTCCAATCTTCTTGTGAAGTTGGCATCTGAAACAATTTTTTTCTATCATTCTCGCATACACCGTAGCACTCCTAGCAATTGAAATGAAACAAAACCACTCAAACAATACCACAGCTGTCACTCCTTGACTTGGTGCACCTGCTGGTATATTTCAACCACTGCTCGGCCGGGCTCTCCACCTCGATCGGATCTCGGTACCTAATAATAACAGAACAACGTACAACAATTACGACGGCGGAACTCTCGGGATCTCAATAGTTCACGTACAGTGGCAAGAGGCAACGCGGAAGGGTTGTGTGTCGGCTATTGTGTAGCCCCCACTACGTTGCTGGCAAGGGGTCGGAATGAGAATATTCTTCGGCTGTGGTAAATGTATACAGTATAGCGAATGCGCTAGGATACATTGAAGCAACCAGGCGGCACCTGGTGTCCTAGTCTGTTCGTGGGCTCCGCCTTGGGGTCCGGTCACCTTCCGCTCCGTAGGGAGGGGGGGGGGGTTATATCAAGGGGGTGGCCTCTGCCTCTGGTTTCCCATAAGCCCCGTTGTATGACTATTGCAATTTCATTAGGAAATTTGTTTATTCCCAGGTCCAGGACAACATACTCTGGTTTCCTGTGGCAAAACTGCTTTGCACTTTGCACATATTTTCTTGTAAAAGGAATCCTTTTATAAATAGTTTATAAATGGATCCTTTTTTATTTTACTCGGAATTTCATTTAGTTATTACCGAGAATCCACCCAAACCCGCTTCAACAATTAATCTCTAACAAAGGCCATAACTAGAAGCCACTTATTGCTTCACCTTAACTTAGGAGCACTCTGTCTCCACTGTAGCGCACCCTGGGTTCGAGTAGTCGTTAACCGCGACTTGGGAAGGGGGAATAATCCTGAAGGAGCGCATCGACTCCCTGGAGAGAAAAAATTCAAACGGTGCAGGCGTCCGAGCATGATCCCGTAGAAAAGCCGTATTGCTAAAAGCATTCCAGAAATTCCCCATACAAAGGAAAAGTGGCATTACCCCCCAAAAAATTCGTTTTTACGGCAATCTATAAATTTTTGCGACATGACTCAAACATAACACCAAATTATTATTTTTCTTTTACGTCGGTCTACTTTCGCGACTGTGGCTAATCATCGATGCCACGGGGTAGTTTCACCCCACTGTCCTGGAAATTTCGCCGAACCCCAACCTTTCTGCAAAGAAGGTAAGGATGTTTAACGCGTCCAACATCACATGGTACACGGGACCAACGGAAGGGAAGGACGTGCAGACATTTAACTTTTTCAAACACAATGTTACAACCTGTGGGTTGATGTTGATTTTACAGTATGTACTGAAAAAGCAAAATCCACTAGTTGGGAGACGTACCCGGGACCCTGGGGTTATGAGGCACACGTTCCCAGCCCTGGACCAGCGAGGCTGTAAAATTAATTTTTATTGCATTATTTATCAAGTACAATACCGCGTACCATTGATCTGTTAAGCTTTACATTTCAATCATACACTCTTGTGGTCTTAAGAAGTAGTTTCACTGGTGTCTTTATATTGCCAGTTATATAATGCAACAGTTACATATATTGCATGCTACATGTTCGGTCAATGAGAACATAAATCATACAATAAACAAGCAAATGCAATCGGGAGTTAGTATATTAGAACCTGCACCTGCATCGTCAAGACACCAGTCAGGATACTTCTAAAGCACAGAAGAAAATTGCTGAACGTCAATTTTGGCAAGTCGACGTCACGATATTCTGCCTGCATTCATTATCGAATATCTTCTCAATTGTTTTTCTTTTGGTTATTACAAATTTTTCTTTTTGTTATTTTCCTATCTTGTATTTTCAATATATGAAGTTTGTCTCCATGCTCCGTTTTAAGTGTTTCGTTAAAAGGTCTACTTGAAAATACTTCGCATTTTTGGCCTCGGTTTCTTTGTTGGTGTTCTCATCTTCTGGAAACGGCAACGACATATATTTTTAGTCCAATATTTAGAACCACAGCGGGTGTTAAAGGTGTTCTATGAAATCCCTTTTTTATTTGCAGTAACTATTTTTTCGTGATGTTGCCGGATGTATAAATTCTATGCAATTCTCTTAAAATATTCTCCGGTTAGGATACTTTTTTCTCTGGCGGTTTTTGAGAAGTAGAATCGATTAATGCCCTATATTTAGCATAAACTGAATAGAAGAAAGGAGAATTTCGAATCGTAAAGAGATCCACTATCATTTATTTCGTGATTGTCAATATTTTGTTCTGTAACAGTGAACAGGAGAAAAGCTTTTTTGGAAAACATATTCTTGATAGTTAGCCACAGATTACATTTATTAGTGTATAACCTGTTATATGAGAGACTCGGTGGTCCAGTGGTAAGAACGTGTCTCTCTGAACCCAAAGGTACTGGGTTCGATTCCCTGGACTCCTCTTTCACTTTTTCAGTACGTAATGCAAAATTAACATCAACCGAGGTTCTGGCATTGTGTTTGAGCAAGTTGATTGTTTGCACGTTCCGCCCTTCGGAGGGGACGTAAATCCGTCCGTCCCTTATACCATCCGATGCCGGGCACGTTAAAGATCGATACCCCCTTACAGAAAGGCGGGAGTTCGGCGAAATTTCCAGGATTGTGAGGTGAAACTGCTCCCTGGCATCAGTGATTGTCTATATTCACGGAGATAGACCGAGAATAGACAAAATAAATTATATAGCTTATTACCCCATGGCACTTGCCACCAGAATATAAATTATATAAGGAAGCTTGTCCATAACCTAGATATGTAATAGGACGACGCTAACGTTTGTTGATTTTTGACTTTTATAAAACGGTTTTCATTATCTAAATGGTCGGTTGATAGATAACCTAGTAATCTTCAAAATTATTGTGCACTGCTGCCAAACTTATAATTTTATTTGTAATATACAGAAATGTCCCAGCTAACATTTTTACGTTATTTAAACCCCTTTTCTATGCATTTATCTATAGCCTACTAAGTAAAATAGTTGTTTTTATTTTTAGCGAATTTTTCATTTCCAAAAGTAGGAGATCAGTATGACCACTTTGCGTTTTTTCGTTGTAACGTCATGAGAGCTTGTACTTACTGTAAAATTAACATCAACCAAGTTTTTGGCATTGTGTTTCAGCAAGTTTAATGTTCGGTGGGGAGCGTAAAGCTGCTGGTCCAGTGTACTATGCAATGTTGGGCGCGGTAAATATCACTAATGCTCTTATAGAATGGATGGGCGCAGTAAAATTTACAAAATAGTAAGGTTAAAATGTTGGCGTCGCTGATTGACTATAGTTGTGGAAAAAGGCCGACATTAAAAATAAAAATAGAAAGATACCAACAGAAACGGTATGGAATAAGGGATATATTTCAAAGTACAGAAATCTTGAGGCATTATAAGGAATATAGTAGCAAATTGTCAGAAATATGTATGTATCAAATGCACATAATATATTGTTACGTTCTTCGGGTTTCTGGATTTGTTGACTAACAAAACACAGCTTTTCAAACTACTCATTTATTATAACCAACTATTTTCCAACATCACCGTCAACTAAAATATTTCTCTCTATTACTAAATCTCTATAGTTTATACTCGCCTCATTACACACCACACTGATTAACTTAACACTGACTCCCTCTATCTGCGGTTCGCCTATTTATACTATCCATAGAGATTCTAAACCATCTACACTGTTCTACGCCTGTCACTTCTGGTCCCCTCTAGAAGTATGAATCCAGAGTGTTGTTACCAACACACTTTACAAGATGCCTGTGACCATAGAAGCGACTAAGTTTATAAACTTAATTATCATAGAGACTTCCCCCCTCTTACATTCGATCATCCTGATCGAATTTTGGCATTTCTTGGTATGGCGTAAGCCTGTGCATATGGACCACCTACATCTTGCTCCTTGGGCTCTGTTGAATGCGATAGACAACGTCATTCAACCTTCTGACCACCTTATACAGACCTTCCCACAATTTCTGTAGTTTCGGTGACCGTCCCTTGAGTCGTACTGGATTGTAGAACCACACCCGATCTCCTTCTTTAAAACCAGCTGAATTAGTTCGCACGTCATAACGGGTCTTTATGCGTTCGCCTTCTACTCGTATATGCATTCTGACAGCAGAATCGATGGCATGCATTCTTTTTTCCATACCTTTTATGTACTCATGAGTTGAACGTGGAGCATCTGTGGGTTTTCCAAATATGAGATCAGGAGGAAATCTTAACTCCTGCCAGAAGACCACGCTGGTTGGGTATATCTGGTAGTCTCATGTAGGTCCGAGCGGTATGCCAGGAGAAATAGCGGAATGTCTGTCCCAATCCGTTTGGTGTTCATTAACAAATATTCTTAGATGAGACTCTAATGTAGCATTGAATATTTCCACCATTCCGTCAGATTGAGGGTGCATGGGCGTAGTTCTCGTCTTTCTGATTCCCATCAGCTCGCACACCTTCTGGAAAACAGAGGACTTAAAGTTGCGTCCTTGATCAGAATGGAGTTCTAGCGGTACACCAATTCTACAGAAAAACTCATTCACCAATACTTCTGCAACAAGCATGTAACGATTTCCTGTGTCTGTTCTAGGAAAAATGACCAGCTATGTCGATTTCAATTCTTTCGAATAGGGCTCCCACGTTGTACTGCTTCATTCGCTCCCTGGTTTTTGATTGAGGCCCCTTACTGGATGCACACTCTTGGCAGGTTTTGCCACATTCCTCTACAACAGCTCTACATCTTAACCAATAAAAACGTTCTCTGACCTTCTCCAAAGTTTTCTTTCCCCCAAATGGCCTCCACCTGCTACGCCATGGATCTCCTCGATTACCTCTCTAACTTTTGGCCGCTGAAGGACTATTTGCTTCAATATGCGTGTTCTATCCTCTGACTCCCAATTTTCAAATTTTAATAGAGTCCCACTGGGCCAAGTTGTTGGTGGCAACGCTTTTATCACTAATTTCGGATCAAGCGGGTCTTTCGTGGCAAGTTTCCTTCCATCTGTAGACTGGCTGGATACAAGGGTCTTCTTTTTGGTCCTGCATTAACCTCTGCGGGTCACATCGGTTAACTGGTTGCACCGTTGTCCTCCTACACACTTCGTGATTCAACCCTTCTTTATTTGCGGCAGAGATACAATGGTGGGCAAGGTGTCCTAGATAGGGCGTCGGTATTATCGTGCTGTCGTCCAGGGCAGTGTGCGATGGAAAAATATTACTCTTGAAAGCCTCAATCCCCCTCGCCATCTGACCCTCTGAATTGTTTAATTGAAGAAGCCAGCGTAGGGAAGCGTGGTTGGTTTTCAGGAGAAATTCTTGACCATATAGATATTTATGAAAATGCTCCAACGTCTTGATAATGCCTAGAAGTTCTTTTCTCGTCACACAATAGTTCTTTTCTTCTTTGGACAGGGCTTTGCTGAAATACGCTACAACCTTCTCTTGGCCTCCCTGTTCCTGGTAAAGAACTCCTCCAATGCCAACATTGCTCACATCTGTGTCCACAATAAACCGGTGACCAGGCCGAGGGTATGTCATAATCGGGGCCGAACAGAGAGCCTGTTTAGTGTCTCAAAAATGCTCTTTAACAATCATTGGTCCAAATGAAGGGTGTCTTTTCTTCCGTCAGTTTATGCAAGGGTTTCCCGATGTCAGGCAACCCCTTTACAAAACGGCGGTAATATGTGCAGAGGCCCAGAAAACTTCGCAGCTGATGTACATTGGTTGGGATGTCCCAGTTTATAATACAGTCTGTCTTCTCTGGGTCGGTTTTGACTCCATCTAAGGTGTGCCCTAAATACTTGACTGATTTTTTAACGAGACAGGATTTCTTCGGGTTTAATTTTAAATTGGGTGCCTGTAGTTTCTGAATCACTTGTTCGACATTCTTCATATGATATTCGAACGACTGTCCTAAGATAATGACGTCATCTAGGTACACGAGGCATGTCTTCCAGTGTAGACCTCTTAGAACTGTCTCCATTAGACGCTTAAACGTGGCTTAGGCATTACACAACCCAAATTGCATGACGTTGAACTGCTACAGTCCACTACCAGTGGTAAACACAGTCTTTTCTTTGTCTTTGGGCTCAATCTCGACTTGCCAGTAGCCACTTTTCCAGTCCAATGTCGAAAACTATCTTTCGCTTGCCAGTACCAAGTGTATCGTCAATTCTGTGAAGTAGATAGCTGCCTTTCTTAGTGACACCATTTAACCGGCGGTATTATACACAAAACTTCGTGGAGCAATCTTTCTTTTTAACTAACACTACTGGAGAGGCCAAAGGGCTTTCGCATGGTGTCAACTTCATGCTCTTTTGCCAACCCTTCTTGGTGGTTGCTTGATTGGTAAAGATGTCCCAGTCTCAATGTGATGGCGTATTAGGTCTGTTCTTCCAAAATAGTTATTGTCTGTTATGAAAACGTTGCAATATTTGTACAGCAATTTCGCCACTACTTGCTTCTGTTGTGGAGAAAATTTTCCGCTTCTGCTGAGACGTCGCGTAGATGTTCTGGAAATGGTTCATCCGGGATGGACGAGGCTGGTTCTTCTGGGTCGTGGCAACGCCGTATGATGGTTACCGGCGATAATATTCCGATTTCGGAGCCTTTGGAGATCTTCTGAACAAAGATTTTATGGTTGGCTATTCTGGCAGCTGCCAGTTCTTTTGCTTGAACAAGAGTTTTACCGACTAGAAGAGCTTTCTTAAATAGATCATTGTCTTCTGGTTCTTTAATGCCCCACCACTTGTCCCGAAAGATCTCCAAATATGTTCACTGGGACAATACTCTCACTTTGGGCTCTCGGAATGACATCTTCTTTATCCGTGACTTTTCGAACAGCAAGGTTATTGACAGCTGGTATAACTACTTCCTCATCACCGATATTCATAACATTGTTCTCGAGATCTAACTTGACACCGTGACCTTGCAAAACATCTAGACCAAGTATAACAGGGTTTGATATGGCGGCAACAATAACTCGCTGTTTGGTCTTCCAAACTCTAATTTGTACCTTGACGTCAGTCTCACCAAATACACGAATCTATGCGGCACCAGCTACGGTCAGTTTGTAGATTCTTTCTGGCTCTCTTACCCTCCAGCTTGGTACCATATCACGACGGATAATCGTTCTAGATGCGCCGGTGTATACAACCATTTGAGCCTTATTGTTGCTGATGTATCCGTCTACAACGAGCGTGTTGCCAGAATCGTTGGCCAGTGAAATAGTTGTCAACTTCGGGGCACTGTGGTGGGCAGCCAGCTCTCGCCCAATAAAGCTGCATTTAGTTTTCTTGTACGTTAATTGAAGATGATCTTGGGGCCCGGCACTCACTTCTTATGTGCCCCACCTTACCACAGTTCCAACACCGTATGGCACTTGCACGATGAGCTTGCCTTGGCTCCTCAGGAGGCGTGGGCTTCATCTGTTCTACTAGTTTATCTAGTAACCGCACGACCTTGGATGAATGTTTTACTTTCCTCTTCTGAGACTGGGAGACTGCGAACCCTCACACTGCCTTTAGAGGCTTGCTTGGCAGAATCAAATTCTAGTGTATGTGCCAAAGCATCTTCAGGTTTTTGTGTCTCGCCATCCTCAGCGCCTTTTGGGTGTCGGTATCTCTGATGCCATCAATAAATGTTTGTAGCGAGAGCTGGTTCAAAAATTCCACCGGAGCTGTGGGATAAGCTGATCGTGTTAGTCTCGCAACATCGCCTACGAATTGTTGCAAACTTTCGCCGATTTCTGACAGCGACTTTTCAGCTGAGTTTGTTAAAGTTGTTGTAAATGCTGGTCGCGAAATCTCATTTCTAGGTAACACCTAATGCTGTCGAAACTGTCTTGTTCTTCCCTGGGGATACCTTGGAGCACATCTAGGGAATCTCCTCTGAAAGCTACAATTAACGAAGTCGCTTTATCTCTCTCTCTCTCTCTCTCTCTCTCCCCAACTATTTGCTCTAGCAGCGGCTTTGAACTGACGTAGGTAGCACCCCATGGGACTCAGCCATCAAATGTGGGGACCTTAATTGATACGACCGGGCTATATTCGAATCTGATGTTTCCCTTGCCTAGGGTATCAAACATCTTTCCTAGTAATTGTATTTTTTGTTGAACTTTTTCTTGTGTACTCGTCAGCTTGTCATGTACATCGTCGCTGATACCTCTTACTCGGCTTTCTACTTGCTAGAAGATGTCGTCTTTTACCTGCTTCATACGTTCATCCATACATAAAGTAATATGCTCAATTCTGATGTCTTGTTCTTACAGAACTTTCTTTGTTTCTTCATATCTTCTGCTCATTTCTTCTTTGGTCTTTTCATCTCTCTTTCTGACTTCCTCATCTCTTCTTCTCATTTCTTATTTGGCTTCTTTGTCTCTTTTTCTGACCTCTTCATCTTTTTTTCTCACTTCTTCCTTTGCTTCTTCGTCTCTTTTCCTGGTAAGTAAGTTTCATGTTGCCAAGCCAAACATCAATCTTTTGCGAGTCCTTGAAAGGAAATCTGAAATTATGAGAATTGTGTGGAATAACATATCTGTTTTTGATTTGAATGATTGAGAAACTAAGAACTAGTTCAGAAGTTTTCATATCTGGGAAATTAGGTATGAGATATAAGTTCTCTTCTAGGGTGAACATGTACTCTGGAGCTCGCAGATAATGAAAATGTTGATGAATATTCTAAAAGAATTATTTGATGTGTACATACATTTTGTTCCAATGAATGGAGATCCGTTCATCTTCCGGGAAACCAAGTAAAAATCCAGAAGTAATAAGAATTGCAGATTTCTTCGCTTCTTTCGTAATTCACGTCTCAAAATGCCGGTGCGTAGAAATTTTCATGAAAATTGGACAGCCTCAGAGAAATGTGTGATGCACGCCATTGGTAAAATATTGAACATGCTGATATAAAAAATGGTAATCATGAATGAAAATAACGTGGAAACTCCTGAGAAATTGTTAAATTCCTTGATATATACTTATTCCAACTATATACACAGTCATTAGTTACCTAAATCGAGAAATATGCGGTAAATAATCCAACGGGTCTCAAGTGTCAATGAATGAACTTACCTGTGAAGTATGTAAAGCTAGATGCATTCTCACAACAATTAGAACCGTAGACCGGTTTCGCTCTCATTAGAGCTCGTCAGTACGGCATACTAATTGCAACGAAAATACACCTATAAAGTAATACGGCTAAAGTAGCCAGCCTTTCAACACTAACAGTAACACTGGTTCAGGAGTGCGCTGACGCCCTCAGAGGACTAGCCAGGACAAAAGAGGTGCAAATGGTGTGGGTTCCGGGACACTGTGGCGTAGCGGGGAATGAGGTAGCGAATAATCTAGCAAGGCTTGGTTCCCGGCGGCCGTTCTGTGGCCCGGAGTCTGCGATAGGCATAAGTAGGAAGACGGTCTCTGTCGCCTTTGACAGGTGGACCGAAGAAGCAATGGAGAGGCACTGAGGGTCGGTTGGTGGCTGCAGGCAGGCGAGGTACTTCGTGGAGGGGCCGGACAGAGATAAAGCTGCCTGGCTACTCGGAAGGAGTCGACCTACGCTTCACCGCATCCTTGGGTTGCTGACTGGCCACTGCGCCCTTAGAAGACACCTCACATTGACAGGCGTAGAGAGGGATCCCATTTGCCAGGAATGCGGCGAGGAAAAAGAAACTTCCTACCACTACCTGTGTGAATGCGAGGCTTTTCGGAATCTTCGATCAGAATTGTTCGGATCGAGGACCCTGCAGAGGAATCAGGTAAGTACCGTCCAATTGAAGACCGTCACGGCCTTCATCTCGAGTTCGAGGCGGTTTGGCGACGGAACCGAGGAAGAGTAGAGCATGGTTGCTGGGGTTGGCAAAAAGGGCCCATAGTGGCCTACTTGCTTGGCATTGGCCTCCCTACCACTGCTACTACTACTTCAACACTAAGTGAGTGGTGAGCGTGTCGCCACCTAGTTGCTGAACAAAGTAGTATGTTGTCACGCCAGCTCCAAATAACACAAAGTGTTAAAAAAAATTAGAGACTGTGTACAACCAACTAACAATTTAATAAATTATCAGGCCTGGCCCATTTCTGCCCTAATATAGGGATAACGCATGTAAGGCTAGATGCATTCCGCAACTAGGTGGCGACACGCTCACCACTCAGTTAGTGTTGAAAGGCTGGCTACTTTAGCCGTATTACTTTATAGGTGTATTTTTGCTGCAATTAGTATGCCGTACTGACGAGCTCTAATGAGAGCGAAACCCGTCTACGGTTCTAATTGTTGTGAGAATGCATCTAGCCGTACATATGTTGTCCCTATATTAGGGTAGAAATGGGCCACGGCTGACAATTTATTAAATTGTTAGTAGGTTGTATACAGTCTCTATTTTTTTAACACTTTGTGTTATTTGGAGCTGGCGTGACAACATACTACTTGGTTCCGCAACTAGATGGCGACACGCTGACCATTCCTTAGTGTTACCTGTGAAGTGCAATTCCCGGATCTTTCTTGTCACTTCGATTCTTACACCCATAAGCCGCACATACAACCATTTTAGTTTGATTTAAATATTGGAAGGTTTAATTCACTTTTCACTCAAAAAACACAAATCATTCACGTGGCACCCTAAACTGTTTAGAATCCAAAAAATGGCCGACATTTAATTTCGCCAATAACACTTTTCTGCCCATTGTATAAATACACGTTACATGTCCCCTCTCTACGACGTCATAGAACAATAGATTAGATATAGAGAATATCGAGAATACCTTCCTCTATGACATAACCTCTTCGAAGCGTGAAGTATGAAGTAGGTTAAGTTCAAGATCTATAAAATTAAAATTACTTTATACATCTTGGGTTAAATTAAGGTTAAGAGTTTAAGAGTACAGTCTATGGTTGTAAAGTAAAAGTATTGGTTTATAGTTTGATTTTGATTCCCGATTTTGTACTGTTATAATTAATTGTAACATATATTTTGTTGTTGTTCGCTTTAAAATGGGCAGACGTGCTAAATTTGAGGGAGTTGTAAAAAAACGAGGGCCCGGTCGAAAATCCAAAAAACAGAATGAGCCAATTATATCAACAGCTACAGGTAAGAATTGATTAGAAATGAAGAATATAGAATTGCTGATTCATTACGACAAAAGTTTATATTTTGTAATAAAAAAGGAAGGCATTAGTTTAATATAATAGTGATTTCATGTAGGCGTTTTTGTCTGGGAATTTATCCAATTCACTTGCGGTGTTGAATACTCCATTCCACTGGGACATGACAGCTCTTGGTGTTGATTAATCTGCTTATGGTCTTGTTGCCATTAAGGAGGGCAAGCAAGGGGTTCAAATGTTTGCACAAGGTTACTATGTAGCTGTGCTTTGAATATTATCATCACTTATCTTGTCACCTCATTTTTGTCTTTGTTAAAAGAGCCAGTTTATTTCAATTTTCATGTTATCTAAAGTTAGTGTGAATATGTCTGTGCCTATCGAGGAGACGGCAAGCTAGGGGTTGAAATTTGTGCATGTGGTTGCTGTGTAAATTTGCTTTCAATATTATCATCACTTATCTTGACACCCCATTTTTGTCTTTTTTACTTCTTTTTTGTTATTTGAAACCATTGTTTTTGTTTGGGTGCTGACTGAAGGGGACGGTTGACTTAACTGCAACCGGATATTACCAAAACGGCGCACACCACAAGAAAGCATATGTGACATAGAGTAATAATCTGAAATTTTTTTTTACGAAAAATCCATAAATACTTAACAAATTAATTGTGTAATTAAATTTTCAAAAACACAGGATTTGCACCTTTCAAACTGTCAATTTTCAGCAGCGATGCCACATTTAATATTTAATCCCAAGAGTGTTTTGCCGCTTAAAGAAATAAAAGATCTAAAATGCTGTTTACACACAATCCTGGCGACCTGACCCTCTGGACCTGACAACACCGCCTATCTGCATCAAATATGTCATAACCTCAGGTGCAAAAATATACGTTTTTGTTGCAAATCGTAACATTTTAATTGCGTTTATCATTGAAAGGTTATTAAAAACGAAATATACCACATTGTTTAACTTTATTAAGGTTTGTACAACTGTTTTTATGCCATATTCTATAAAAATTACATTAATATGTAGTTGTGGTTAAGTCGACAGTTCCCCCGACTGAACCATGAAGGACTGCAAGTGAGAGAGTGCAATTTTTGCACAGGGTTGATCTACATATTCTTTCAGTATTATTATCAGTTATCTTGCCATCTCATTTTTGTAAAGTTAGTATCAATAGTTCGGTGCCAGCTTCACTATGAAGGACAGCATGCAAGCGGTTCAAATTTTTGCACATGGTTGGTGTGTAAAAATGTGTTCAATATTATCTAACATGAGTTATCTTGGCACCCTATTTATGTCTTGGCTATTTTTTTATTAGAATGTTCATGTACATAAAATTTGTGTCTATATTTGGGTGCCAACTGCAATATAAAGGATGGCAAGCAAGGGGTTGACTTGTTTGCAGAAGGTTGATATGTAAATATGCTTGCAATCATTAATCTTGGCACGATATTTTTGTCTTGCCTAAAATAGCCATTTTATTTCAATATTTATGTTATTTAAAATAAATGTCATTATTTGGGTGCAGATTGGACCATGAAGGACGGCAAGCCAGGGCTTGAAATTTCTACACACAGTTGTTATGAAAATGTGCTTTAAATATTGTCATCACTTATCTTAGCACCACATTTTTGTCTCTATTAAAATAGTCATTTTATTTAAATTGTTATGCATTTTTAAAATAGTGTCTATATTTGGGTGCCAACTTCACTCTGAAGGATGAAAAGTAAGGGGTTCAAATTTTTGCACAAGGTTACTATGTAAATACGCTTTCAATATTAGCATCGTTATTCTTGAGACCCTATTTTTGGTCTTGGCTAAAATAGCCGTTTTAGTTCAATTTTTATGTTATTTAAAACCAGTGCCTCTAATTGGCTGCTGACTGAACAGTGAAGGACGGCAAGCAAGGGGTTCAAATTTTTACACAAAGTTGCTAAGCACATATGCCTTTAACAGTATGATTACTTATATTGGTACCTCAGTATTGTCTTGGTTACAAAAAAAAAATATATTTAAATTTTCACGTTATATAAAATGAGCGTCTATATTTGGGGTTCACCATAAAGGAAGACAAGCAAGAGGTTGAAATTTTTGCACAAGGTTGCTATGCAAATATGCTTTAATAGTATTATCACTTATCTTGGCAGCCCATTTTTGTCTTACTGCCATTGTATCAGTATTTGGGTGCCTACTTCACTATCAAGGACGGCAAGCAAGAGGTTGAAATTTCTGCACAAGCTTGCTGTGTAAATATTCTTTCAATATTATCATCAGTTATCTTGGCACCCAATTTATGTCTCGGCTAAGAAGCCATTTTATTTTAATTTTTATGTTATATACTAGTAGTGTCTATATTTAGGTGCCGAGTTCACTATGAAGGAGTGCAAGCAAGGGGTTGAAACTTTTGTACAAGGTTGCTATGTAAATATGCATTCAAGAGTATCATCACTTATCTTGGCGCCTCATTTTGTCTTGGCTAAAATAGCCACTTTATTTCAATTTTCATGTTAGATTTAATTAGTGTCAATATTTGGGTGCCGACTTTACTATGAGTGAAGGCAAGCAAGGGGTTGAAATTATTGCTATCCGAATATGCTTTCAACATTGTAACTATTTAGCTCGGCACCACTTTTTTGTCTTGGTGAAAATAGCAATTTTATTTCAATTAATATATTATTTAAAATCAATGTCTCAGTAATCCTCAAGATTGATACGACAAGGATGCGCAGATATTTGTGCGCGTCCCGAACCCGTCGCCCGGCTCTTTGAATTTCACACAATTCCGTAATCAATAGTCAGGGAAAATAATTAAATGAAATAAATATGTCAGTTAATATTACAGAAGTTTTAAATTTTTATTTTTTTATTCTTAAAATTAAATTTAAATTTAAGTACTGCTGTACTACTATGAGTAACTTGCTAAGAGTCGTACATTGTTTTACATAACTGTCTTGCCGCCTGGATGGTCCAGGGGTTAACTAAGCGAAGATTGAAACCTGTGATGAGCACTGATAAGTAGACTTGAAGAGCCCAGGTCCGGGGGCAATGACGTGTGCTTCTGGGACTAAGGGTCCGAGCAAATGGTCAATACTGCCCCCGTCCGGAGGGACCGTGTGGCGGTCGGTCCCGTGTACCTGCGATGTTGGGCACGCACAAGATCCCAACACTCCTTACAGAAAGCAAGAGATTCGGCAAAATTTCCACCATAGTGAGATTAACAAAATTTCCAACATAGTCAGGTGAAACAGCTCCCCAGTGATTGGCCATAGTCACAAAAATAGACCGATATTAAAGATACAAAATACAAATACAATCCAATAATACATTACTGTTGCAATATTGTTTTTTGCAATTCACAAAATTAATTTCTTAAGTAAATCATTTTTAAAACTGGTATATCTAGTCCTGTATTGCATTTTGTTAGTCAGTCTGTAAGGAAAATCAGTGACGACAAGGAGCACTTTATTCACTACCTCCCCATTTTGTCAATTTTGCCGAACCCCTTTTCTTATGTAAGACACGTAGTTATACTTAACATGCCTAACATCGCACAGTAAACGGGATCGACAGCTTTACCTTCCTTCGAACCACGGAACGTGAGGAGGTTTTTATATAGCTGGCAGCATTTTATATGACTGTTTTTCTTTCATAATATTACTTCGCTAACCTACACTGCATTCTAATCATAACTCTCGAGATATGATGGTACAGTACATTACTTCTAAATTCTGCACCATAAGACCTTGCACTTCTAATAAGAGCAACAGCTATGGTGGCACATCGGTAATAGTGTCCCTCTGAAGCCAAGGGTTGCAGCTTCAAATCCCAGTAAAACCAGTATGTGGCATTGTCTTTGACCAAGTTTCATGTTGTTTGTTGGCGGGCGTAATGACACCGATCCCGTGTACTATGCGTTGTTTGACACGTTAAATATCTGTATGCTACTTATAGATTGGATGGGATGAGGTAAAATGTATGAAATGGTAAAGTGCAACTACTGGCGTCGCTGATTGGCCATAGCCATGGAAACAGGCTAGCATTAACACACAAAAACCAACAAATCAACATAAACATCATAGAATAAGGGTTATGTTTCATAGTACACAAATTCTATTATATTATATACTCATGAAGGGTTAGCAACTTTAATGTTTTTTGTTGGTGGGCGTAAAGACACTGGTCACGTGTACTATGTGATGTTTGACACGTTAAATATCCGTACGCTCCTTATAGACTGGAAGGGATGAGGTAAAATGTACGAAATGATAAAGTGGAACTGCTGGCGATGCTGATTGGCCATAGTCATGGAAACAGACCGACATTAATGTTTCAAAGTACACAAATTTTATTATATTATATACTCATGAAGTCTTATGCTTCAAAGTACAATAATATTATTAAATAAAAATTATTTTAAGTGATTTAATATAATTATTGTTCTGAAATAGGACATGGTAAAGCTGTGTGACATTTCATTTTCCTGAAGGGAGCTTCGGGACACACCCACATATGCACAGAGTCTTGTCATATCAATCGTGAGGATTACCCAATGTCTCTATTTGGGTGCGGACTGTACCATAAAGGATGGCAGCCAAGGGGTTGAAATTTTTGCGCAAGGTTGCTATGTAAATATGCTTTCAATATGATTATCACTTATCATCGCAGCCCATTTTTGTCATGGTTAAAAAAGCTATTTTATTTTAATTTTAATGTTATATAAAATTATTGTCAATATTTGGGTGTCGACTTCACCATGAAGGACGCCAAGCAAGGGGTTGAAATTTTTGCACAGTGCTGCTCTAAATATATTTACAACTTTTATAATAATTCAATAATATCCTGAGACTCCATTTTCGTTTTGGTCATATTTGGCTTTAATTATGTTTTTTTTTTGTATATGGTGAAATTAATACTTTTGTTGAGATTTTTGGCCACCTAGGCTGCAAACATGCAACTGAGGTTTTTCAGGTTGAAATTAATATTATTTTAAGAATATTGGGAATTAGCAGCTGGAATTTGGCTGCTAACTTCATGTCGGTACACATTGATATGTCTAAAAATGATTTGTTGCGAAAGTACGTACATTTAGCAAAAATCAGAGGTCAGATTTTTTTCTCTGTACTCCACACTATCGCAGGAAGAAATCACAGCAGGGTGTAGTTTTTTTAGAGTGATTCTACCTCAGAAATTTGTTGTGCGTGCCCTACTAATACGTCGTACCTGGTTTTGGTTTTGAACATAACGCTACCAATCACATGATTCATCAGTGGTTATTTTGGACTTATTTGTTCACGACACATTATTAAGATAATGTGAGAGCTTTTTGCTACGAATTTAGCGGCTTTAGGAATGAGGTAATGCTAACTTTGCTGTCAAGTTGGCATTACATCGTTTTTTTTTTTTTTTTTTTTTAATAAAGCGCGACAAATTTTATCTTATTTCAACAAAAAACGACAATTAATCCATGTATTGGCATTGCAAAATTGCGACATGGGTAATGCTAACTTTATGGAGGTTATATTATTGCATTTTTGCATTTTCCATCGAATTATAATGCATGCTCGTAAAGAAGAAAATTTGATAACGGTTCATAGTTTGTGAGTTATTTCAATTGTTTTGCAAATTCTCCGGGTTTCTGGCACATATCATAAATTGTGATACAGCGTTTTTAATAGATAGCGGAGTCCCTCAAAGATGGTGCACCCAGGGAGATTTTCGTTTATATTATTTGTCGAAAAAAATTGACATGCCATATATAGGTGCTCTCAAAGAGTGGTTGAATTTGAAAAAATCAAACTGCTGTAACTAAATTTTTTCAAAAAGAACAAATATTTTGGTTCAAAAGTGAAAGGTATGCCCTCTGCTTCAACTTTTGTATAAACTTTTCTATACCTAAAGACTCTAGTTTTGGAATATTAACATTTATAATCGCATACATTCATGTAGCGATCAGTTAACATTTTTGTTTTGTTTTTTCAATTATAATAATCGATCAGATTATGGGGTTATTTGGCGACTCATCAAAGATAAATATTTAAATTAACTTTGATCCAAAAAAAGGTAAGAAATAATTAATTTGATAGGATTATCTATGTCCGCATTTTAATAATATATAAGTAGTTGATAAATTGTTTTCATTAATGTCAAATGAAACTTCAAAATGACAGACTTGCATAACATTGTTTTTGTGGCCGCTTCTGACATGAAAAAGAGTGTTTTTTTGGCTTATATTTTTCTTTACTTCCGCCACTTAAATTTCTGTGATAAGTTAAAAAAATAACTTCTTTTTTTTCTCGATTGTAATTACAAATTAGGTGTATAATTTGAATTTGATGTATTTTTTCGACAAATTTTCGTATAAAAAAATATTTGTTCAGTTTTCCCAGAAATATTTTTAGTGTTTTTGCAGAAATCAATTAATAATTAATGTTTAATAAATTATTGTAAAAAATATGTATGCAAATTTACTTGAAATCGTCTATTTTCCATAGTCTCCATTCTAATATATAGCCGCTGGGGCGGTTCGAGGGGACCTGGCATGCGGACTCTGCGGCGAGGGTGGGGGGTGGTATCAGCGCTTGTGCGAGTGTCAAGCTCTGGACCGCAAAAGACAGCTGATCTACGGACAGCCTAGACCGGAGTCAGGGCAATATAAAACATCACCCTACCAATTGCTGTGCAGACTAGTTCAACGCACAGTGATTTTGGGATGGGTGAAGTAGAAAAGACAAAGGGCATGCACAATAAGCCAAAGGCTGCGGTGCTATCGGGGCGGCAAAGACGGGGACGAGCCCTAAGGGATATATATATATATATATATATATATATATATATATATATATATATATATATATATATATATATATATATATATATATATAGCTGCTTGTTTAATTACGTTTTGTACTGATGTATCACATTTTATTTGTTTTTGTTTCTTGATAGCTCGAAGGACCTGATTATGTTTTGTTAAATTAAACGCTGATTTTAGTAACAACTTAACGTTTAATAACAAACTGTAAACTAATACAAAATTACTTATATTATGGTATGCTTCAGAGTTCATGAGAACTCTACGAAATGATGAGTGATTATGCTATTACAAGCGTGGTGTTGCTTGTGTCGAGTCTGTAGAAGAACTGCTTTGAATGAATATTGAATATTTCTACTCTATCTACCTGATATAGGGTAGCAGACGTACTGCCAATTGTATGTAAGAAATGACCCTTGTTGGGTTATTACTAATCATGTTTAAAATTACATTGTACAGATGGTAGATATCATAACAAAGACGTGTACTAAGACATATGTAAATTTTAGAGGTCTAATCCTCCAGACGAGACGCCTTAACACTGCTGTT
The DNA here is from genome assembly GCA_964006375.1 of Tillus elongatus. Taxonomy (NCBI): domain Eukaryota; kingdom Metazoa; phylum Arthropoda; class Insecta; order Coleoptera; family Cleridae; genus Tillus; species Tillus elongatus. The sequence goes on along the minus strand of OZ023266.1, from coordinate 118,715,106 downwards.
ACTGGTAATTTGAATTATTTGTTTTACAATTTTTAAATTTGTAAAAAAAGCTAGAATTAATATGCTTCATATCTAATAATTTTATTTAACTGCATGTTGTTTATAGGTAAGAGTCAGAAGAAGTTAACCCACAGGCAGAGTCAGAGAGCCAAAAAGCGTTTGCTAAAACAGCATGAGATATTAGACAAACAAGCTCAAACAGAAAAGCAGAAAAATAAAACAAATATTCCAAAGCCAAGCACAAAATCATTAAATGAATCAAATCAATCGTTTAATAGCAATACAAGTTATGAGTGGAAAGAAGAGCCATTTCAACCATTGGTTTCCAACGAAAATTCAAGTAGCAAAGGTGAACATTTGAAGAAGACAAAGAAACAGAAAATGTCAAATAAGCCAGCTGATGTTATTACCAAAAATGTAAAATCGAAAAAAGGGAAAAAAGGATTTTCGGATGATAATAGTGAGTGGTTAAAACCGAAAAAGAAACAACTTTTTGAAGAAAGTGGGGAAGAAACAAGTGATCAAGAAACAAGTGACGAAGAAACAGATAAATTGGACCAAGAAGAAGATGAATTAGAAGTAGAACAAGATATAGACTCAGAAGATGAGTCTGAAGTAGAGTCTGAAGAAGATGAGTTATCCACAACAAAACGCAAAAGGAAAGGTACCTATTGATTTTTAATTTTTACTTTATTTACCTTAATACGACAACAGTTTTAAGATTATTTTATCTATTAGATTCAATTAATTAATCTTGTTTGTAGCCTAATAAAACCTGCATCATTAATGATGTCATCAGATATACAGGTGTCCCAGTTTATAGTAGCGGGACTTTAACACTCAATAGAATAGATCATTTAAAACAAAAAGCAATTATGTTTTTTTTTTACAAAACTTCAACACCCTGTATCTCCCTTAGGAAGCTAATTAGAGGTTATGTTTATATGAACTTTTTGTCTTGGAATGATCTATTCTATTGGCTGTTAAAGTCCTACTAATTCCTAAGAGAAATACACGGTGTTGAAATTTTGAAATAAGTACAGTGGCGTACAGATTATGACCTAAAAAACATTTTCTTACCCCATTTTCTACGCCACTGGACGGTCAGCAGATGCCTGCTATGTACTGAAAAATAGCACTATTGTTGCAAAAAACACTTGCCAAATTTAAAATCAAAAGCTCGTATGGCTTAGTAGTAACTTCCAAAAAACATTTTTTTTATTTTAACACCCTGTATTTCCCTTATAAAGTAGTAGTAAAACTTTAACGATCAATAAAACAGATCATTCTGAGACAAAAATTTTATATAAATATAACCTCTAATTAGCTTCCTAACGGAAATAGTTGAAGTTTTGAAAAAAAACATAACTGCTTCAAAAAAACTAGTAATATTTCGATAACTGCTCAAGATATCATAAAACGACAGGGAACCAAAAATGTTGCTAAGAGATTGTTCTTTAAGAAAAAGGTATCATAAAAAGTCAGGAGCGTACGTGAAAGAAGTTTGAATAGTCTACGGAACCCAGAAAAGTAACACCCAGTATAATTTGGGACAAGAATACCACCGAATAATAATCTCAATCTACATAGAACGTGTATGGAATTGCATGCTAATATCTCACTCCGTTCCAAAGATAGTGTAAAAGATTGTTCAAAAATATTAAATTTCAACACCCTGTATATCCCTTAGGGAGCTAATTAGAGGTTGCATTTATATGAACTTTTTGTCTTAAAATGGTCTGTTCTATTGACTGTTAAAGTCCTGCTACTATAAACAGGGACATCCTGTATAACTGATATGGCAATGGAGACTCCAAATGTATATTAAGTTGCATATTATTGAAGTACCAATCATGTCTTCTGTAGGTAACATGAACTAGCTATACAGAACAAAGTGGTTATGATACAGGCTAAGTAGAATAAACCAATGATTGTTAAATATTTTGCCCTCGTCATACTGCAAAGATAACAAAAATATACATGCTACATGCATTTTGACCATAAAACACAGACGAGTTTTGCTCTTATTAGAAATTTTGCAGTAAGCTCGCAATTTTTCAAACTGAACTGTGTTAGTCAGTTAGTTTATTGTTCACTTGTGGGTACATTAATGTACATAAGGCACGTCAAATAAGAATATTTATGGTCAGAATGTAAAACAAAGTGCTAAATTACACAATAAAAACACATCTTAAAAACAGCCTATAAAGACAAATGCTGCCATCAAAACAAATCAAATGTCACAAGTAAACCACACAAGTAACACTCCAGGATGATCACAGCCAGAAACATCGGCAAGCAAGTTATTTGTCTACAGCGTCCATCACCATCAAAATGCTGCTATAGTGGTTTCTACATCTAGATTAGATTATTTAGATTAGATCATTTATTCTATTGCTCCTTCCTTACATACAGTTGGTATAGAGAATGTCAAAATCAATAATTGTACAGTGCAGCATAATAAAATGCACACATGCTCAAAAATTAACCAATTATACAAAAACAACATATAAGATTATACAAATAACAATGTAGATTAGACTAGATTATCTATTTGCTCCTTGCCCCCATCGTTCAAAAGCTGTCATTAAAAAACTTCTGCACAGTATAATAAGCTCTCGACATCAAGAGTCTCAACGCTGCATCTGAACGATCTTAGGGTAGATACGTAAGCTCCTGTGGTATCTTGTTGTTTACTTTAACTGCTAAAAAGTGCACATTTTTCTGACGGTAAGTATAATTGAATTTGTACAATGATTTGTGCCTAGTATCATATGTGTGATCCCGTGTGTACTCTGTCATGAATACAGCACCTTCACAGATGTATATGCCATAAATAGTGAGAGAACCGGCAGAGATGAAGTGGTCCCTACAACCCTCCCTATAATTCAAATTAAGGATGTTTCCTACGCATCTCTTCTACAATATGAAGAAAACTCTTCTTATGCAATATGAAGAGTCTTTCCACGTCTGTCGAATTTCCCCAGAGCATCACACCTACCTCAGCTTAGACTCGGCCTGAGTAAGCCACTAGTGTCGGTTCGAGATCAACCACTGCCGAGAGTTGTGCCAGAACATGGCAATACTTACTGATAGTGCACGCCAGATGATCAACATGGACAGACCAATCAAGGCTAGAATCCACCCTGACTCCCAAGAATATCGTGCTTGTATCACAATTGACAAGTGCACCATCATGTCCAAAACAAAAAGGTTCAACAGAGGGCAAATATTCAAAATAAACACACTTGGTCATATCTACATTGAGCCTGAGGGCACTCTCCCCATACCAGTTTTGCATTATACTCATGTTTTGCTTTTTGTTTAAGGCTCTCCGCACCTGCGCCCGACAAAATAATTGCTGTGTCATCAGCATACTGTACAATGTTTTTGGTCAGACTGCCTGGAACATTGTTTGTATATAAGATGTACAGTAGAGGTCAGAGTATCGAACCTTGCGAAACTCCCCTCACTACCTTACACATCTCAAATTTGACAGTCTTACCATTTCCATAATTTTCAGCAACATATTGCCACCGGTCCTTTAGTTAAGACTGAATTAGATTTGAACAAGTCCCCCTTATTCCATGACTTATTAGTTTTTTTAAATTAATATCCGATGGTCAGCTCTATCAAAGGCCCTAGCCTTATTAAGCGCTTTGATAACTTTGCTGATTGCAGTTTCCTTTTCGGAAACCAAACTGAGAGTTCAGTAGGACAGAGAATGTGCCCAAAAAAGAAGTTATTTGGTTGGCAATTATTTGTTTGAATATCTTGCTAAGATTTCGAAGAATCGCCACAGGACGATGTGAACAAGCCCAAGCAAATATGTTGGCTTAAACTTCGAACCTAAAAAATATTGTCTTAGATTTATAGCCGAACTTCAAATCCTCAAAATTTTAATATGAAGTTCGAACTTGCTGAATTCGTCCATAAATTTATCAGTTCTTGGATTAAAAAAAATTGTGCTGCAAATTGAAACATATCTTCCACATAGCTGTGATGATCTACTCTCCCCAGAAAGATTTTCTCATGAAATGAATTTAGGGTCCGTTATTTGACCACCAAGAAAATATTCATATTCCAGTACCCGTAAACGTTATATGATTCGAGTTTTAACGAAAAAATGTCAATTTTCACCAAATAACCCCTCATTTATCCCCTACCCCCTGAAGCGATCTTACGCAAAAATAATTCGAAGCGTTACTTTGTCAGGTGCTAACTGGATACAAAATTTGAAGATGATGTCTCAATTCGTTGGAAAATTATTGTGCTTACTAACAGACAGATGTACGGGTCAACACCAAAAAATGTTTCCAGAATCAAGTTTTTTTGTAAGTTTTCAGACTTTTTACTCCATTTTAGCAAAAAAAAAGTTCGAAATTTCTGTGACCGATGTTCCACCCCACACATTCAACCCCTTATTTAATTTCAGCACAGAACACCACATGTTTGATGAAATTAAAAGTTTTCTAATAAACCAACCCTAAAACGTTATATTGCAACAAAAAAATGTCAATTCATCCCATACCCCCTGAAGCGATTTTACTTGTGGAAAGACTCTTCATATTGGACAAGGGTTTTTTCCTGGCTATCTGATGGTAACCTTGGATTTGATCTTAGCGATGACTTTCAAGGTCAATTTCATATCTTCCATCAAATTCAAGTAGGGGTTGATCATGTAGAGGTGAAATATTAAATTGTTTTGTAATTATGCAATCAACATCAAATTTGGTGCACAGGTAGCTGTTCATAACCTGATAGTCTGGATTATTTGTCAATAAGATTGCTTAAGTGGGTTGATTGGCGAAACTGACGCTTTACTATTAAAAATCGAGTAATATATCGTTTCAGAAATTTATGGGTACAGGAATACGAAGATTTTCTTTGTGGTCAAGTCGTGCACACTAAAGTCATCTCATGATAATGTCTTTCTGAGGAGAGTAAATTATCACAGCCATGTGGAAGTTATGATTCAATTTGCAGCACTATTTATAAAAGGTAGACGCTGGGCAAAATTTGAAGGTTGGTTGTATGAAAATACTGATGTTTTAAAGATGGCCCAACATACAATTAATTAAAATACAAAAATGTGTACTGGAAACTTATAATATTCTAAAGAATGTGATATACTAAGCTCAATTGTGAATATTTTTGCTTATTTGGTGTTAGCTAGGCAGGTTTACTAGTTAGTTAGATTGAGGGTGGTTTAAAAAAATTACACCTACATAAGTAACATCAGTAATAATAACAATTTCAGAATTTAATTGTCCCCTGATTGTGAATGTTTCACTTTGGCTGTCTGGTTTTTAGTTAACCAATTCTAAAAAAAATGTTGTTTGTGAAACAAAATATGTTTAACCAAGGTTTGCTAGAATGCAAGCTGCTACCACCAGAAATTCTGGAAAATTCCTTAACTGATAATTTTTGAGCACTGCCATAATGTTGCAATCAAGAAGGTGTTAGGATGCTAGGATATATAAAAAATTAATTCCATGATTTTTAAATGGCTGTAAAGTCCCAATGTGTCCCACTGACTGTCAAATATACACATGAGTAAAATTCCTTGACATTACACTATTGAATCGACGGGCTCCTACCTGAGTGCCTTTTAAATTAAATTGTGAACAATTTTTGAGTATGAACTTCGAACTATTTTGAAGAATTGTCTATTTCAAGCTTCAAAGTATTCAGTTTGGAGTTTTGAATCTCCCAAATTAGGACCCATGAGTGTGACATTTAGTTAAATTACGTCTAAAGCGAACTGACAAAATTTAGCTAAGCTTGTATGTACTAAGATAGTATAGTAGCTAAAAACACCTAAAGGAATTTGACTAAATCCTTTTATATACTAAGATGGTATAGCAGTGTCTCGGGTATGTAACAAAAACGTTTCTCCTACACTCTCAGGAGTTGTTATTAACTGCTTGTCTTAGCTGAGATACAGCCTGTTTCAAGTTTGTCGCCGAATAGAGGATTCCAATATCTGGGAAGATGATAAGGGAGGCTTTATTGTTCGAAAACATTGGCAAATTTCAGTGGCACATGGTGCCTAGTAGTTGGTTTTACGACAAATCTGTGATTGCTTAAAAGGGTGTAACTATAGTTTAGATTTTATGGGAAACGGCATGTGACAGTTTAGATATATCTATTATTTTTTTCTCCACAGAGGATCAAAAATAATAAATTGACCATTATGTTATTTCAACTAAGGCAAATTAGCCCATCTTTTAAACTGATTATTATATATCTGACCAAAGACCTTGTTTTTCTGAAGTAAGAATTATAACCTATTAAATGCTGACCACAGAAATATCCTTTAATCAGCTACAAGTAGATATATGGATCACCCTTTTTAAAGTGATTACTTTTTTTAAATAATATGATTAGGCAACTATATTTTCATGATCATCATCATTATGTTAGGTATGTTGTTGTATGTGTGAAAGCCTATCAAAGCAACAGCATAACTACCATCCAAAGCAATTGGTGGATGGTAGTCTGATGACAGATGGGAGCTGTGATCTTTCAACACGAATGTGTGCGACATGACTGAAACACAGAGGACTGGTGTTTGAGTCTTTTATTGCAAAAATTTTAAACACAAGTGACCACAATTAAAAGTATTATATGTTTGTTATACGTCATGATTATACAATAGGAGGCTTCAAGTTTCCATAGGAGTCAAAGTACTCGACAATGTCCGGACGTTTTCAAATTCATGATGAACGATTCTTTCGTGGTCCGTTACGAGGTAGAGCATCACACATGTATACACCTCTAAAATATGGGATTTTCATTTTACCAGCAAATGTTACGAGGTCTTTATCTGTGAGTGGTTTTGCTGGTAACCATCTTAGTTTTTTGGCTTTTGCAGATACAACCCATAGCCGGTGCGTTGTTACTTGAGATAGAGGCCTTTACTGAGTCTCTTGCATTTTGGTTTAAATTTTAAACCACTCCCTCTCTTACCTATCGCGATGGCTTCCATTGTTTTGGTGTGATGTTCTTCTTCCTCTAGTTTGTGTTTGGCTGCTTTAGCGTCGTTAACTGCCTTAGCAATACCTCATTCTCACGATCTTGACTCTCTACCTCCAGCAGCTCCTTTCATTTCATTTTAGATTTACACTTAATTGATTTTTTTGAAAACTATTTTAAATGTTTATTTTGAAAAAATTAATATGTTAAGTGAATTTTTATTAAAAAAATAGAGAGGTATCGTTGGTGAGACCTTGCAAAAAAAATTTCAAATGAGCACACACCAGGACCGTTAGAACCCATATCCGGGGTTAGTTTCAATTTTTTTGTTATATATATATATATATATATATATATATATATATATATATATATATATATATATATATATATATATATATATATATATTGCTTCTCTGTTTCATTACACATAACATTCTAGATCACCCTCTGCTTATTCTCACTAGATGATATATATTCGGATATTTTTAATTTTTTGCTTCTGTAACTGTGTCAAAGTATAGGTTTTTAAAATCCTTATATACCTTAAATGACTCTTGAGCGTTGAGTTTCTCACTGTTGCAATTATCCCCAGAGCATCCAGGTGGTTTCTCATCTGTTTAAGGTCATCTGTTTCCCATCTTATAAAGCTGTTTTTCTAGGCTTAGAAACATCAATGTCTATCTCAGGTAAACATTTATCAAACGCTTTCTTTATAACTTCATGGAACATGTTAAAGGCCTGTGCGCATGTGTGTGGATGTAAGTGTGTGTGCTTCGAGATGAAGCATGCTTGCCTCTGTGCTGCCATGTTGGAGTTGTGATACAGACTTTGGGTGCTCCATGGGCTGTCATATGCTCATCCATGAATATGTCTTGTGCAGTTTTGTGTGGTTTGTTTTGATTTTGAGTGTTTTGATTTTTACATGTATGTGGTATTATATTGTATGTATTGTGTGGAACTTTTATAAATAACTTACCATATGTATGGATTACTGTACCTCAAATGGGTAATAAAGATAATAATGAAGGCCAACTGTGGGTCAGATATCTGATGTATCACTGACAAGTCTACGTTCTCCAATTTTTCAAGATATGTAAAAAAAATTTCATTAACAATACGAACTTTCATATACCTTCTGTTTTTTACAAAATGATCTGCACCAACATCACATTCGAGGAATTGTCCATAGTGGTCTCCCATATGTAAATTTGTGATACGTGCTACGAGTACATCTTTAGACACATCTGTGAATATATTATCAATGCAGCTTGAGCTGACATCAGTCACCCTTGACGGATGTATTATAACCTCCGCTAGAGAAAAAAGTGTTAATGAGTTTTGTGAGAATTTTACATATATCATATATAGGGACTTACCATGTTTAGCGAGCATCATGCGAAAATCAACGGACTCCCACAAATAATATCAACCAAGGGCTCGCACTCTCACACAGTATCAGGAACTCAAAGAGCATCCTCAGACATACACATCGCTGATTGCAATATAAACATAAGGAAACTTGTGGAGAAGGTGTTTTTCAACGTCCTTAGTTTGATTCAAACTTTGTCTTCTGATAAGTGATGTCTGCCAACAGTTGACATACAAAATTCCAGCATTTGATGAAAATTTTCTGAAAAGTCTGTTTACTAAATGCTATCCATAACTCAATTTGCCAAATCAAATCAGGAGATAAAACTTGCGAAGGCAAATTGTTACTCGACGATTCCTTAGGCAAATAGTAACATAGGAAGAATAATTATAATAATGACAATAATAATATTAACAACAACAACACTAGGAGTATCATCATACAAAATACTCAATTATTCAGTGACAACATTTCAGGTGATATCGTTGTTCTTTACATTATGCATAATTACCAATGCATAGAAATAAAAGTAGGAGACATTCCTGTGTTATGATATACCCCAAAGATCCGTAATATCACCCCAGGTTAATTGGTGTCGTTGATTATAAAAGCTATGGAATGAATTTGAGAGAAGAGAAAACAAGACAGCATTTTACCGTGATTTCTAAAAGATACGATAACACTTGGTGTCTATACAATGATTGTGGCGCTCTAACCTAGCTAATCAGGGATACCAAACAAGCGCGACCAGATTTGATACTGTTGTATAAAAAAATTGAGGAATAAATAATTACAGTATATTTTTTTCTTTTTGTGGATACTATTAGAATCACAATAACCATTTCGCTCCATATCGAGTCGAATTTATTGTTAAAGAAATTTATCTCAAGCCCCAGAAGTGTACACTACTCCCTGATAAAAGTTATCATTATCAGGTGTGAGTTCAGGTTGAAGTTAGCTGAGTTTCTTAATAAATTTTGTAATAAATTTGTAACTAATGTTTAGTAAATGTCCCACCAGGTTTTCACACATCCAGTGCAGGTTCTAGTTGAAACTGGATTATTTATTTATAACTTTTGATGGGTGACATTAATTTAAAAAATCTTGCATACTAAATTTTTAAAGCTTTTAGTAAAATATTCCATTCGAAGTATTTTTGGTCCAAGTTGATGTGGTTGGTGTAGCTTCAAGGGGCTCAGTTCTCGCTAATATTCTGCATTAGAAACTAGATTTGAGTTGCCATGATAGCCACTGTACGGTGTCTGTTCAAAACACGTATGGTGAAGAGGACTGCAAAGCTTAGCATCCCATTCAGGGAGAATATTTTCATTACTGTCTATTATTATTAGGAGAAAATCTTTTTGGTCCATTGCACTACAGTAGATTAGATTAGATTCAATGTGTGTGGGCTATTCCAGTCCCTCCACTGTGACATTAGGTCTATTGTGGCTTACATCTAATTGCTTAAATTTCACAGATCAAATCCAACTCCTTGCAGAAGGGGTGAAAGTTGGTACTGCTACCTGCGCGAAGTGGCTTGCCTATTTTGAAGCCCACAAAGAGACAACCTCTCTCCGAGTTCGTCTGGACCCAACATCTGTCAGTGTTTCACTCGAGGTAGTATGATAATTTAGTCCTGTTCCCAAGCAGCATCCAAGCGAGATCGTTTCCCCGTTTAAAGATCTCACTGGAGGCCTCATCATCCAGGAGTAGTCTACCTCCCAGAGATCTCAGATTTTCTCCGTGTTGGGCTAGACCCGATACTCGCCAGTGCTCGACCCAAGGCGATATCACACGGAGTCCCGCTCCCGAGCATCGCCCAAGCGAAGTCATTTGCCTGTTTAGAAGCACACAGTGGAGGCCTCAACCTCCACGTGCGTCTCACTTCTAGAGATTTCAGTCCACTCCAGGTTTGTTTGGACCCAACACCCACCAGCACTTGACTCAAGGCAGTATCACTTGAAACCTCGCTTCCGAGTAGCATCCAAGCAAGGTCCTTTCCCTGTTTCTAAGCCCACAGCAGAGGCCTCAACCTCCAGTGTATCTCACTCCTAGAGATCTCAGTCCCCTCCACGTTTGTTTGGACCCACCAGCACTTGACTCAAGGTGGTATCACTTTGCACCACGCTCCCGAGTAACATCCAAGTGAGGTGGTTTGTCCGTTTTGAAGCCCACAGTGGAGGCCTCAACCTCCAGGTGTATACCTCTCCCTAGAGATCTTCGCCTCACTCGAAGTTTAACTCCAGTTAGTCGCCTCTTACGACAGGTAGGAGTTACCTTGGGCCTATTCTTTTATTTTGCCGCCAGTCCTACAGGGGTATGCCCCGTGGTAACATAATACATAAAATCTATTACATTTGCGTTAGATTTTATACATCGTATATTTTTCATAAAAAATTATAAACCTAAAAAGGTTCCTGATAGTGTTTGTTTCTTTTGTGTCTATCAAATTCTTATTGTGTTTTCTCTGCCTGCCAAATGTACAGAGAGGGCGGTGCCCCAGAGCCCTCCATTGTGCTGCTGTTAATAATACAAATTTGCAACATCGTTGAATATGATTATGGTAAAAATTAGAACAGTACATTCTTGGACATGGAACTAAATAAAAGCATCCACTCTGTAAACATACACTGCTATCCAATAGTTTCTAGGTTTAAGTTCCTGAGCAACTGTAATTTGTATGTGTGTTAATGCACTTTTTTTATATTCGCTGTAGAGATGATGCTGAGATGTTCAGCATGACGTTGAATTGAAGTTTTCGGGTTTTTAGAACATTGTGGTTTATGGCAGTGATTTTGTTGGCAGGGTGACCACAACATTGTGACAGGAGTTTGGTTGTGCCTTTCGTATAAGTATCACGCTTTTAGTTATCTCTGGAAATTCGTATGTATTTTAGTGGTTAAAACTGTGTTAGTGAATTCGGTATTTGCTCTATTCATAATTAAATGTGTACTTTATGAGTTTGTTTTCTTGGAAAGATATAGAGTGTGACCAAAGTTAGAAATTTAGTAGAATAACCTGTTGCTTTCTTGTTGTGAATATGTCACCGCCCACTCGCTGAGCTGTAAAAAGGTTATCACATATGAGGATGATAAGTGCTGTTTTCAGTGTGGATCTGTCTACCATGCCGGCTGTGTGAGGGCTCCGGCATCAGGTTAACTATTTACATGCCAGTCGTGCAACTTCGCACTCATTTCAGGGCAGGACGACGGTGAAGGATCTCAGTTTGTTGCTCCTGTACCATTGGAGTGGACAGCGGTGCCGTTCCTATACCTGCGTCTGCCGACAGTCTTGTGGTCTCCACTTCCACTAGGTGCTAATACTCATGCATGTTATGTGACCGCTACAACTTATTCACCTGTGCTGTCTCGGACTGCTTGTGTACCTGTTGTACACGGCTCTCTTTCATCGACGTCAGATGTAGGTTTGCCCGCGGCTCAACTGTTTTCGATGGACCAATTTACACAGATAATCGATAGCTTCAAAACTTTACTCAGCAGATTTGACGCTCTTACTGCAACTGTTACCCAATGCAATGCTAAAATTGAGCAGATGGATCCGAAGCTGTGGCAACAGGGATATTCGATTGTTGATTGTAACCACCGCGTAGAATCATTGGCTTAGGAGAATGCTGTTTTAAGAGCTAAGGTATCCGACATGGAAACACAGTTTGAACAGGCTAAACACGGAAATATCAGTGAGTCATCTGCTGAGATTAGAGACCGCATAGAGAGAGAAAAGAATGTTATTATCGTGGGTGCGGAGGAACAGTCAAGCGAAGCAGACGATACTGAATATATAGAGGGTATAGTTAGAAGGGAAATATCTAGTAAAGTTTGTGTCTTGAAAACTACGAGCCTGGGTAAACCCAGGCTTAAACCTAGATTACGAAAGGTACAATTACCAGATAAGCAGCAGGCGGTGAGAGTCTTGTCTTACAGGATAAGTCAAAGCTTAAAACAATAAAGGTCAGGAACGAGTTAACACCCTCTCAGCAATTTGAAATTCTCACTTACATACGAACCAGTCCGAAATTCGACAGTAAAAACCTTGAAAGATTATGATGGCCTGGCCTGCCTCTTGTGAGGTACAAATAGGCTCGGACTGAGGGCGATCTGCACGTATTTTAAAGTAATATTTGGATTACCATGATACATTTTTTTTTCGGTTTGTTAATTTTTAAGTTTATATAAATGGGCGAAACGAAAATTTTTATAATTTTAGAATAATTAGTTAGGTTAAGTCGTCCAAACTCATGTAACAAGTTTCATCTTACCGCAAATAAATTTTGATTTGAACATGCAGACATAACAGCAGTTAAATTATCTGAGCTACTATTTTCAAATTTACTAATTAAGGCCTTAACTGAATTGATTGATGGCACATGATTTTATCTAAAATGAGCACTTATTTTGCGTTGCACAGTTGAATAAGTTTTTAAGATTTATACTAATTGTGGTGCTGTATAACATTCCAAAATTACTTCTCCGTATCTACAAAAAGTCTGGACGCTGCAAGTGCGTTATGGAAGTGAATATTCATAAAAATGATTTTAATAGCAAATATGTCTCTAATGCAATCAGGCATCAATCTGGTTACTAGTATAGCCTATATAGTACCATATTTTATGAAAATTACTTATTGTTTGATAATGTAACGAAAATTTTCCAACGCCTACTTAGTTATTGAAGAAAAAAGAAATCGACAAATTTTGGTTTTTCCAAAATAACTAACTAACTAACTAAGGCAGGGCAAAATACAAGTCTTATTTGGAACGAGCATGAAATTCTACAAAATATTGCTAATTTAACCGTTTTCCTATCTCTAATAATAACGGAGATAGCAATACATTCCCATCCAGTTTGGGACACACTGTGTGTGTGTGTGTGTGTATGTATATATATATATATATATATATATATATATATATATATATATATATATATATATATATATAAACATTAAAAATCAGAAACCTACACCGGATACAGGTTTTAGGGGTCCTGGTTTGTGCCCATTTGAGGAATTTTTTTTCAAAATTCTAAAGTCAGGTTCTCCTAATTCGCGAATTTTTTTAAAGAAAATTCACTCAAAATATGCCAAACTTGAAATACCAATGTCATTGTTGTGCAAACAGCCATTTCAAAGCAACCAGTTCCTAATGATACACCTTTATAACATTTTTAACTTTATATTATAGTGTTAAAAAAAATTCTTTTTTTCTTTACAGATAACAGTGACGATGACGATGATTTGCCAATTGAAAAACAGAACAAGGTACTAAAGAAGAAACTGGCTAAGGAGCAAAAAGAAGCTGAAGAGGAACTCCAGATGAATATAGATAACCAAGAAGTTTTCAAATTTCCTACAAAAGAAGATGAGGAGCAAGTAAAAAGTCTTCAAGATGTGCTACAACGAATCAGAGATGTAATGCTTGTTTTATCTGATTTTAAAAGACTCAGAGATGGTGAGCATTCACGGCAAGACTATTTAGACATTTTGAAGCAAGATCTCTGCACTTATTACAGTTACAACGAATTTTTAATGGAACAATTCATGCATCTGTTTCCTCTGTCAGAACTTGTGGAATTCTTGGAAGCGAGTGAAGTGCAACGTCCTCTTACTGTCCGAACAAATAGTTTGAAAACCCGCCGAAGAGACCTGGCTCAAGCCTTGATTAATAGAGGGGTAAATCTAGATCCAATTGGAAAATGGAGCAAAGTTGGTTTAGTTGTGTACTCTTCTCAGGTACCTATGGGTGCCACACCTGAATATTTAGCAGGTCACTATATAATACAAGGGGCTTCTAGTTTGTTACCAGTTATGGCACTGGCTCCTCAAGAAAATGAAAGGGTCCTAGATATGGCAGCTGCTCCAGGAGGTAAAGCATCTCACATTGCAGCTATAATGAAAAATACTGGAGTTTTATTTGCCAATGATGTTAATAAAGATCGTATTAAAGCAGTCGTTGGCAATTTTCATCGATTAGGTGTAATAAATTCCGTTATAACTTGCCTGGATGGTAGAAGGTACTCGAAATTGTTTAATTGTTTTGATAGAGTATTACTGGATGCACCATGTACAGGTACCGGAGTAGTGGCTAAAGATCAAAATGTAAAAACAAGTAAAGATGAACAAGATATCCAGAGGTGTTATAACTTACAGAGAGAGTTGCTGTTAGCTGCTATTGATTGTGTGAATGCCAAATCAAAGACAGGAGGATATATAGTGTATTCTACATGTTCAATTTTACCAGAAGAAAATGAGTGGGTGATAGATTATGCTTTGAAGAAGAGAAATGTTAAATTGGTGGATACAGGACTTGACTTTGGTACAGAGGGCTTTGTAAGTTACAGACAGTTTAGGTTTCATCCTACTATGAAACTGACGAAAAGGTTTTATCCTCATACACACAATATGGATGGTTTTTTTGTGGCGAAACTTAAAAAGTTCTAAGATGTAAAATATTGTACTTTTTAATGTATCTGTTATTTTTTTTTATAAAACTTTGTGAATAAAACTATAATTTGTCTACAAAACATGTCTTCAGTATACAATTGAAATGAAAAGTATATATATTTTTTATTTGAAGTATGTCAAACTAAAATGTCATTTTTGGTCTCGTACAAAATTTACAATTTCGGCAAAAATATGGGTAGTTGAGAAAGGTTTGCAGTTGGAAAAGTATTATGGAGTGACTAGTATTAATTGTAAATGGAGGTATCAGGTGAAACATTAGAAGAACGAAATGGAAGAGAAAATAAATTTTTTGGAATGTCAAAATTTTAAGGTTGTTGAATTTGGAGTGTTGTCAAGCAGTTTTCGATGCAACTATGTATAAAATTATGTTAATATTCACCACAAGTCTTAGACTTATTGAATAAACATGTTGTAAAATTTTAACCAATAAAGGTAATAATAATAATAATAATATATATATATATATATATATATATATATATATATATATATATATATATATATATATATATATATATATATATATATATATATATATATATATATATATATATATATATATATATATATTAGTGATTGAAAATCAATTTTTTATAAGTGTGGATGAAGCCAGTGCGTTTTGGAAGCAAATTTTATACAAATATTTCATGTAAAATAAAACAACTGGTTTTGGAAATACAAATTTATTTTGAGGAAAAGTTTGTTTCCAGAAAAAACGGTTGGATTCGGTTAGCTAATAAACTCATCCAAGCGATTAATGGAGGAACAACTATCAATTTGGCAGATGCTTTCCTTCTGTAAATAACTTAGGCAGCAAGCCGATCATATCAGTTTTTTTGTGAAAATGTAACCTTTTCTTCTGGTAATGTTGTATCTTATATTATCTAACAAAGTTATTTTAGTAAAATTCTGAACAGAAGTTGCCTTTATAGAGACCAGTACATGTCAAATTTTAAGTTTCTAACTGAGCTATAGGCATTTTTTTTCTTCAGCAGACCAAAAGAGAACATAAGAATAAAAGTTTTTGTATGAAGAAAAAAAAACGAAAAAGTTAACTCAAAAAATTACAAAAACTGTTTTTAATAGAAATCCTAAAAAAATCTGCAAAAATATGTTAAAGCAATACACTTTAAGCGTTTGTTGAAATTCAAAAAAAAAAGTGTTGCCTCCAAAATTTGCTACGACCAATTTTTCATGAAGTCATTGAAAAATATTTGTTTGTTTTTTTTTTTAAATTCCCCGAAAAGTTTTTTATGTAAATTCACCTACAAATATGTTCTACGGAAATTCACTAAAAAGACTTCTACAGACAGCAGACCGGCTGAGATCATAAACCTCACCCAGTCAAGAACTGACTGTGCCCGATATTGCTTTATAACTTCAAATAACTAACATCAGCCAATATATGTTCTGTGCCCCTGAAGGTAGCTACTCATATTTTGCATTTCACAAAGTTGTCAGAAATACTCAAGTTTTCAAGTCTATTAATTTCAATGACTAAATAAATACAGGATATATTGTGCCATGCTTTATGTATAGAGAATTAGCTGACCATTTAATGACGTCAGTCAACCACGGATGATTCATTGTTTGTTGTCGAGGTCGAGCTGAACGACATTATACAGGTTAACTGAAGTAAATTTTCATTTTAGTGCCTACTTTAGTTTCACATCATTTTAGTGTTCATAGTCCATAAAGAATTGTTAACGTTAGTTCTAAGAGACAATGATGAGCTGTGTCTTTAGTCAACCATCCCGTTTTCAAGGTCGTCACTATATTCTCTGTCCTGTGTTCTTCATAGTCTAAGGTTACTTTGAAGTTTGATATTTGTCAATTATGGGCTATTTCAATTTAATTTTCTACAAATATTTTAGTCAAAGGAAGAATAAGAGCTGTTGAAACAGAAATTTAAGACCTCGTTAAACACGCTTCTTGCAATGTTCGTTGCCCATAGCTCACATTAACTTCAGAATTGTATGAAAACCACCAATTTTTACATTTCAAATCATGTTGTAGTTTTTAGAATAGAAACCGTACAGAGTATTTTTTGCTACTTCCTGACTTTTTTTTTTGTCAAAAAACTAAATCTTCGTGGGAAATATTTATGAGATTTTGTTACCTATTGCGATTTTGACTTTTGAATTTTAAAGAAATGTCCTGGAATGAGTGCCAACCTGGTCCACTGGTACCCATTTCCGAGGTCACTTTCAGACTATATGTTTTATATGTGTATATATATATATATATATATATATATATATATATATATATATATATATATATATATATATATATATATATATATATATGTATATGTATAAATAGATATATTAACATTATTACTGGAAACACATACAGTATACTCTCGACTATTCGTGTGCGGATTATCAGGTTTGCGAATTAGCCGTGCTGAGAAATTGGTCAAAATTTCAAATCAGGGACAAATCGAGATTTAAATTTTTCCGTTTCCTTCTCTTGCACAAATATAATAAATATCCCTAATAAAAACCGGCCACAATCTAAGTACAGGTCTGCCTATTATGATTACTACGTTGCAAAAATCATGAGGAAAATAAAACTGTAAAATTCCTTAGGACTTGTAGGTAGTGTAGACGTCTTATCTATAAGCAGAATAAGCTGTCACAGATTGCTTATTTTGTTGTGATGAATTTCTATTCATCTCCGAACGTCACTGTCACTACACTATGAAGGCCGAGAAAAATTTATATCCGGGGATGCTTATGTTAAGGTTATAAATTTTAGTTGCCCCTATCTTTTTACACTTTGATCTCATTCGTTATTGCATGTGCGGCAGGGCAGAAAGGAACAAAATAAAGTTTTCTTCAGAAGACACAGCTGTTAACATTCTGGATGCACTTTCTTTTCAATTTATGAGGGCAACTGAAATTACTTAGATCGTCAGTTGGCTTTTGAACGCAAAGCGAACTTGTGTGTTCACAGTCTATTTTCTATTAAATTCGGTATACATAAATACATACAGTATGTGGCTGAAACAGAAAAGATACTATGATACTAACTGAAACAAACTTTGAAATCATCATTAGTGATCTACTGTAATTTTTTCATTAACCCTTTATTATTTTGTGTGTGTGTGTGTGTGTGTTCATATATGGATGTATATATATCGTCGTCCTCAGGACGTAGGGGCTTAACTGATATATCATTATTTTTCAGGAAAGCGTTTTAAAGATTTTATAGTATTTTGACGTGAAATTTAAACATTTAGTGTTTCATTTCAAAAGGGTTACTATTTTTTTCTCAAAATATAAAATACCGCAATTTTATTTTAAAATAAGTAAAGTAAAAAAATAAAAAAAGGACCCCAAATAATTTTTTTTGTAGATAAGCCCATTTGTGGCTGGAAAAAAAAAAGAAATTTGTGGGATAAGCCCACTATAAACTAATAAGATAGCTTTGGGATTATTTGATTGATACAAAAAGGCCATACTGAATAAGAAATGCGTTGATTACGTTATATTTTACAGACAAAAAGGTAAATGTGCTGTCTAATGAGGTAAGGAGCGATAAAAGTCCGCGTGTTCTTTTTCTTTCACAACTGGTGTTGCACCACTGGAGGTGCTTCTTTGTAAAGTTTGGGTATATTATTGTGCATAACGGAAACAGATGTTTGCCTTTTTAAACTAATTGACCTTGACTGAGTTTATAAATGGTTATTCTTAAAATAAATCTTTATCGGCTCACTTTTCTTTACAGCAAACTCAACCATTTCATTCCACTTTATGTTTATGCCTGAATTGCTATCATCTGTACGTATGGAGAGAAGTCGAAGATTTTGCGAAAACATCTTAAAATCTAAAAAGTAAGTGTAGCTTAAGTGGACAACAGTAAATGTATTCTTTCTTCTCGCCAGACGAATACTGAAATGAGTTGTGTGGGAACCATGATATCACCAGCTAATTTTTGGAGTATTTGGAATCACGCTGTGGGCAGAGTCTCCTTCGTTTTGACAATGGTGAGGGGCAAAGAGTCTCAGGAATATCTTTTCTAAATTCGTGCTGTTGTTAATTACATATAGTAGAGTGGAGGCTATAATTGAATTTTTATTTTGTATACAAAGCTGTCGCTATCTCACAGGAACCTCGTTTACAATTTCCCTCACTCCAGGTAAAACAAAAACAATCTCTAGAGCCAATATCGTAAATTGTATAGTTAAAGACCCCTGGCATTCTTTTGTAGAAAATTTTCTTATCATTTGATATAGGTACATGAATAACCTGTTGCAGGTCAAACGAAGCACAAACCACAGACATTTTATAAAGCTGCGCTCCTTTGAAAATATTTTCTATGTCTTTAACCTTTTCTTTTTCTTTTATATGCTTTTGATATTGATCATATAAATTTGTCTTAATTTCATCATATCCCTGTAAATATGACATGCAAACACTGCATTGGTCTATCTAAGACCTATGAAAAGACAGCTGCATACTTTAAAAAATTTTGACTGTATAGAGAAGACGCTTTCTCAATACCATTTTCTGCGCAATGTTCTAAATAAAGTGTGTATATTTTCGGAAGAGATAAATTGCTATGTAGGTATTGCATTGTTGAACTCTTGCGGCAATAGTGGGACTCCACTTTTGGAAATCGTTTAATATGATTGATTACATATACTCGTAAGGATTTGTCTTTTAAAGCATACGAATGCTGGCGACCTCCACACTGGTGCTTTCTTTTTTTTTTAAACTGCAGTATGCATGGCTTTATCGGTAATCCCTAATGTATATAAAAACAAACTTTTGCACACCATCTCTTTTTCCCTCCAATGGAAGAAAAAAATGCTTAGTCTTTTGACACATGGACTGCTGATGCGTTGATACCATTTTTCTTTTAATACATTCCTCATTAATACAACGAACTACATATTCGCGTTTCAACTGCAAATCCCCTAGATTATGAAATTTGGTAAAAATTTGCTGCCGAATATCATCGTTAAAGAAACAAAATTTCTTACCAATTCTCTTGCAAGATTCATCATTGCAACCGATACCTATTTTTCTTTCAGGGACAATCAGTTTTTTGGTCGGAGACTTCTATTGGAGACCAGAATTGCACAGGGTCTTTGCTATCTTTTTTGTGTTGATTTTTTTGTTTTCTCTAATAAATACTCTTTTGATTCCCCCTCAACGATATATTCTTCGGGTTGTTTGGATATTTTGTGTTTATCATGAATGTCGATGTTTAAAAGAGTGGTTTGTGTTATCTTCTTATATATAACTACAGGTGCAGATGCAAAGTGTTATAATTAGGCCTCTTCGTGAAACTAATATATATATATATATATATATATATATATATATATATATATATATATATATATATATATATATATTAGAGGTGTGCGAAGCTTCGAAATTCCGAACTGAACTCGAACCGAACCTTCGGTTCGAAAATATGTTCGCACAAGCGAAGTAGTTTGAAGTTCGAAATATGTAATTCTTCAAAATAGTTTGAAGTTCGTTGCTCAAAAATACTTCAAATTTAACTTTACAGGCATTGAATGTTGCCAAAGGTAGCGAAGTTGCGGCCTCTTTAACTCGGTAGTGGCATTTTAAACTCGTTATCGGTCTCATTGAGTCGATAGCGTAATTTCAGGAGATTTCACTCATGCATATTTTCGACAGTAGATGGGACACATTGAGACACGACGGAGCCATTCAGCAATCACGGAATAATTTTTCTTGTATATCCTAGCCTTCCAACACCTATTTCAGTAACAACATTATGATGGCGGTGTTCGAACGCGATCGGTAACGTAAATTTTCAGAACTTGAGGATAATTGTAGATTGTTTTTGGAAAACACTGGTTTCAACATGCTTTATTTCACAGTGAGCCAAAACAGTTAACTATTCATAATCAGGAGACAGTTCAAACTTGTAAGTGGTTATTTTATACCTATCATGCTCACTTTGAACTCTCTCAATCTGTTTGCCTAGTCAATACCAAACAACATATTTATAATTGAGCTTATCTATAGATCTAGAAAACTAAAAAAAGTTTAAAATATTTTGTGTTTTTGATTTAACGTTGACCCATCTCCACAATGATCAGCACCGGAAGGCATTTTCAGCCAATCAACCTGCAAATTTGTCAAACCCTTCTTTTTTGTAAATGTTACAATATTCCTAAATTTTGTATTTAAGGAAATGATATATGAACACTGAAAAATTTTGGGTAGTTCGATGTTCGATTTTGAATTTATAGGCAGTTCGAAGTTCGACTGTGAACCTTAGACATACTATTTCCGACGTTCGAAGTTCGAGGCCACATATTTGCTTAGGTTCGTTCATAGTTCGGTTCGAACAAAACATGGGTTCGCACACCTCGATGTTGCTGATCCCTCATTAGCCATGATAATCGAGAGTATACTGTTCTAGTTTCGCTCTTATTTGAGCTCATCAGTGCGTTTATACCAGTAATAATATATATATATATATATATATATATATATATATATATATATATATATATATATATATATATATATATATATATATATATATATAGGGTAAGTGAGCCATAAGTCGGCCAGTTAACACACTTGGTTTCAGAAGTTAATCTCTATCTTCTTTAATTTTATCATTGCTTAATTGAAATTTTACAAAATAATTCTCTGAAGTTTCTAAGACAACACAATATACGGCATTTCTATTTGCTGTGTTGCCTACATTGGCAATTCTTATAATAAGGAAAAAACCACCAAAAGGCCAGTGGTCGGCCATCTTCGTCTTAAATTCGACCAGGATTATGCCAATGTTCGGCATGGTGCCTATTGTGTCATGAAATATTTGATTTTTACCGTTTATGATAAAAAATAAAAGACATTACATTTTTAGAAAGATGTTTCTTTATTCTTAACAAAAAATAAATATGTAAAACATAAATATTCTAATATAGGGAAGGTAACAAAAAATATAGGTATAAATAAACTCGTACAAACATATGCTTCTTATAAAAAAACAAAAATAGAAACGCAGTTAAATAACTTAAAATATCACTCCCATAACAAAAGTGACTATTGACGTAAGTATATGCTCAACAAAAATCGCATTTAAAATATTCCTCTCTCAATTCAAATAATGACCTATCCGATAAGTTAGTACATTTTAGGTGGTACCACCTCGGGCAATTATCACATCCAACATGTTCGAAATCACCTTCATCTTTATCACTATCTAAATCGTCTTTGCAACTCCAGCAATTCTCCTTACTTTTTCCTGCATTATCAGCACTCTTTCTTTTGTTCTTGGTTTCCTTTTTATTAGTTTGGTTCTTCTGTTTTTTATTTGTGTTCTGTTTTGCAGCTTTATTTCTTAGATATTCTCTATATTTTAGAGAAGATATAGCTGCCGGTTGAGGATCTTCTTCCTTTCTCTTCCTTGACGTAACTATAGGTGTCGGGTAAACTAAATATTTTTCCAATGCATTTGTTTTCACATCTTGCAATATTATAATTTTCGTTTTGTCACACTTTGACAAGTTATTTAATCCATTTCCAGTATTATTTGTTACTTCTTTGGTATTCTCAGTCTTATCTATTTGATCAGGTACATTTTCCTTATCACAGTTTTCATTTTTTTCTTGGGTATCAGAGCTTTTTCTTCTGCTAGAAGTTCCAGCACTTCTTCTGCATGCTTCCTTGAATTATTTAGAAGCTCCTTTGACTCGTTTTCAGAACTCATTATTAGAATTCCAATTGCATTAACTTCTTCCTTTTTCAGTATCCCTATATCACCTGTATACTCTTGCCTTGATTCTATTTGAATGTTGACAATAGTTTCATCTTTTTCAGTGGCATTTTTTCTTTCATTATTAAGCGTATCTACTGTATCATCTATGATCTCTTTTGCAGTATTATTTAAAGGATTAGATTTGCTAGTGTCTAATTCCATATATTGACATGTCTCGACTATTTCCTCTACCTCTAGTATTTCTTGCTCATTAGAAACAGTTTCATTTTCGGTACCAGCGGGTGCCTCAAGAATATTATCATTTAAGAATACTATCGGCATATTCAGCCATTCACCTGGTTTGCTTAGATTCTCATCGAGTATGATCTCTATATTGTTCTCTTGGGAAAAATAACACTGTTTTGATTTACTTCAATGATTTGATCGTTTTCTTTATTTTCATTCTCCTTCGAATGTGAGGATTTAAAGGTTTCGAGTATTTGCACCAAATCCCTAGTGTTTTTTACATTTTGTTCATATAGCTTATTCTCAAAGAAAGTCAGCACTCTGACAGTGGTTTCAATTTCTGCATTTGTAATTAAGTTTTCTTGTGATTCATTCAATACTTCAAGATAATTTTGAATGCATTTGGTATAATCTACGGCATCACGATTTAGGGGGTACAGCCCGCACTTTCTAAAGCCATTTTGAATATCTTGAGGAAGAGTCGATTTTTGCAGTACAGTCTTTATTAACGGACAAAATGTTGCTTTGGTGACAGCTGAGTGAATATTTTCGGGCTTTCTCAACCACTGATGTACATTTTTTTTCCATTCTGTCTTCAATGGTTTAAATACTCCTACATCTGCTGGTTGCATTAAATGGGTAGTATTTGGTGGTAGAGTATATAATATGATACCGTTTTCGTCACAAAATTGGCTAAGCTCCATAGTTAGATGGGATTTATGGCCATCAACAAATAAAATGACGGGAAACTTAATGCTTTGGGATTTCAGCCAAGGGAGTAATTTCACTGAAATATACTCAAAGAAAACATCACCCTTCATCCATCCTGAGTCTGATTTTCCAAGATGCCATGACGGATCAATGCTCTCCAAGAGTGCTTTTGGTGTTCGGATATATGGAAAGACAACACTTGGCACTGCTACTTTACCGCTAGCTGTGAAAACAAGTAAGGTCGTAATATTTTCACGATCGTTGCCTCTTTTCATTTCAAGAATATATTTAGCTCCTTTCGGTCCTAAGACTTTGCCAGTCTTAGGGCATAAGTTAAAACCTGTCTCATCTCCATTTAATATTCTATCTGGATCAGACATAATCTCTTCATTGTTAGTTTCTCTAAGGTAGGATTTAAAATCTTCAAACCACTTTCGGATGTACTGCTCAGTAACTATCGCTCTTCCTTTCGTTAACCCCTCAGCTTCTCTTAGTGTCAATTCTGGATGCCTATTTAGAAAACATTTATACCATTTTTCACCTGGTCGATTATTTGTGAAAGGGGTCGGCCTTTTATCACATGTTACAATATTTTCTACAGTATTTAAAAGATCTGACTTTCTTTGTGGAAACCCACACTTAGCTAGGTCGATTATCCATTTCACATTTTTTTTTTCTTCTCTTGTTAAAACTGGGTCCCTGCCCATCTGTCTAGGACCTTCTTTTAATCTGTCTTGTAAAGTAGTTCTAGGTACTCCAAATAATCTCCTTGCTTCCCTAATGCTTACATTTTCATCTCTAACTGCTTTCAAAGCCCGACTTAAAGCATCTTCTGAATACTTAAAAAATGTTCGTTTTTCTTGGGCCGCCATTTTAAGGTAATTATCTATAGTTTTATCTGTAAAAAAATATGTTTTAGAACATTTCGCGCAATCCAATATAATTGGCCGAATAAATTCCTAAGGCCGGCCGCCGAGAAGAAGGAGTTCTAAGACCCGGCCGACTATTGGAAGCATGCAAATAATTGCGCAGGATACACTAACGACATTAAAAATAAATTGTAACCTATGCAAAGGAACAATAAAGTTCATTTTTAATAAATACTCACGAGTCCTAAAGTCGGCCACATCCGACCGAGATTAGGAAATGTTACTATTGTTATTCCATTAACCGGCCGGTGTTATAAAAACGTTAAATAAGACATTTTTAAGCAGTTTCTTATTCAAATGAGTAAGTTAAGGCCTACTAAAACCATCAAAACTCATTTCAAAATACTCCCTCGACAGTATGACTTCTGATGGCTATTTTATACACCACCCGTCCTTAGCAATACACTCTAATTATACTTACTGTTCACACTGAAGCAGGCACTGTTTGGCACTAACTGACGCTACATCTAATAATTTAAGGTTATGCTAGCGAAATAATTTGAGTATTGGCGGGAAACTTGGCCGAGCATTAGACTAGTGGCCGATCTTGCATTTTTAGAGGCATTTATTTATTTTTAAGAGATTTATGTATCTAGGCCGACTATTGGGTAGTGGTCGGCATTAGGCGTAGTTACCCTATATATATATATATATATATATATATATATATATATATATATATATATATATATATATATATATATATATATATATATATACATACATATATATATATATATATATATATATATATATATATATATATATATATATATATATATATATATATATATATATATATATATATATATATATATAGAGGATGTTTAGCGAATTGCGTTCATTAGAAGTTTATGACTAATGTGGAGAAAATTTGGGTTTCACCATAAGCAGTTTATGCAGCAAAAGTCCGGTTAAGGACAATAAGGCGAAGTAGAAAAAATAGATGTCCCACTTGATGTTATCAAGTAATGAATTAAATAAGTTGCTCTAGTTGGACACTTAGTACAGAACGCTCTGTATAAGTCACTGAAAATGTTAAAGGTGCTTTATTTAAAATGAAGCTTCCTCAGTTTATTCATCAAGGCAGAATCTCCAGCCATGGTTAATAGAGGATATATGTCTTACCATATATTAGTAGTCAAATTTCGGATATTTTTGAAAAAATCTAATTTACTTGAAAACATCTCATTTTTGACATATTGTGCCTTTATAAGGTTTGATCTATAATTCGATGCAGAATCTAGAAATGCAATAATCTATAGACTATTCTATTTAAAATAATGATGTTCATGGTACTTCCAGGTCTAATGCCACTAGATTTCACATAACTACTGGCTAAACCCAAATTTTCTCCTCCGAATTCGGGCTAGAAGATCATAAACTTCTAATGAACGAGCGTCATCAAACACCCTGTGTGTATATGTATATATATATATATATATATATATATATATATATATATATATATATATATATATATATATATATATATATATATATATATATATATATATATATATATATATATATATATATATATATATATAGTGTTACAAAGCACTTTAATAGATGTAGGTGCGGTGTTGCCGCATCTCCAGAACTTCCCCAACATCTGGGAATTTTTGCACCATCTGGCAACACCGCCTCCCCACCCCCACCCCCACCCCCTGGGGTGACCCCCCACAGGCGAAGTCTCAACCCTCTAGGACCAAAAATAACTAAGTTACCAACTTGTACCCCGTCGGAACGGATAACTGAGGTCTGCGCATTCCGAACACCCTGTATATAGACCCTGTATACGCAGAGACCACTTACACCCTGTATACGCAGAGAGATCTTATAGTACGAGAAACACCTCTTGTGTAACATAGGAGTGATGACCACATTTGGATCACCTGTATATACATCCCCCTGTATACACACGGGGCCGATCTGTATTCACAAAACCTTCTAGCAAAAGAAGGTCCTGGAACATTCTGGAATAGAACGCTCGAGAACGAACTGGAAGGTGCGACGGCTATATAAAGAAGATACTTCAGCAGCATTGCGAAACCTCTGCATAGCCTGACTGAAAATAAGGCCGAGTTCATCTGGTCACCAGATTACCAAGAGTCTTTTAGAGAACTCAAACATCGTCTTCTCACTGCTCCTATACTGGCTTATCCTCAGGACGAAGGACACCGATGCTTCCCAGTATGGCATTGGGGCAGTACTCGCGCAGCTCCAAGCCGGAGAAAAAGTTGTGATAGGCTACTTCAGCAAAACGTTCGGAAAAGCAGAAAGAAATTACTGTGTAACCCGGAAAGAACTGCTGGCAGTTGTAAGATCCATCGAACATTTCCACAGCTTCCTGTACGGAAGAACATTCCGCGTGAGGTCGGATCGCTCTGCAATGGCTTCTGAACTTTAGAAATCCCGAAGGACAGATAGCACGATGGATAGAGAAACTGCAGAGCTACGACTTCCGGATTGAACATCGAAAAGGAAGAAGTCACGCCAATGCGGACAGCCTGTCAAGAAGACCATGTTCAGTGCATGAATGTAAATTTTGCGAGAGACAAAAGAACAAAGAGATCGACAAAGTAACTCATCAGATCAAACAACTGGTGACGGAACAGGAGAATAACACCGATCTAGACGTAAATCTTGAATACATCAGAGACGCACAGAAGATAGATCCAGACTTGAAAAGTATTAGAGAATGGCTCGAAAAGGGGAAAAGACCTGAGTGGCACGATGTGTCCCGGCTTGGGGCAGAGGTTAAAGGCTACTGGCTACAGTGGGACTCCTTGTGCCTAAAGAATGACTTGAGCACTCGAAAATGGGAAACTGTCGATGGTAGAGACTGTATATACCAGACCGTTGTGCCAAGTGAGTGCATAGACAGTGTTCTTCAGGAGTTACACAATAGTAGGAGTGGAGGCCACTTTGGGGTCAACAGGACTCTCGCCAGAGTCAGAGACCGCTTCTATTGGATAAACTACCGAAGAAGCGTGGAAGAATGGTGCAAAAGGTGTGACCAATGTGCTTCAAAGAAAGAACCAAAATCCAGAGGAAAAATGATGCAGTACATCTCAGGTACACCATAGGAGAGAGTTGCCTTAGACATCGCGGGACCTTTTCCAATCACCGAGTCTGGGAACAGATATATAATGGTGGCGATGGACTACTTCTCGAAATGGCCTGAAGTTACGCCGATCCCCAACCAAGAGGCAACGACCGTAGCAGAAGCCCTGTTGGAAAATGTCATATCGCGGCATGTCGTACCCTTGGAGATTCACACCGACCAGGGCCGGAATTTCGAATCAGAAGTCTGGAAGAGCCTAATGGACTTGCTAGGCATAAAGAAAACACGAACAACACCACTCCACCCTCAATCAGACGGCATGGTAGAACGGCATAACAAGACCATCAATCAGTATCTTGCTATGTTTGTCGATGAGAATCAGAGAAACTGGGACAAGCTGATACCTCTGTTCCTCCTAGCTTACAGAAGCTCTCAGCATGAATCTACCGGCTACACCCCATCCATGATATTGACCGGCAGAGAGATGCGGTTACCAATCGACATGACGAGACCACCACCGAACGAGGACATAGTGGACCTAGCTACGTTACCTGAGTATGTCGCCGACCTAGAAGGAAAACTGCGCACTTTACACAGATGTGTCAGAGATAGGCTCCTCTTAAGCAGTGACCGGATGAAGATGCGCTTGGATCGCAGAGCAACACCCCATACATTCAAGGAAGGTGATGCAGTGTGGCTGTACCAACCAACAAGGAGAAAAGGCCTCAGTCCCAAACTTCAGAAACCATGGGAAGGGCCATACTAGGTGACTAAGAGAATTAACGACCTAGTCTACAGAATCCAGCTGTCTCCAAGAACTAAACCCAAAGTTGTTCACATAGAGAGGTTGAGTCCCTATCGGGGCCACGAACCCCCAAGTTGGCGGCCGGTAAATACTGTTCGGGACGAACAGTCTTAAGGAGGGGGGCAGTGTTACAAAGCACTTCAATAGATGTAGGTGCGGTGTTGCCACATCTCCAGAACTTCCCCAACATCTGCGAATTTTTGCACCACCTGGCAACATCGCCTCCCCACCCCCACCCCCTGGGGTGACCCCCCACGGGCGAAGTCTCAACCCTGTAGGACCAAAAATAACGAAGTTACCAACTTGTACGCCGTCGGAACGGATAACTGAGGTCTGCGCATTCCGAACACCCTGTATATAGACCCTGTATACGCAGAGACCACTTACAGCCTGTATACGCAGAGAGATCTTATAGTACGAGAAACACCTCTTGTGTAACAGGAGTGATGACCACATTTGGATCACCTGTATATACATCCCCCTGTATACACACGGGGCCGATCTGTATTCACAAAACCTTCTAGCAAAAGAAGGTCCTGGAACAGAACGCTCGAGAACGAACTGGAAGGTGCGACGGCTATATAAAGATGGAAGTAAGCCAGCGCAGGACAGTTAGTTAGAGAATGTTGAAGTGACTTGAACAAGCAGTAATCAGTGTGAAGTGTTAGACTGTAGTTCCAGTATAGTAACTTGTGTGCAGATTATTAATTGTAAGGCCAGTAAATTAAGTGTTTTGTGAGAGAAACATTCTAGAAATTTTATTGTATCCATATTTAGAGTGTAAATAAAGTTGTTTTGTTAAAATTTATAGTTTCACTTATCCAGAACCCGAAGAAAACGCAACAATATATATATATATATATATATATATATATATATATATATATATATATATATATATATATATATATATATATATATATATATATATATATAGAGAGAGAGAGAGATTTTTAGAGCTTGGCACACACGTTTGTAGATTGTTTCATGGGTTGTATAGGCCTTGTGCCAACAGCGCTCCAACCCCAATGGATCTTTTGTGCACGACTCTTTTTTCCTAATTGTTGCCCAAAAAGTTCAGAGTTAATGTAGTCCACTACCGTTTTGGGGGCTATTTTACTTATTTCATGGGGTATGAAGGTCACCCCTTCAAGGTATTTGCCGTTTGTAGAACTGAGCTTCATTTCATTTTATTGCCAAATAGGTTCAAAAAAAGCTAACTTTGATGGCACCTACTTTATAACATTCTTTTTTAATGCTTATTTGCTGCAAAGTTGTATTTCAAAATTTATGGTTAACCAGAAAATGTTTTAATATTTTAAAAAGCTGCCCTTTCTAGCATCAATTATATAACACTATTTTTAATGGCTATATCTGTTGCAAAACTGTTTTTCAAAGTTTATAGTTGCGGGAAAAATGTTTAAAAATTTTCAAAAAAAGCTTTTCTTGGTGACACCTACTTTTTTTTACATTATTTTGTAATGGTTATTTGCTGCAAAATTGTGTTTCAAAGTGATTAATCTTTTGTTTTGAAATAATATAATACATAATTCCCAGCAACCACAAAACCATCGGCCGTCTGTGTTCGTTCAGTAACGGCAAGGGCGAAACGGCGCTTTACCGTTACCTTATTGGCGTTGGCAAAATGCAAATAATATTTACGGTATTCCGCAGTAACTAAACAATGTTGGCTATGCAGTGAGAATTATTGCTTTTTCACACTACCGGCAAAACGCGGGAGAAATGCAGGGTAGTTTTATTAGTCCTCGTCTGCTCCTCTAACATCGTGAGGCGACAGTGTTGGCGCATGGCCATGGTGCCAGGACAAAGGCAAACAAAATGAAAACAACATGGCGTATATTTATGTGCTGTAGTGCTGTGTGTTTGAAGCTTAATAAATGTAAAAGGATAAATGATAAAACGCAAGAAATTGTCTGTCGCAAGGCAATAGGTAAGTTAATCATTTTTTAATTTATTTATAGGCCTATCACATTATATTAAATGTAGTATTATCACAGTATGCAAATCATGAACATTTGAATGTATAGTTTGTTTCTAAATCACACAAATATAGGTAACTGATTTTGTGTGTCAGCTCTTGTATTATTCACCATTCTTCCTTCATAATTAGGGGAAGGAAGTAAGATTACTGAGAGTGAGCAATATTTGATTAATTCGATATAACTAGTATAACTACGCCTTGACCAACATTATTAAACTTATTATTTGTAAATATTGCGCTGTGGAAAAATCCAACAGTTTTCATTGGTATAACGTCTGTTTTCAGGAACAGTGGGCAAAAACCCTTTGTGTAAAGATGGCAGGCAACAAAGTCTGCCTCCGTAATGCAGGATATATAGTGAAGAATGTAGGAGACAAAAATATGTGTTAGAAAAATATTGTAAGCTAAGCTTGAAATATAACTCAAATGCTAGATGAAATGTTTTAAATAGTTTACAGTGGTAAAAGATGATACATCCTCTGATGACGCTAACCTTGTTAGTGAAACTAACATCAAATCTTTAAAAATGTGCTGTGGTGAATTGGGTTCGCCAAAAGTATACCAACCAGTGCTCATCACAGGTTAAAATATTCACTTAGTGTAAAAGTTACCTTGGATGACATTTTAAATCTCAATTAGCGGAAAAACCAGATGGACACAATGTCTCTTGAAAGGGCCATCTTAGGGAATTGTGCATGCAGCCAAGTGTACACACTCGCAAATATTCACTCGTTTTTATTTTCACCAATTATTAGATATAAATATTATGCAGGTTGTGTTTCATCTTTTGAAGTTTGTTTATGGGAGTCCATATGTACTGCGTACACATGGATATTCAGACCATAAGAAAGTATAGGTACCAACTAAAATATTAATCTTCATCTTCACTTATATTGTTAATTCAATGGATTCTCAGAATAGTGTTTCATTTATGAGTTTGTTTATTGATATTTTTTATTTGGCATTGTTAATTTTGGCACATTTGTACTTTATTTATTGTTAATTGCAAAAGTAATTATTTTATTTTTATGACATTAAAACATCTAATACATATTGGTACTTGTTTTTTATTTCATTTTTTCTATGTCCTATAATATATGAAAATCGTGAAATGTTTCAATATATTCTGGTTTATTTTATGTAATAATATAATCTAGCTTTACGAAATTGAATATCGATGAAAATAATGGTCTGTATTGATGGGTTATATTTATAAATTACCAATATCGTTTAACAATTTGATAGGCTCCTTATGTATACTTATTCCTAAATCATGTTTATTAGTATTGGACTATTATATATATATATATATATATATATATATATATATATATATATATATATATATATATATATATATATATATATATATATATATATATATATATATATATATATATATATATATATATATATATATATATCAATAAGTAATTTGTCAATGCAGAGTAATGCTGATCCTTCATAGTAGAAGTAGTGGGCCACCTAAAATTGGGCACCTAATATAAATGCCTGAGAAATGCAGATTTGATATTGAAATCAAGTAACTCTGCAGCACTGGCAAAGTGCCTGACCTGTAATGTATGTGCTGGCTAACAGACTGTTGGCCAGCTGCTGGCCAGATTTTCCTATAGTTACCCAGCCCAGCATTGTATTCAAGCACTTCTCCAGCAATGCAAGTGCCGGGTACCGCCTATGACGCCAATACTGGGCCAGTATTACAGGTTAGCTGGATTACTATATAATGAGCAAGGAAATAGAATAAATATTGGAAATTAATAACTGATTTTATATTATACTTATATTCATAATAATAATAATAATAAGTTATTAACAGCTATACAACCAAGTTTGCAAAAAACAACAATGAATTACAATTAGTAACAGTATTACTGTATAAACACATAATATACCACTAATATAATTAGTATAAACAAAATATAGAATATATACATACACAAAATACAAATCAAAAAGAAAATTTAAATAGTATCAGCAAAATATTCTTCTAGTCTATAATACGCTTTGGACATCAACTTCTTTTTTACCAGCGCCTTAAAAGGGACTCTTTCCATTTCTTTATATTCAATTGGTAAATGGTTATACAACTTTACTGCAGAATAGTTTACTCTAGCCTGAGTTCTCTTTAGTCTGTGATAGGGTATTATATAATTACTTTGATGTCTTGTATCATATATATGAATATCTTCGTTTTTCATAAATTTTATCTTGTTATGTACGTACGTGATACAAGTAAGTATATATACTGATATTATGGTTAGAATTTCAAGCTGATTAAACAGTGGTCTACACGTTTCAGTCTGTTGCTTATTCGTAAGTATTCTAATAACCCTTTTCTGATTTTTTAAGTTTTTGGGCTTCAGGTGAAGATCCATAAATTATTATGACATAGCTAGCTGTGCTGTGAATGTAACCATAGTAAGTCAGGCTGGCTACGTCATCACCAGCGATCTGTTTTATTCTTCGAATTAGGTAGGTAGCTTTAGCTAATTTGCTTAACAGGTTTTCTACATGAGTGATCCATGACATATCTTCTCGGAGTGTAATGCCTGGAAATTTTACTTTCTTTACTTCTAGCTGATGTATAGTTGTGAATGTGATAACTTGTGTCTTATTTGTATTCATTGTTAGTTCATTTGATTAAAACCAATCTTCTGCCTGTGCTAGCGTTTGTGATGTCATAGGCTTAGTAATGATGCAATTTACAGCATTATTTATAAACAGTCTCATCTGCATAAAGGCAAGTGCTAGTAGCCGTTATGTTGTCTGGTAAATCATTTAGGTAGATTATAAAAAGATTATTGAACCTTGAGGTATTCCCCTAATAATGCTTTGCCATTCTGACACCATTCCATTGATTTGTACCCTTTGCTTTCTACCAAGATAGGAACTTAGTATGTCATAAGCTTTCCCTTTGATTCCATAAGTGTAATTCTTCGAACAGTATCTGGTGTCAAACTGTGTCAAATGCTTTACTTAAATCACAAAAACTAGCTTGACAGCTGATTTTTGTCGAAGGCTTGCATTGCAGTTTCAACCACCTTTATAACGGCATTGATCGTGCTGCTGTT
Source organism: Tillus elongatus (assembly GCA_964006375.1). NCBI lineage: Eukaryota > Metazoa > Arthropoda > Insecta > Coleoptera > Cleridae > Tillus > Tillus elongatus. The sequence continues at coordinate 118,681,711 of OZ023266.1, read as the reverse complement.
ATTTTTGTATCCATGCTGAAATTTACTTATTGTATCGTTCTTATTTATAAATGAAATAAGTCGGTTTTTTATCAGTGTTTCACATAGTTTTGAAAATACAGGTGACATTGATAATGGTCTATTTTATTGGTTTCTTTATGTCTCCCTCCTTATGGACAGCCACCACATCTGTTAACTTTAATTGTTCATTATTTCATTCATTATTTGACTTGATTATTCCATTTTATTATGAAATGTAGAACAGATGGCTTCAGCAGTTTCATAGTTTATTATTCTATTCCAATCGGTTATTTTCAAAGCTTCAATCAGAAGGTAAGTCTTCTGCAAGTTCATGTGTCTCGTTTTAATAACTAAACTTTTTGTTTTATTTCTTATGACAAGCTTACTATTTGACCATGATGGTCAGATATGTACGGCTGGATTACTTTTGTTGTTATATTTTATTTAAATGCATCTGTAATTATGTTATCAAGACACGTACTTGTAGTTTTTGTAACTCTCGATGCTTCTTTAATGATGTAAAACATACCATAAGAAGTTAATAAGTTTTCTAGTTTACGCTTATCATTTAAATCTTTGGACGTTTTTAGAAAGTCTATGTTGCAGTCTCCAATCAAAAATATATTAGAGGAGGGAAATTCATCAAAAATTTTGTCCAGGATACTTTCCAGCCTTTCCAGAAGAGTATCTGCATGTCCATTAGGTGATCTGTATATAACTATTACAACTATATTTACATCTGGAACATACATACCTGTAGCCTCTACATATAATTCTATGCAGTAATGAGATAAATCTCATTTTTCATATCTTATCGTCTTGTTTACAAATATTATTACACCCCCATGTATGTGTATTGTCCTTGTAAAATAGGCACCAAGATCATAATTTTCTATTCTAATTATATTTACATTAAACCAGTGCTCCATTGCGCAAGCAATATCTATATTAATATCTTATTATTTATTACCTTTTCAAGCAAGTCAATTTTATTTGTTAAGACCTTGACAATTAATGTTCAATATGTTTACTCTTTTAGTGCTGTTGCAGTAGTGTTCTGGTTCTCTAAAAAATGTTCATTTTGCTTTGGTTTTGCATTAAAATTGAATTTTCCAACAATGATTCCTGAAGGCCAAAACTCCAGTTTACTAACAGTTTCAAAATATTTACTATTTATGCCCACTTGAAAGGAATTTGTTTGTTTTTGAGCATAGTTTTTCTACAATTACATCATTTGCTTCATTTATATTACACTTGGTTTTTATATAATTTGTAACATCATTTGCAGTTACTGTATCTACAGCCCTTCTAACAAAATACCATATTTTACCGTTTTGCTTTAAATGGATTTTCTGGTTCAATAGTTGCAGTGCCTTTTGTGGACAGCCTCTGTTTATTGTAGACTTTTTTATTTTGTGTTTCAGCAACTTTAGAGAGTTCTTTGTGTTTTTTATAAGTGACAGTTTTCAATCCATCTTCATCTTTACTTTCTGTTTCCTCTAAGTATTTTATCCATAATCTCTCTTTGTTTATCAGTGTATTCTTTTAGGTTTAGGTAGGTTTCATACCAGGTACTTTTCTAATGTTGACTTTTTTTGTTAGTTTTGTTTTGTTTACTTGAGAGATAGGCTTATCAACAGATAGTTTTTCTTTGTTTTCATTTGTTTGTTTTTATTTTTTCACCAAATCTTCTGTAATATATTTAATCTTTTCTTCTAATAGTTTATTTATCATACACAATTCATTGATTCTTCATTCTTTTTCCCTGAATATCATTTTAAGATACTTATTTTCCAATATATACATTCCTGTGTTATGTTGAAAGTCATCTTCACTTTCTCTGTTTCTTCACTACCACAACATATCATATTTACCTGATTTTTATACATTTTATTTTGTTAGAACATGAAGCATGACAAACACCTTCATATTTTAAGCACTTCATGCATTTATTTCTACTAATATCTAAATTTTTTTTAACAATATCTGCAAAAATGTGCACTTGCACTGTTATTGCCCGTCATCTTGAATTTAAATTCTCTTTGTTATTTAAATTATATACTGAGAAATCTAGGGTTAGGTTAGGTTAGGTTAGATTGTGAGTGGTCCATATCGGTCCCTCCACCGCGACCATAAGGTCTATTGTGGCTCACGCCTAATGTCTATATTTCGCCCAACAAATCCAGCCTCCTACAGAGGTCGATAACCTTTGCGGGCGAAAGTTGATCCAGATCCTCTGGAGCAAGCTTTACCTTGCCAAAGAGCAGGTGTCTAGTCCTATCCGCTGCCGGACAGGAACACAGCACGTGCTCTGCTGTTTCGTCATTCTCCATACACAGCCGGCACTCGGTCTCCTGACCGATCCCAATACGGTGCATGTGATGCTGCAAGCGACAGTGTCCTGTATACAGGCCGACTAGAGTACTCAGTTGTTGTCTGTTCAACTCTAGAAGTTTCTTAGCCCTTGACTCAGATAGGCCATTTATGAAGGCTTTAGAGTGAGCTAATCCTGGAAGATTTTGCCAATATTGAATTGTCCTTCTATCTGTCCAGGTCTTTAAGGTGCGTTTTGCCGTGCAAGATGTTATTCCCAGCACCGGTTCTGGTCCGACAAAGTCACACTGCGCACCACTCCTGGCAAGCGCGTCTGCCGCAACGTTGCCATCATGGTCCGAGTGACCCGGTATCCAGACCAGCGACACCTCATTACAGCTGCCCAATTCATTAAGGGCAGATTTACAACTCCATACCGTCTTTGAATTGCACCGGTAGGAACCAAGAGCCTTTATTGCAGCTTGGCTATCTGCATATATCTTTATCGATTTGTTTGTGCATAGGTCTTTTAAGCTTTCCCTTGCACACATCTCGATGGCATAGACTTCTGCCTGGTGTATGGTTGCGTACTTGCCGAGGCTAGCTGATAGTCTAGCATCGGTGCTGCCCCCATATGCGCCGGCTCCTACTCCCATATTGGTTTTGGAGCCGTCAGAGTACCAGCAGAGGTCCGCTTTCAACAGGGTCGATTGGTTCCAGTCCCAGTCCTCCCTTTCCGGGAGGACGGTCTTGAAAGACAGATCTCTGCTGATTTTTGTAGGCATCAAGTCCGAGACCATTCCCAGAATCCTGTGACAATCACTGTCATCAAGGAGTCCGGACCCCCTCAGACTGACTTTCCTCGGCATGTTATCTGCCGTTTGTATTAGTCTGTACGTTGTCCACGCCACCCTCTCCAACCATATGTGAAGTGGGGGAATATTGAGGAGGACCTCCAGAGCGACTGATGGTGCGGTGCTTATCGCTCCCGTTATCATCAGACATGCTTGTCTCTGTAGATGAGCCAGTTTGGCCCTCGCGGTACCACGAAGTACCTTAGGCCACCAAACTATGGCTCCATATGTTATCATAGGTCTGATAACCACTACATAGAGCCAGTACATCTGTTGGGGGTTTGTTCCCCAGTTGTTCCCACAGATTCTCCGGCAGGTCCACAGGGACATCTTAGCCCTGCGGATAACATTTTCTAACTGTCTGTCCCAGTTGAGCTTCTTATCTGGGATAACTCCCAGATATTTTGCTTGGTCCGAAAATGGAATGTTTTCCCCCATAAGATTAGGTGGTTTTAATTTGTCCAACCTTCTTCTTCTGGTGAACGGGACAATGATCGTTTTGCGAGGGTTCACAGACATCTGTTCCCTACGGCACCAATCATTGACTACATTTAGTGCTTCTTGTAGAGTACTAGACAGTTCCTCCTCAGATTTGCCTCTAACCATTATGACGAGATCATCCGCATACGCCTGGACCTCAACCTCCCAGAGTCCGAGGATAGCCAGCAGGTCGTCCACAAAGAGGGACCACAACAGGGGGGATAGAACGCCCCCCTGAGGACACCCTCTCGCAGCCCTAACGCTGACCACCTCTCCCCGTAATGAGGTAATAATGGTCCGATTGTGCAGCATGTTTCCGATCCAGCCACAGATGGTAGGTTCCACCCCCCTAGCGATAGTGGTCTCGTAGAGGGAGATCGGTAATGCATTATTAAATGCTCCTTCTATGTCGAGAAATGCCGCCACCGCAACCTCTCCATTTTCCAGAGAGTGTGTGATCTTCTCGACGAGGTTATTGAGCGCTAACTCAGTTGATTTGCCAGTTTGATAGGCATACTGGTGGGTATTTAGGGGGTTCTTGGGTAAGATGTCCCCCCCAATGTGTCCGTCCAGTATTTTTTCCAATCCCTTCAGGAGGAATGATGTAATACTGAGAGGTCTCAGTGAAGTAGGTAGGAGGTCATTACGTCCCAATTTGGGAATGTAAACCCCCCTAACCACCGTCCAGCTGGAAGGAATATAGTTCCAGGCCAGACTGGCTCTGAACAGCCTGATAAGGAAGGGTAGGAGAATCTCCAGTCCCTTTTGTAGTAGGACCGGTACCACCCCATCCTCCCCTGGCGACTTGAATGGCTGGAAATGATTCACAGCACACTCCACTGCCGAGGCTGTAACTATTCTCCGAGCAACTAGCCAGTCCTCCCTTTGGGGGCGTTTAGATCGTCCCTCAGCTGGTAGGACCTCACCGTTGCTCAGGATCAGACAATCTGGGAAGTGTGTGTGTGCTAAGAGCTCTAACGTTTCTTTCCGAGATTCAGTAAAGGAACCATCTGGTCGTTTTATCGATCCCAGTTCCTGTACATGGTCGCGTGAGAGAATCCTGTGGATTCTGGCACTGCTGGGCAAATTATTAATGTCCCCGCAGAACCTCCTCCAGGACTCCCTCTTAGCGTTCCTGATCTCTTTATTATAATGTGTTAGAGCAGTTTTATATTGCTCCCAGTTGCCTGTAATCTTAGCACGATTGAAGAGACGTCTAACTTCTCTTCGTAGTTTATCGAGGTTATTATTCCACCAAGTAGACCCCCGACTGTCTCTCTTTGACCTCAGTGGACAGTTTTCGTGATAGGCAGAGACCACAGCTTCCCTAACCTGTTCGGCCGCAATCTCGATCTCATCACGATCCCTCACTGTGGGGATTGCGGACCCAAGTCTGCCGGCGAGGGACTGTTTGTATCCCTCCCAATCCGTCCTCCTCGGGTCCCGATACTCCACCACAGGTCTAGGGCCTGTTTCAATCTCAAATAGGATATGGGCATGGTCTGAACATGAGGGTTCAGACGACACCCTCCATTTGAGGATTTTTGAGCTCAAAAGCCTTGAGCTGATCGTAAGATCTAAAACCTCTCTCCGGTTAGCTGTAAGAAAGGTGGGTTCCGAGCCTATGTTGTTGACAACCAGCTCCTCCCCTAAAATGTATTCAAATAGTGATTCACCTCGTCTGTTAGTGTCCGTGCTCCCCCAAGCCAAGTGATGGGAGTTCGCATCACACCCCATTACGAGGTGATAGTTGTTCCTCTTGCAGTAGGCGATCAATTTCCGCACCTCTGCTGGAGGTGGTTGTTCTGCATCTCTGTCTCCAGGGAAATAGGCCGAACAGGCCACTACTTCCAGCCTGGTCCCCCCGGATGTGATCACGAGATGGATGGATGCCATGTCCTTGGTGCAGTACTCTGAAAGTGTAAAATACTGCAAGTTGTTTCTGATCCAGATACAGGCTCTGGGGTTAGTACCAGAGCCCACCTCTACTATCTTACCAGAAGTGTTACCCAGCCCTTTAGTTCGTTCCGAATTAGCGGTCCAGGGCTCTTGGAGAAGAGCAATATCTATTTGCTCTTCCTTTAATTTCATGCTAAGGAGGTATGTCGCAGCCTTAGCATGATGCAGATTAGCTTGAATGCACCTTAAGTTGGTGGGCATGTGGGTAGGAATATAGGAATGTATGGAGGAAAAAGGAGTAGTTTGAGGAGCTTAAAGGAAAAGGGAATTATGGTGCAGGTTCCTCCTCCTTTTTAGAAGCTCGATAACAAAGCTTCCTATAGGAGGGTCTACCTTTGGTAGTCGTCCTAGGGGTGGACTTTCCTTTCCCCTGTTGTTTCCCTCTGGAGGTTCCAGTGGAAGGTTGAATCCTGCCACCTCCTCTATTGGGTCTGTGTAAGTCGTGTCCATGTTTGGTCCCACGAGCAGCAAGGGAAAATAGACCTCCATGGAAGAGCCCCGCATCCCATGAATAGGCATTTACACAGGGAGGTCGCCCGGTTTCCCTGGGGAGGGTTAACGTTAGCGACAGAATTACCATCCTGCCAATGCCTGGCCATATCGGCCAGAAGCATCATCGCCTCGGCACCAACCCGCCAACGACCTTGCGATGTGGGTTTTTTATAGAGGACTCTCCTCGCAATGCCGGCCAATTAAGGCAAGCATTCCCGGCCCTCCTAAGACATGACTAGAAATCTAAATCTTTAATTCTCTTACCATTACCAGACTATATATATATATATATATATATATATATATATATATATATATATATATATATATATATATATATATATATATATATATATATATATATAAACAATAGAGGTACAGACAGGTGGGTTTTGTTGAAAAAAAAATACATAATTACATAAGATTGTTTTTTAATAAAATTATACAACATGTATTGCTAATGGTTTATCAAACCACCAAAAGATTAATTATGAATCCAAAGAAACTGGCTATAAGTATGCCTTCATTTGCCTTATAAGGTGAGTTGGGGTAACTGGGCACCAGGTTTTGTATTCGCATATTATTAGTGACGTTTCTTTTTCTACAGTTGGTAGCCCTTCTTTCCGGCGCCAACTATGTAGAACAAGGATACATAACCTTAAAATACGATTGTGTTTAATAAAAGTTGATGAATTTAAATTACAACGTGCATTTCAGAGAGAATGGAGCAATTCTAACTACAAAATCGTAAGTAATAAGAACTATTTCTTTGGTTATACATTCAGTTTAAGGTCAGAGGCAAGTGATTTTTAATTTTAACACAATTGTTCGGCATCTCTGGAAATCAAGGCTAGGTGTCCAGTTACCCCGCCTTTGGATGGTGTTTGGGGTAACTGAACTCGGCGTTTGGGGTAAGTGTACATAATTGAGTAGTCACATAGCTGATAAAATTTGCATTCGACCAATTTTTAAACCATATTTATGGGTTTGAACTTTTTATTCACTACAATTATTGTTTACAACCAAATAAGTCACTATCGCCTTGATTGAAAAAGATGTAGGCTGAAATTTAATAATTTCATGTTACAGATAAAACTATGTACGGAAAACGGACAAGGGTGCCAGCAAAAACTACATGGAAAAAGCTTTGATATTATAAATGATATTATAAATCAGAACAGAACTCCATCTCACATAGAAGCAACAACAAACATGCCAAAATCGACAATCAATCACGGGGCCTCTGGTAGGCGAGAAAAAGGCAAAGTAGCCACCCATATTAATGGTGGGAGTTGTCTTTTCTTATTTACCTCCTAGATATATAATTTGAAGTATGTCAAATTAAAATGTCATTTTTGGTCTCGTACAAAATTTACAATTTCGGCAAAAATATGGGTAGTTGAGAAAGGTTTGCAGTTGGAAAAGTATTATGGAGTGATTAGTATTAATTGTAAATAGAGGTATCAGATGAAACATTAGAAGAACGAAATGGAACAGGAAAGAAATTTTTTGGAATGTCAAAATTTTAAGGTTGTTGAATTTGGAGTGTTGTCAAGCAGTTTTGGATGCAAGTTAAAAAAGAAATAGCAGACTGCATTAATACATTAGAAGTTTTGGTGTTGGTTGAAAGGAAGTTCTGGATCTTGTTCAGCAATATCTTGATACTAATAAAATGAAAAGTAGATTCAAAAATAACTGGCCTAGTCCAGATTGGTTTATTACCTTTTGTTGAAGACATTGACTCTCACTTAAAAGAAAAAACGAAATGTGCCAGAACAGAGCAAATTAATCCTTGGATAACTTATGACTTTTTCAAAACTCTAACCAGAGTATACACAGAGCTTGCCCTTTTTGGAAAACCTTTTCTAGTTTCTAATGCCACATGCAAACTTACCAATGGCTTTGCTGCAATGGGAATCTATGATCATAATGTGAAAGGTCCCAATAAAGATAAAATTTCAACAAACATCTTACAAGCAACTGATTTAAGACGTTACGAGCAGAAAGAGGCTCGGGCACCAATAACTCTTGAAAAAGTAGAAAGAGACACAAGAAATTGGCATCTGTCAAAAAAGCCAGGAAAAACAAAGAAATGAGATGAAGCGAACTGCAAAAGTAAGAATTAAGAATCCTCAAATGATGAAGAAGGTAGCGAAATGGGGGATTTAGCGACTGCCGACAGCAACATGGATGCAGATTCAGAAGTTTTTTGAGTAGAGGACGATACTACTTCTGATTTAAATGTAGGAGACTTGCTTATTGTTAAAGTATTTGGGAAAACGCCATCTTCATTCAGGCTGTACGTATAGAAAATTTTGAAAGTATATTATGATGATATGGATGTCCTATTTTCCAGCGACACATCCAAACTCTCAAATCATGCAGACAGAAGAGGAGTCCAACGTCTTTTACAACCACACCGTTAGAAGATTATCTGCCCCGGTTCAATGTTCAAGCGCCAAATATAAAGATATTACTTTTCCAACAGATATGTCTGATCTAACAAATATTTTAATTTTACAATTTTAATTTTTTGTTTTAGGTTTTAGTGAATTTTCTTAAAAAAATTCACTAATGAGGAGATCCCGACTTTTGAATTTTGAAAAAATTTCTTCAAATGAGCGCTAATTAGCCCCCCCAGTAAACATATCCGGGGTCAGTTTCAATTTTTATATGTTTATATATATATATATATATATATATATATATATATATATATATATATATATATATATATATATATATATATATATATATATATATATATTATATATATATATATATATATGTATCACACCGATAACTCAAAAAATAATGGGCCGATTTTGATTAAATTTGGCGAAAAAATTCCTTTTGCAAATGGCTTGGATAAGTTCGTTAGCCAGGAAAATCTGCCCAGGTTTTCCCGGAAAATTTTGTGTTTTCTTTCAAAAAAAAATTATATCTCCGGAATTAACAAAGTAAGGGCAACCAAATTTGGTACACATGTTTACATCGTTATAGGTAAGTTACTCACCAAAATTTAGCTATGTAGGTCAAAAGACCAAAAAGTTATAGGCATTTAAAGAAAAATAAATTGGGGTTTTCCTCAAAACGTCAAAGTGGCGATTTAAAATGTCAAAATTGGCAACATTTAGGCAAATAACTTGAATCTAATACGCGCTATAGAAATAAAATGTCTCAAGAAGGATGTTTTACAAACCCTAAAGCCTTAGTTTCAATCGTCATTGTTCTTCATTTTACTAAAATATTTGCAGAAAATTCATTTCAAATAGACCCTCTCTCTGATGCTTGGCAGTAGCCTTAGCTATAGAGTGTATCGTTTAATGGTATATAATTTTTGTCGAATTTTCGTAAAAAATCAATAAAGCTCAATATATCCGTTATTATATAAGATATGAAAAAAATTTGTATATATTAATTATAGGGTGTCTTGAGCTACATCTTAAAATAATATTTCTACAATCACAGGGTGGCCCATGTCGTTGGTGATACAACTTTCTTTTTTTTTAATCAAACAAGCCTTAACTTATTGCATTTTTGCATTTTCCATCGAAATATAATGCATGTTTGTAAGAAAAAAAATTCTGGACGCAGTAAGTGCGTTATGGTAGCGAATTTTGATCAAATGTTTCATATTTGAATAGCTCAATTTGCTATTAACCTATAAGGTTGACCAAGAAACGTGTTTTTTCGGGAACACTTTAAGTTTACTTTTGGAAATTTTTGTACATTTTCACACAATAAAGTTATTTTGATGAAACATGGCACATTGTTTTTACTATATAGTTTATACTGGTAACCAAATCTGATGCCTGCTTTCTTAAAAAAACACACATATTTGTTTTTAAAAACTTTTAATGAAAATTCACTACCATAACGCACTTGCTGCGTCCAGAATTTTTTTAATTAACAAACTACGTGTCTTAAGGTTTATGGTTTTTTGTTGCTTAATTTCACGATTTGCCTATTACATCTCGTTTTGTGTCTAATCACATTGATCAAACCAGCCAAACAAATTTTTGTTTTGTTCATTACAATGTCAGGTACAAGTTCAGTTACCCCATATAAAATACAGTCTCTAATGAAGAAATACACAAGCAGAAACGTAGATTAAAAAAAAATTGCTGTTATTATTTTGACTGTTCTAACTTTCAAAGTACTATGTCTAATACAGCCCGTAAAAATTTTTGAAGTGACTGCGTTGTTTCCCTAAATGCTAAACAAACAAGTTTTTATGAAAAACAAAGGCTTAGTGTAGTCTAGTTGTATACAGTTACCCCAATTGACCTTATGTACATTTTCCCAAATCTGGGTGTGTTTCTTTGTTTTTTTTTTAGCTTAGTAATGTACACTAACCCATCTGTTTCGGATCCTCCCCTTAGGCTATCATTTGATTGTATACTGTTGGATGATGTGGTACTTTCAAAGTCAATCTTGTCATCAAGCTAATCTTCAAAATGTTTCTCTGTAACTTTCATATTACTACGCAGTGGTGATGGATGGTCATGAAGTCCTGAAAATTAATACAAAAACTAAATAATATACAGATGTGGAGGCTTTTTCTCTGACTTCACACTTACAAAACCAGAGAAAGAGTTTGTATGTCTGCATTTAGCTATAAATGGGTTCATCAAGTAAGGGCAACAATAATAGCTACTATTGAGTTGCAAATTAGGTTTTAAAACTCACTTGACAAAAACACAATTTCTAAACAGTCTTGGTTCCACCTATGGGTTAAAATATACTGAACGGCATACTCTTGCTTCATATCTCAATACAATCATCGCAAAGCCTTTGTCGACATTATTACTCCAGGATGGAATACTTGCATGCTCTTTTTATATATGCATGTCATTCCACTAATTACAGAAATCATTTCATTTCAAAATTCATCCTGCAAGACTAAATTAGTACCATACCATATTGTCTCTTTTGGAATTGAGGTCAATGGTGAATAATAATGCATAATATTGAACTAATTATTAACCAGTTGTAGCAGTTCTCTTGGAAAACAGTTGTGTTGCCAATTTAACAATTTGTCATATTGCGTTTAGACTCGTTCACAATCTAAATGTAGTGGTTTTTATTTATAACAAGCATTAATTTCTGATCTTGTATTTTTTAGGAAGCCTTTCACAGGATATTAATTAATTACTGTATTATCCTGCAGCACGAAAGCAGTATCAAGGAACCAGTTACTCAGATTTGGGACATCAGGAACATCAGCAAAAAAACTGGCTTTTTTGTAACTGAATGTTCAGCAACAAGCTTTTGTTCATTAATGTCCATGGTTTTCCACAACCATTGATTCCCACCACCATAATACCCAAGTTTATTTTAGCGTTATATTCTCCGTTGTGTACAGAGGTAGGTAATGATATTTTCAAGTAACTCTTGAGTAATTTTTTGATCGAACCCCATATAGGGTAGATGAGCCATTAGTCGGCCAGTTAACAGACTTGGTTTCGGAAGTTAGAGATCTCTAGCTTCTTCAATTTTATCATTGCGTAGTTGAAATTTTACAATATAATTCTGTGAATTTTTTAGGCAACACTATATATGGAAGGTCTATTTGGTGTGTTGCCTACAGTGTCAATTGTTATAATAAGGAAAAAACCACCAAAAGGCCAGTGGTGGCCATCTTAGTAATAATTTCGGCCAGGATTATACCAATGGTCGGCATAGTGCCTATTGTCTCATGAAAGATTTGATTCTCACTGTTTATGATAGAAGATAAAAGATATTATAGTTTTAGAAAGATGTCTGTCTATTCAAAGCTTTAACAAAACAACAAAAATAAAGATGCAAAACATAAATATCCCAATATAAGGAAAGTAACAATATATATATATATATATATATATATATATATATATATATATATATATATATATATATATATATATATATATATATATATATATATATATATATATATATATATATATATATATATATAAACTCATACCAACATATGCTTATCAAAGAACAAAAATATCCGATAAATTGGTACATTTTAGGTAATACCACCTTGGGCAATTATCACACCCCACATGTTCGAAATAACCTTCTTCTTTAGCATTATCTACATAGGCTTTTTTTAAAAATATTTCAACAACACACCACGACGGCTTACAGCCTAATTACTATAGTACCGTGGATGTCGACAAGGAGGAAAGAGGCAACTTGTTAATTCTGAACTTGATGGTCTGGAGGTCCGGAGAAGGAAAAACATGTGCCGGCAAGGAATTCCACAACTTGGAAGTCCTCGGGACAAAAGAGCGGGCATAACAAGATGTTCTATGTCTGGTGACCTGGACAGTAAAACGGTGCATTTGCTCTGTTCCCCTGGTAGATCTGTTCGGGGCAGCAAGTAGAGTAACTATGGAAGAAAGCTCCTCTGAGCAGTGCCCGTGCAGATATCTATAAGAGAGAGAGAGAGGTCACCAACGGCACGTCTGTGGGCAAGGGATGGCAGCCTTTAGGTGAAGGTAGGGTCACCGATGAGACGTATAGCTCTCTTCTTAATGGAGTCCAGGATAGCGAGTGTAGAAGCGGCTGCGGTACCCCAGATGTGGGAGCAGTATTTGAGATTGAGTATTTGTGAAGTATATAAGGTATAGAGATTAGCTGGTGAAAAGTATTTGCGAGCCCGGAAGAGGAAACCTAATTTCTTAGCAGCCGCTTTTGCAATTCATGTGACATGTTGGTGCCAATTGAGATTTCGATCCACAGAAATGCCAACAAGTGAAAAGGACTCATTACTTTGAATAACTTGGTTGTTCATTGTGATGGGTCTAGGGCTGGTGTATCTCTTATGAGATAGAAAGCAAGACTGAGATTTGGTGGAGTTGAATTGTCCAATATTTCTACTTCCCCAGTTTAATATTTTTTGGAGATCCACAGAGACAGAACCCTCCATGACTTTGCGATCCTCATCTAATTGGGCTAAAGAGACAGGCTTATAATATTGTATATTTGAGTGGAGGGTGCTGTTGTCCGCGTAACTGTGATCTGGATTGGATGTGCTAGAGAGGAGGTCATTGATGTGGAGAAGAAACAAAGTGGGGCTAAAGCTGAACCTTGAGGGACTCCTGCATTAATTCGATACAGTTTAGAGGAATGGCCATCCACGACAACAGAAATGCTCCGGTTGGAGAGGAAATTTGCTGTCCAGGTACAAAGTTTTGGTGGTAGGCCATATGCCGGAATTTTATTAAGCTGCGCTGCGTGCCAGACCTGGTCGAATGCTTTGAATATGTCTAGAGCGACAATCTGGGATTCTGTTCCATAGACTTGTTCCAAGAAGGGGTGGCAAAGGAAAGGAGGTCGGCAGTTGATATGCGCTGACAAAATCCATACTGCCTGTCGTGGATTAGACTGTATTTTTCAAGAAATCTTAGTAATTCGGTGATTATATACTTTTCCATCACTTTAGAGACAACTGAAAGGAGAGAAATAAGCCTGTAGTTGCTGAACTTTGAATCAATTCTTGGGGACGGGTTGTACTCGAGCAGTTATCCAGTTATTAGCAAATATGCTTCTATTGTAAGATGTCTGAAACAGGCAAGTCAGGACAGGAGCAAGTTCTGGTGCGAATTTTTTGAGAACAATTGCTGGGATGTCATAAAGGCCAGAGGCTTTCCTGGTATTAAGAGAAGAGAGCATCTTTCGTACCTTTTTAGTTTTGAAAATGATATCCGTCATTTTATGCGCGACATTGAGGACTGTTGGTGGTTGAACATTTGGATGTGGGTTGAGAGTAGAATTGCCGGCGAACAACGAGGCAAAAAGTTCGGCGTTGCCCAGGACGGTAGAAATAATTTCATCCCCTGAAACAAAAGCTGGGAACGTGCTCATGCAGAAATTATTCCCAATAGATTTAGCAAGAGTCCAGAAGGGTTTGCTGCCGTTGGAGCTTGAGAAGACTTTGTTTTTGATGTGGTTATTAAACGAGTTTTTTGCCTCAGAAAGAATGCACACATAGCGGTTTCTTACGTCATTAAATGCTTGATGGTTTTCTTAACTGGGATTGTGTAGAAGCGTTTTGTGAGCTTTGACCTTTTCAAGCTTGGCCTTGTCACAGGATTTAGAGAACCAGGGATTTTGAGTGGCTGAAGAGGTTTTCTGTGCACGTGGAATAAATAATTCCATGCCAGCTTGGATAATTTTGGTGACGTTTTGTGAGATATCAGAGGGGTTAGGATGAGAGAAGCAGACAGACGCTCATGGAAATGAGGAAAAGTAATCCCGCATTTTGTCCCAGTTCGCGGAGTTGTAGTGCCAAACGATACGTGGGTGTGATGACTGTGTGACCTCAGGTTGCATTGTGCAGGAAGCAGTGACCATCCCGTGATCTGAGCGACCAAGGGGGGCGGTGACTGATGTCTTATAGCATTCAGGTTCAGCTTGGCACGCTTGGTAGCCTTCATCAGAGATGATGGAAGTCCAGGTGTGGAAAAGGTTTTGTGTTGTTGGATTTGCTAGTTGCATTTCATAGACAATAGTCGCAGAAGTTCTTGTAAATAAATCCATCTTTCGGTATAGCAGCTGGGGAACGTCGCCGTGCACCTCTATCGATATCTACCGGTCGGCCTGGGGGAGCTGAGGCTTGTATTCTAAAGCTGCGGTCCTTCTGAGAGCATAGGGGCACTAGCAAAGCGGCTGACTTCGATCGGACCTAACCCTTGTGGTCCCGGTGATAGGCTGCAGTGAGGGCACTTTGTACTGCGGTAGATTCCCAACATTGTTGGCATTCTAAACAGTCTGGCAAGGCTCTGTCTTCCGGTCGGTCTGGGGGCCCTGAATGGGGAGCGGTTCGTCATCTGTTTTCACCACGGAGGGGAGGACTCTCCCGAGTCAAGAATGCCTTCTCCAAGGGGTACTTTCTCCCGAGTAACAATGTTCAGAGTGTCAGACCGTGGATAGAAAATAATATTCAGAAACTTAAGTGTGCAGGAAACTTGTCTTGCGGGAACACCAGTTTCATTTCATTGTTTTGGAATAGTTGTCTTGACCATACTGGATACGGTCCACAGCGGAATGGCTGACAGGAAATTTCTTGTGATTGAGTCCACCATAGGGTTTAGGAGCTGGGGCTTGCATTCCGGAACTGTGGTCTTCCCGAGAGCAAGAGGGCACTAGCAAAGCGGCTGAGTACAAGCGGACCTAACCCTTGTGGCGGTCTAGCCATGGCATGGTCTTAAAAAGTGGTCTCTCGTGAAGCAACCCTCGTGGTCCTGGTGCTGGGCTACAGCTAGGATATTTTGGGCTGCATAAGATTTCCACCCTTATTGGCGATCGAAACAGTCTGGCGATACCCGGTCTCCTGGTTACTTCGGAGGAATATTGTTCAGGTGTTGTTGATCAAACTCCAGCCTCTTTGGGAGACAATTCCTCTAGGTTGTGAATGTTCTGTTTGAGTGCAACGTCTGCCTGCGGGGCCGTAGTCAACTAGTGATAGTAAGTATTATAATGTCCTGCTAGCTTATCTTGATATTGCACCTAGTGTTTGCTTTTAGTTCACATGCTGCATGCCTGCTTATACTGACCGCCTGCCTGATACCTTAACTCGGCAATCCCGTATCGCTTCTGCTCAATTATTGACTTAGTATTCACAACCCCGCTTCACGACACTGCCCGCATAGCTCACGAATATTTACTCCAGTCAGATTCATTATGACTGCTTCTGCCTCTGATCTCTGATAACTTAACTTGTTGCAAATAAGTTAGTTTAAGCGTTTTTCATTTCGCGAGAACCCCTTTTGTAAGTCTTGTTTTGTATATAGTTTGTAAATATTTTGCCACAAATGTGTTTGTAAATACATTATTTGTTTTATATTTATATTATATTATATTATTTGTTTCATTCAGCATTTCCTAACGAATCGACCCCAACATAATACGTAACATTCTGATCTCTAATATACAGGCCATAACTAAGAAGTCCCGAGTGACTTCACCTAAAGACTTAGGTGAACCCTGTCTTCACTGTAGTTACCCCGGGCCTGGGTAGCTGTAGACAGCGACCTAGAACAGAGATATATTCCTGGAAAACCCCATCGCTGCTGGTGTCTGAGCAAATCCCGTAAGAAAGCCGCATTGATAAGGTTACCCTGTGGAAACTTCCCCATACTAGGGAAAGACAACATCCTATCCCGAAATTGACCCGATTCAATATATATATATATATATATATATATATATATATATATATATATATATATATATATATATATATATATATATATATATATATATATATATAAGTACAGTCTTTATCAACAGACAAAATGTTGTTTTAGTAACAACTGAGTATGTATTGTTGGGCTTTCTCAAACACAGATGTACATTTTTGTTTCCATTATGTCTTCAAGGGCTTAAATGTTCCCACATCTGCTGGTTGCATTAAATGAGTAGTATTTGGTGGTAGAGTGTATAATACGAATATAATATATACTGTTTTCATCACAACATTAGCTAAGCTCCATAGTTAAATGGGATTTATGCCCATCAACAAATAAAAATGCTTTGTGGTATCAGCCAAGGGAGCAATTTCAATGAAATATACTCAAAGAAAATATCACCTTTCATGCATTCTGAGTCTGGTGCTTTTGGTGTTCGAATGTATGGGAAGACAACACTTTGTACTGCTACTTTACTGCTAGCTATGAAAACAAGTAAGGTCGTAATATTTTCACGATCGTTGCCTGTCTTCATTTCAAGAATATTTTTAGCTCCTTTCGGCCTCAAGACTTTGCCAGTCTTAGGGTTAAAACCTGTCCCATCTCCATTTAATGTTCTATCTAGATCAGACATAATGTCTTCATTATTAGTTTCTCTAAGGTAGGATTTAAAATCCTCAAGTTTCGGATGTACTGCTCAGTAACTATCGCTCTTCCTTTCGTTAACCCCTTAGCTTCTCTTAGTGTCAATTCTGGGTGCCTGTACAAAAAACATTTATACTATTTTTCATCTGGTCAATTATTTGTAAAAGGGGTTGCCCTTTTATCACAAGTTACAATATTTTGTACAGTATCTCACAGATATGACTTTCTCTGTGGAAACCCACATTTAGCATCAGCAACAAAAAATTTCAAATTTTGTTTCACCTAAACGTCGTAAAAAGTGTCAAAACATATAAAAAAGCATGATTTGGTATCGAAAATTTGTTTTGTCTGTCGATCTGTATGTTTGTAGCCACGATAACTTTAGAACGAATTGTGATATCGTCATCAAATTGTGTACACTTAGCAAACAAATGAAGGGTTCTGATTGTTTTTGGGTAAAATCGCTACAGGGGTAGGAGATGAATAGGGGGTGATTTGATGAAAATTGAATTTTTTTCATTAAAACTCGAGTTTTGTTTATTAAAAAACTTTCAATTTCATCAAACATATGGCATTCTATGCTCAAAATAAATTAAAGGTTGAATGTGTGGGGGTGAAATATTGGCGACAAAAATCTCGAATTTCTTTTTGCTACAATGGCGCAAAAGTCTCAAAACATATGGAAGACTTGATTCTGAAACGAACATTTTTTTGGCTGTCTATGTACATCTGTCTGTTAGTAAGCGCAATAACTTTTGAACGAATTGAGATATCATCTTCAAATTTGGTATCTAGCTAGCACCTAACAAAGGAACACTTTGAATTGTTTTTGGGTAAGATCGCTTCAGAGGGTGTGGAAAAAATGAGGGGTGATATGGTGAAATTTGACATTTTTTCGTTAAAACTCGAGTAATATAACGTTGCAGAAGTTTATGTGTAAAGAAATATAAATATTTTCTTTGTAGTCAAGTCAGGGACCGTAAATTAATTTTATGAGAATGACTTTCTAAGAAGAGTAGATTATCACAGATATGTGGAAGTTATGATTCAATTTGCAGCACTATTTTTTTTTTCTCTTGTTAAAACGGGATCCCTGCCCATCTGCCCAGGACGTTCTTGCACTCCTCTTTCTTTCTAATTAAATATGTCAAAGAAAATAAATTTAACTATTATTTCAAAAAAGTTGTAATAAAATAATGAGTTGATGTATGTCGATATTTTCGTTGTATAGAGACTACTTTTATAGTGTTATTGTTTAGTTATTTTATTGTTGTAACTGTTACCATAGTTATTATAGGCTAGTTCTAGTTTTTATGTTAAATATTGACATACATCACATAGACATTTTGAAAACCTCATCTGTCATCTGTGTTTCATTTTATTTTCAATTTGATAAAATTTTTTGATCAAAACATCATATCATAACATAGCAACAGATATTTATTTGTAGTTGTCATGATTTCGTACTAATTCAATTTTAATCTGTCTGAAAATGCTGTCAAGCAGCGAAACTATAGTCACAGAAGCATTGAAGAACATCCTAGAACTTCCAGAATTCGAAGGGCCACTTGCTCCAGTTAGCTCACGCGCTGGCTACGTCCTTCACCTACAAAAACCAACAGTGAAGCCAGAGAAGTATTCTCAAAGTCTGTATGCAGTATGGACAAGTTTCACCAAGTAAGGGCAACAACAATCAATGAATATGCTAATGGCCTTAAAAATCAAGTGTCCCCTATGCAAAGGAACAAAATAAAGTTCATTTCTAATAAATACTCATGAATACTAAAGTCCGCCACGTCCGGCCGACGTTGGGAAATGTTCCTAGTGTTATTCCATTACCCGACAGGTGTTATCAAAACATCAAATAAGACATTTTTAAGCAATTTCTTATTTAAATAAGTAAGTTAAAGGCTACTAAAATCACCAAAACGAATTCCAAAGTACTCCCGTACACTATGACCTTTAATAGCTATTTCATACACCACCTGTCCTTAGTAATACATTCTAATTCTACTTACTGTTTACATTGAAGCAGACACTGTTTAGCACTAACTGATGATACATCTAATGATTTAAGGTTATGCTAACGATACAATTTGAAAATTGACAGGAATTTTATTTATTTTTAACAGATTTATGTTGAGGCAGATTATTGGGTAGTGGTCGGCACTAGGCATAGGTACCCTATATTAGTTGCTTCCAGTTAGCAACAAGTTCTTGTGCCATAACATCTAAAAAAATAAAAAAATAATTGAACAACCATAAGAGCTTGCAAAAAATAAATTACCACCTACTTGTATATAACAATGTGAACCCATTATTTCACCATTATTTTGGTAATACTCATACAGTGACAAAACTTTTAACTTCATTATAGGACAACATGGTAGCTTTAAAACACTGTTTTATCTTCCCTGCAGTCTCCATAACATTTAAAACACCTTCAAGGGTGCCATTAGTCAAATTAATTAATTGCAGCCCACTGCTGGAGTGTGGATAATCCAGGTAAAGGATAATGTAGAGTGCTTCTTAAATAAATATATGCTCGCTTGCTGAAATATCTGATATTTTCTAAGTATTAAAACAATTTTAAAAAATTTAAATGTCCTGGATATTTCTTCAAGTGTCCAACCTTGTTTTTCCTTTTTTAATACAATCTCAATTTGGTTAGAAGTAAAGCAAAATTTAAAGGCTATTTTTACTTTTTGTAAAATTGAGAATCTCAGCTTTTTTTACCTGTTTTTCTAGATCACAAATATGTTGCTGCAGTAAATTTTGTTGATTTTCATGGTAATCTATTTTTTCCTTTAAAGACAGGTTTTCATTTTGCAATTCTTCATAATTTTTTTCCAAGATGTCATACTCTGCTTCTTCAGTAAGTGATGGTCTTTCTGACAAGTCTTTGTTTAAACTTTGCACTTCAGGCTTAATTTCATCAGCTGGTTCTGTGATCAATGATGGTTCCTCATCTCTGCTAATTGAACTTTTCACAATAGCTTTACTTTTTTTAGACACCTTTCTCTTGGGCTTTTCACTTTGATTCTGTGTTTCTTGTCCATTTAAAAGGTATAAGGAAGGAACGGCTAAAAATATAAATTTATTATTGCAAATAAGTAGATATAACAGATACCCTCATAGGGCTCAGGCACACCTCAAATACCAGGTACTACATATCCTTGGATACAGTAAGAAACAAGATAATTAAACAATAAAAATCAACGTACCAGATTTTTTTAGAATCTTTGGTTGGGTATTCATTATCTTAGCCCGTACTTCGTCTTCGAAATCGTCAGGTTTAAAATGTATACCGCAAATCCTCTTATTTGAGACATTCCCTATATCTTTACGATAACATTTTTTTGCCCATTCTTTTCTAATCTTGGGGTCTTTTGGAAAAGAAAAGAATGAAAGTTTCAGTCCACTTTCTATTGCCTTTTTAGAATTATTTTTACAGCTGAATACACTACAAGCAATTCCACCAGGCATCTAAAAATATATTTAGGTTAAATTAACAAATTATCTATTAACTTCTTGTTTTAAGTAGGTATGTATAACTTATTTTTTGAAAAGGTAAATTTGCTGTTTAGTCCATGCAGTTTTAGATAAATCGACTGCTAGTAGATAAAGTTTCGCATCTTACATGCACGTTGACACTATTTTTACCTTTTGCTTCCTTGTCTTTGCCGAGTTATATACATCAAAACTTTTTAAACATTTCAAAGAGGTGGTTACTTGGAGCAAAATCAGGTGGGCCATTAACAGCTTCAAGCCATTCAAATCCCCGGGATTTGATGGCATAATGCCCATCATACTCCAACAGAGTATAGACAAACTGGCGCTGGCGCTTACCCTCATTATGAGGGCCAACCTGGCTCTGGGGTACATTCCGAGGGCATGAAGACTGGCCAGGGTTGTATTCATTCCTAAACCTGGGCATCCAACAGACTAGGCAATGTCCCTGAGGCCAATAAGTCACATGTCCTTCTTGCTAAAAACAGTGTAAAAACTGCTCGACCGGCACATTAGGGGCGGTGTACTGGAAGCATATCCCCTACACTGCGGACAATATGCATACAGAGCAGGAGTCTCAACAGAAACAGCACTGCACCAACTGGTGCTGAAACTGGAGAATATGCTGGAGAACAGGGAGGTGGCACTGGGGGCCTTTCTAGACATAGAGGAGGCCTTCAGAAACACCTCATTCGGATCGGTACTGACAGCTGTCAGGGAGCGTGGAATAGAGGAGACCTGCTGCAGGTGGATCGCTTTCATGCTCAGGGACAGGGCGGTTTTCACCTTACTCGCGGGGGGACTCTGCTGGTGGAGAGGAGCGTTCTGTCTCCCCTGCTCTGGTGCCTAGTCGTGGACAGGCTGGTAGGGAGGCTCTTGGGAGGGGGGGTACGAGGTACAGGGCTATATGCGGACGACATTGTCATCATAGTCCAGGGAAAGGTTACACAGCCAGTGTGGGAGCCCATGCAGACAGAACTGAATGTGGTGGAAAGGTGGACGGTTAGCCAAGGGCTCGGGGTGAGCCCCGAGAACGCAACCGTCATACCGTTTACGAGGAGTAGAAAGTGGGAGGGCCACAGAACTCTCACTCTATATGGTAGAAACATCCCAATGGCCAGGGAGGTAAAATATCTTGGGGCCATATTGGAAGCTAACCTGGAATGGTCACGTTGAAAAAATACTGTGTAAGGCAGTTATGACCCTAGCCGTCACTAGGCGGCTATATGGAAAAACGTGGGGACTAAGACCTAGTATGGTCCACTGGCTGACACAAGGGTGGTCAGACCATCGTTAACATATGTGGCACTGTTCTGGTGGCCTAAGGTGTCATAATCCTGTGCCAAACAAAAACTAGGCAAGATCCAAAGGATGGCTTGCCTGGACATCACAGGGGCCATGACTTTAACGCCAACAACCGCCATGGAGGTGTTGCTGGAACACAGTCCTGGGTCAGAAACGAACACAAGGTGTACTGGGCAGACTGTCCAGGGCTCAGACATGGGAAGTCAGTAATTGAAGAACTCAGTTCAAAGAGAGCTGCGGAGCTGCTAAGAATCTTAGCATACTGGGCACACTGTCCAGGGCACAGACATGGGAAGTCAGTAATTGAAGAGCCCAGTTTAAAGAGAGCTGAGGAGCTGCTAAATCTTAGCAGAGGACAGCTCAGAAACATAACAGGCTCGTATAAGGAGGCTGCGGAGGGCCTCAGGATGGCGGTGATTGACAGACGCCATCCTGAGGTCATGCTAGACCAGGGGAAGGCGCACCTGATCCAGGCTGCGGTGGACTCTCTTCAGGAAGGGGATAGCCCGCTTCAGTTCCACCGGGCGCGCCTGGCGGGGAGTATCCTCTGGATAACCTGTACTGGCCCCCAGTCGGGGGCTGGCTGCGGAAAACGATCGGGGGCCTCGGTCAAATTTGGGAGGGGGCAGACTTGACAACCGTCGAGCCCAAGGAACTCCCAAGGAGACGCAAGGTCCTCGTACGGATCCCTGACACCGTCCCGCAGGAAACGGTGATCAGTAGACTGAAGATCCAGAACCCTGAACTGGGGACACAACACTGGTCGGTTCTAAGCAGGAAGGCAGAGGAGAAAGGACAGACTATCGCCTTCTCGATCGACCCAGCGTCTTACAGAGTCCTTGAAGGAACCTCCTTCAAGGCATTCTGGGGCCTGGAAAGGATTAGCTTCCGCCCTCTGGGGAAGCAACTACGGGTTAATGGGACTTAAGTTCCTTCAGGTAAACCTCCAACACAGTAGGGCAGCCAAGGAATACGGATGTGGCCCTCATCCAGGAACCGTACTCCTATAAAGGAGAGATCAAGGGACTCGGCGGAGCTGCTGGAAAGCTCATCTACAGCAGATCCAGCGAGAACCCGAGGGCCTGCATTTTTGTCAGGGAAGGGATAGAGTTTCTGCCTTTAATGAATTTCTGTTCCAGGGACCTGGCAACAATCAAAATCCGATGTGTAGGAGCAGATGGGCTGAGGGACATTACTGTCGCGTCAGCCTATCTGCCAGCACGGACCCTCTTCCACCCAACGAATTGGAGCAGCTGGTGGGTAGCAGAGCAGGTGGATGGCAGACCATCATCGGCATGGATGCGAATGCGCACCATGAGGGACTGTGGCGGATTTGATGCTCTTTCTAATATTGACATTGTGGGGGTTAGAGTCTCGGATCATCGGGCCACGCTTAATGTTTTTGTTGTTTATATACCTCCCAATACTCCAATTAACGACTACTACCTCTTGTTTGAATCTCTCAAGTCCATGTGCATAAAATATGGTCCCGAGACATTCTTAGTTGGTGACTTTAACATGCCTGAATATGCTTCTTGTCGTCAGAACGACCCCTCCGCTCGTGTGTCTGCTTTTTAGAATTTCTGTAATCTACTACTCCTTGGACAGTTTAATCATGTTGATAATATTAACAACAGGATTCTTGACGTGGTTTTGTTTACAGGCACTTGCTTGGTGGGGGACGCTCCTGATTCGCCCGTGATTCCTGATGGTCATCATCCCCCCTTAATCAGAGTTTCCGTTCAGAGGTTCAGTGGTCTCTTCCCCTGTTGGTGACACTGGGCAAAGATCATATAATTTTCGAAAATGTGATTTTGTCAGATTGTATGCGGAGCTTGGCGGCTTGTGCTGGGATGGCATGGATGGGCTTCAGGATGTCGATTCTATGCTTGACTTTTTCTATTCCAGAATTTACGACTTGTTTGATCTGTATGTTCCCATGACTGCTCCAAGAGCATGTAATAGGTACCCCCCGTGGTTTTCTAAAGAAATTAAGGTTAGTATCAAATATAAATATTCATTATGGTGTAAGTTTAAGAAGTCTGGAAATGTGGAGTTTCTGGATAGATTTAGGGAGCTGAGACAAAAACTTAAGAGAGACATTTATCTTTCTCGAGTAAACTACTTTCAGAGGGTTGAAAGAGAGATTAGGTCTAATACTAAAAAATTCTGGAACTGCTCTTCTCGACGCTGTCAAAACGTTTCTGTTGGGAATTCATCTAACCTGCAACAGGCAGCTGACAGTTTTGCTTCTTATTTTGCGGGATGTTCTGGTTCCACCCCCACCTCATCGCCTACAGCCGCCAGCCTGGCTTCGGGTGACATCACAATGTTCTTTGTTGATGACTTTACAGATGACGAAATTATTACTCCCGCTAAGAGAATTAAGGCTAACATGTCCTGTGGACCTGATCTGGTTCCTGGTTTCTTGGTACGCGACTGCTTATATGCTTTCCTGACTCCACTTAAGAAAATTTTCAAACTGATTCTTAGATCTGGAACATTCCCCGCGATTTGGAAGCTGTCACGGATTTTCCCTGTCTTCAAGGCGGGGGATAGTGGTGATCCATCAAACTATCGACCAATAGCCATACTATGTGTCTTCTGTAAGATTTTCGAGGCCTGCCTTTTTCAGCGAATACTGTTTCACATCAAAAACAGACTCTCTATTTCTCAGCATGGTTTCATTCCAGGTAGATCGACTGTAACGAATTTAGTTGACGTTACACAGTTCGTTGCGTCCGCTCTTGACCGCTCTTCACAGGTTGATGTTGTGTATACTGATCTATCTAAGGCCTTCGATTGTCTAAATCACTCTGTTCTGATTGACAGGATGGGGGCTATTGGATTCTCCGAGGGCTTGCTTGGCTTGTTCAGATCTTACCTGGATGGAAGGAGGCAATTTGTTGAGGTTGGGGGCTTCAAATCTAACACCTATCACGTAACCTCGGAAGTGCCGCAGGGTTTCATACTCGGTCCATTACTATTTAATATCTTTATTGACCCAGTTCAACATGTTTTACATGTTCCTTTTTTAATGTATGCAGATGATATTAAGATTTTCGCAAATATTTCGAGTGTTGGTGACTGTTTGCGGCTCCAGAACTGTCTTCAGACATGAATGGTGTTGTCGGAGTGGTCTTTCTATGAATGTTTCCAAGTGTTGTGTGATGTCCTTTACTCGAAATAAGCACGCAATCACTTTCGGGTACAATATAAGAGGGCTTCCACTTGATCGCCCCGGGACAGTTAAGGACCTTGGAATTGTTTTTGATGGTACTCTATCTTTTAAACCACACTATGAGCAGACTATCAGTTCTGCTTACAAAACTCTAGGGTTTCTGATAAGAAACAGCAAAAATTTCTCACAGACTGACACCCTCCTCCTGCTCTTTAGCTGTTTGGTTAGGTCTCGACTTGAATATGGCTCAGTTGTGTGGGCTTCTACTTATGAGATACATGTGGCAAGTCTGGAATCAGTACAAAGGAAATTTCTAAAATTTCTTAGCTTTCGTGAGGATGGTCGATATCCTTCTATTGGTTTTCCTCAGGAAAGTTTACTTCTTCGCTTTAGTCTGCAGAGTCTGTCGATGCGCAGGCAGTGCAGTTTCATTATATTTTTATATAAACTGGTTAATTCTATGTTCGACTGCCCAGTCTGCTTCAGCAACTTAATTTCAATGTGCCTCGTATTGCAGCACGTTTTCCAGGCACACTCTATCTCCCGACTGCTCGTACACGATTGCTGCGATCGTCTCCAATTTACCAGATGTGCAATGATTACTCTGTACTGCAAGACCGCCTAGATATCTTCTCATGTAACATATCAGACTTTTTTTGTATTGTTAGTTTGATTATTGTTAGTTATTATGTTTTGTGTATTGGCCCATCCTTAATTTGGCTTTTAAGCTGTTGGATGGTGTATGAATAAATAAATAAATAAATATACAAACGGTATGGTACCGGAACCCTCGCAAGGCGGACTGGGAAGCCTACAGGTCAGACCTAGCAGTGGAACTGCGGGGGGGTGAAGAGTACCATAGACAATTCAATAGACCTCGAGATTGCAGCAGTCCAATTGCGAGACGTAATCACCTCGGCCTATAACGCCAACTGCCCCCTGAAAATGAGGGTGTCCAACAGGAACGACCCGTGGTGTAACAAGGACCTCAGGCAAAGGAGGACGCAGGTTCGTAAGCTGTTTAACGCGGCCAAAAGGTCGGGAGCATGGGATGAATATAGACAGGCCCTAACGACCTATAACAAAAGACTGAGTGATGCCAAGAAGGAGTCGTGGAGGCACTGTGAGGAAATGAAAAACACGTCCGAGAGTGCACGACTACACAAGATCCTGTCCAAGGGCCCTCACACCAACATAGGCTCCCTTAGAACATCCACGGGAGGCTTTACAAGCTCGGGGGAGGAAACTATGGAAATTTTACTTCAGACACACTTCCCCGGCTGTAACATAATAAACCAATCACCTCCGGACTGGGAACACTCAGAAATAGAGGCGCCTTATAGGCGGGCATCTAGAGTAGACTGGACAGTCGCTAAAGAGGTGGTTACCTGGAGCAAAATCAGAGGGACCATTAACAGCTTTAAGCCATACAAATCGCCGGGATTTGATGGAATAATGCCCATCATGCTCCAACAGGGGATAGATATACTGGCGTCGGTGCTTACCCTCATTATGAAGGCAAGCCTGGCTCTGAGGTACATTCAGAGGGCATGCGGACTGGCCAGGGTTGTATTCATTCCTAAACCTGGGCGTCCAACAGACCAGGCAAAGTCTCATCTCCTTCTTGCTAAAAACAGTGGAAAAACTGCTCGACCAGCACATTAGAGGCGGTAATGGGAGCATATCCCCTACACTGCGGACAATATGCATACAGAGCAGGATTCTCAACAGAAACAGCACTGCACCAACTGGTGCTGAAACTGGAGAATATGCTGGAGACCAGGGAGGTGGCGCTGGGGGCCTTCCTAGACATAGAGGGGGCCTTTAGCAACACCTCGTTCGGATCGGTTCTGGCAGCTGTCCGGAAGCGTGGAATAGAGGAGACCTGCTGCAGGTAGATCCCTTACATGCTCAGGGACAGGGCGGTTTTCACCTTACTTGCGGGGGGACTCTGCTGGTGGGGGTCACGGCGGGGTGTACGCAGGGGAGCGTTCTGTCTCCCTTGTTCTGGTGCCTAGTCGTGGACGGCCTGCTGGGGAGCCTCTCGGGAGGGGGGTATGAGGTACAGGGCTATGTGGACGACATTGTCATCATAGTCCGAGAAAAGGTCACACAGGCAGTGTGAGAGCGCATGCAGACTGCACTGAAAGTGGTGGAAGGGTGGACGGTTGATCAAGGGCTCGAGAAAGCAACCGTCGTGCCGTTTATGAGGAGGAGGAAGTGCGACAGTCACAGAACTCTCACTCTATACGGTAGGAACATTCCAATGGCCAGGGAGGTAAAATATCTTGGGGTCATATTGGACTCTAAGCTAACCTGGAATGGTCACATTGGAAAAATACTGCGTGAGGCAGTCATGACCTTAGCCGTCACTAGGCGGCTATATGGAAAAACGTGGCGACTAAGACCTACTATGGCCCACTGGCTGTACACAAGGGTGGTCAGACCATCGTTAACATATGCGGCACTGGTCTGGTGGCCTAAGGTGACACCATCCAGTGCCAAACAAAAACTAGGCAAGATCCAAAGGATGGCTTGCCTAGGCATCACAGGGGCCATGTCTTCAACCCTAACAGCCACCATGGAGGTGTTGCTGGATCTGCCCATCTTACACTTAGTTTATTATGTGGGAGGCCAGGCTAGGACTATACAGACTAGCCTGCAATGGTAGACTGAAGATCAACCCAGGCTTCAGGGGCCACTGCAAAATTCAGGAGATCGTGAAGGAGCCCATGCTTGAAATGAGGTCAGACTTCGCGAGCCCGCGAATTTGCAGGGAAGACAACTTTACAGTGGAAATCCATGACCGCGAGGCATGGCGGGAGGAGACGCTGGGCATACCACGGGACACGCTCGTCTGGTTCACGGACGGATCCGGCGGGGAGCGTGGGACGGGGGCAGGTGTTTGCTCAGAAAGACCGAGGGTAAGTCATAGTATTTCCCTCGGGAGCCCATGCAATGGTGTTTCAGGCCGAAATGTAGGCCATCCTGCACTGTGTGCGGGAGAACAAGAGGAGGGGCTACACTAGTGATGGGTCGTTATTTGACTGTCAGCTATTTTTAAACGGTTACCGAGCCGTAACGGTAACCACCAGTTATGGATTTATAAAAATAACGGCTTAAAAAGTAACGCTTTTTACATTAACGTAGAATTCGGAGTCGTGTCTGTTCAGTTCTACTGCAACTAGGTTCGATGAATAAACATCGGTTTTCATCGGCAAATGTTATTTAACAATTTAACGGGATGAATAGCCTTGAGATTGGGAATGCTCGCTCTCGCTTACAGCTTTAGGGACGTACGATCTTCGGTACAATAAAACGGTTTAATTTTAATTTTAACTTTAACCGGTTGTTGATGGGGATACGGCATATGGACACTACTACACAGAGTTATTCTGTTAAACTGAGAAGCTGTTATTTTTGAAACAATTGAGTTTCCCACTAGTATGTAAAGCCAAATATTTAATAATAAAAAATGTTGGGTGAAAAGATGAATTTCTGTAAAAACGTGTTATTACTTTCACTGTAGACAACGCAAAATAGGGTTATTTTGCGTGAAATTAAAGTACTCATTTATTTAAATTTATATACATTACCTAAGAAAACAGTTAACACGTCATTTTCGTTTGTCTGATAATAGTTATCAAATTGATAAAAAAATATAATATGACAACATTTTTTAATATCTATATACATTTAAATATAAAAAATTAAATATATATATATATATATATATATATATATATATATATATATATATATATATATATATATATATATATATATATATATATATATACAGGGCTGTTTCCAAATTGATGCGAAAAATTTTACAGGGTGATTCTTTGGAGAAAAATAAAGGGTGTCTTTTTATTAAGTTTTTCTTGAAACCCCTTCTCCTCCAAGTTACAGCCCTTTGAAATTGTTGAAACTAATTTTAAAACAACGAATATTAAAATAAGTAAATAAACAATTAATACTATATATCTTCCAATTTTTTTTAAACCCAAACTCAAACACAATTTTTTATACTGTTGGCTGTTGTTTGCACAGTTTTTAAAAGTGGACTGATAAAGATGACCAGTGAACCGAAAATGTAACTAGAGATAGAGATCTTTCTAAGAAAGAATAAAAGCATAATGTAATAACAAACCATATGTACACAATAAAGGCAAATTTCTTTACCGAAATTTTATGAGCTGCGTTATGTTATGGAGTTCTTAGAATCACTCTCTGTGTAGCAATAAAAGTTCTAACGTCTAACGTCCCAAGACGTGATAAATAATGATATTTATTGATTCTTGCTGTGGCATTGACATTTACGTAAAGACCCCTCATAAAATAAATTTGTTAGAAATGACTAGTTTATAATTCCTAAAACATCTAAGTAAATACTAATATAAGACTCCTTTCTGATTTCTAAAAGTTTCACTTCAGAGTGGCAAAAGATTTACGACACACTTATTATAATTTCTTAACCCTTTGTTTCCTTTTCATATCGACAAAATTTGAGATTTATACACTACGTGAAATAACGGGGTAAAAATACAATGCATTTATACTAGTGTGCTCGATCTCGCTCACAGCTTTGGGAATGTAGGATACTATCGATCGACTATAAAGTTTAAAATAACTGAAGCTGTTATTTTTAACGGTTATTATTAAATAACGTTAACGGCTTCAACTGTTAACAGAAAATAACCGTTTTTCCCATCACTAGGCTACACCAACAAGCGGATCCTCATAGCCACAGACAGCCAGGCAGCCCTTAAGGCACTAAGTAGCCCACAGGTATATTCCTGGCTGGTGAGTGAGTGCCGAGACGAGAGACCTGGCTGGACAGAATGAGGTGACCCTCATCTGGGTGCCGGGTCACTCGGGGGTCAAAGGCAATGAAGAATCTGACAGTCTCACGAAGAGAGGGTCAGCAGAACATTTATGGGACCAGAACCGGCTCTGGGCGTGACAAAGAGCACTGCCAGAGTAGCCATTAAGTCCTGGGTCAGAAACCAACACAAGGTGTACTGGGCGGACTGTCCAGGGCTCAGACATGGAAAGTCAATAATTGACGGACCCAGTTTAAAGAAAGCTGTGGAGCTGCTGAATCTTAGCAGAGGACAGCTCAGAAACACAACAGGTCTCTTGACGGGACACATGGCTGTCAAGAAACACCTGCATAAAATGGGGCGGTTTGAAGGGGACCTCGCATGCAGACTCTGCGGCGAGGGGGAGGAACCAGCCCAGCACATCTTGTGCGAGTGTAAAGCTCTGGACCACGAAAGAAAACTGATCTACGGACAGCCTAGACCGGAGACAGAGCATTATAAAACTTCACCCTACCAATTGCTGTGCAGACTAGTTCAAGGCACAGTAATTTTGGAATGGGTGAAGTAGAAAAGACAAAGGGCATGCACAATAAGCCAAAGGCTGTGGTGCTATCGGGGCGGCAAAGACGCGGACGAGCCCCGAGGGAGAAAAAAAATTTTCACGTTTTTTTAACAGCTTCCCAGTACGCTTCTGTTTCATTACACCCCTATACATTAAAATTTGACGTAAACTTAAAATATTCCAGACCCGGCAGTTCTACTTTGGACTATTGGCTTGTATCTAGTATTACCAGGTCGCTTTTAGTACGCACAACGGCATGATTGGGTTTTTAATTGTGTTCAGAGACCTTATTTCTGAAATTGTGCATTGTTTACCTTATTTTCTTATAATGACCCTTATACCTGGTATTGCAGTGGTTAGAGCGTGTATGTATCGTGATTTCGTGATCTGTGACATATTATTTGTTTCCTATGTTGTTTTTGTAATGGGGAAAATGCGAAACCACAGGTTGTGTGCAGCCAAGGGCTCATTTGCTTGAAATGAAAAAGGTAAGTATTATGGAAATTTGGCCTTCTTTTTTAAATGTCAATCGTTTCACAGTATTTGCTGATATGTTCTCTTATAGCTGTACAAACTAGGGTACCTATATTGTAACATGGGTTTTCCTTCCCCTAGCATTTCACTTCGGAAAGGAAAAACAGAGGACCGGCTTTCCTTCCCCTCTCGCATGTCTGCAACCACACATAAACCACGACAAATTTCCTGGGAGGAATCCTCAAGAAAGTTATGGGACCTGAGGCGAGTAGGGGTGCTGTGTGGGGTAGTCACAGTTTAAGTGGCGTATGGCATCAATATGTGAAAAAGGCAGTTTTTCAAAGTCCGGTTAAGCTGTATTCTTCGCATTTTCTGCTCATATTACCGTTTATCTTCTTCCCCGCCCAGCACCCCTATTCTCTCCTGGTCCCATAACTTTCTTGTGGATTTTTAGCAAAACATTTGTCTTATTGTATGTGGGGGGTGGGGGGCTTATAAGCAGTTTCTGTAGAAAAATTCTAACAAGCCTCCATG
Source organism: Tillus elongatus (assembly GCA_964006375.1). Lineage (NCBI taxonomy): Eukaryota > Metazoa > Arthropoda > Insecta > Coleoptera > Cleridae > Tillus > Tillus elongatus. The sequence goes on along the minus strand of OZ023266.1, from coordinate 118,650,389 downwards.
GTCTAAACTGCAAATTTACCTTTTAAAATTAAACACATAAATATCTACCTTTATGATGATTCACCGACTTAATTGTTAAATATAAAATTATTCTTGAACAAATACCGTCCAATTCGTCGTACCCTTAATTCGCTGTGCACTTATGTTTAAACACAATACCCGCAGAACCTTTATCTATGACAGCACCTCAACGTATTAAAATATAGTCTTTAAGATATTATATAAAATATTTATGATTTAACTGCTATTCACAATTCACAATTCGCATAAGTATATTATGGCTTTATCTATTGGGCTACTGGCTACTCTGTTATTGTTATTGAATCATTTCCTGTTCCTGTAACCGAATTCGGATTCGGATTGGTATGAAGTATGAGAAGAAGAAAAAGCTAATATCAGAGAAATATCTACAAGAAAATAACATGTCCCTACATAGAGTCATGCACAGATATATTTTGTTTCTCTATGGAGAGAGAAAGACATTGAACAACATAAGCGAAGACGTTTGCAAAGAATATTTAACTCTAACCTTGTGTAAAAAACAAGATATTTTTCAATTTAACAATGAGTTTTTTGAGCAAACTGAAGGCACGGCAATGGGCAACCCAGTGTCCCCTTTCATTGCAGATCTTTTCATGAGTAGATTTGAGACGGATTTAGAAAATGAAAGTGAATCTTTTCCTAGAGTATCGTTTCGTTATGTGAACGATATTTTTGCAATGTTTAACACAAATATATGTAATGTAGATGAATTTATTAAAATACTAAATTGTCAATTTAATTCAATAAAATTCACACACGAAATGGAAGTTAACATTAAACTTCCTTTTCTAGATGTACTAATTATTAAAAATAATCACTCGCTTGAATTCGATGTCTACAGGAAGGAAACCATCACTATAAGTTACATTCCAAATGACTCACATCATACGTTTGCGCGAAAAACAGCTAGTTTAAATTTCTTAGTAAATAGATTGATAAGTTTTCTCTTAAATAAAAGGAGATATAGTATAGAATTAAAGTACATAGAAAATGTGGAAATATAACGGATATTCGGATTGTCTAGCAATATACACAGGACAAAGAAATTGATAGCCGAATACACGACATTCAAGAAATATAAAACAGAGAAAAAGTTTGTATGCCTAGCTTTTGAACCACGTATCACAACAGGTCTGGAGAGTATTATTTGTTAGGTAATACTAAAGATAAAGATAAAGCCACTGAAATGTCGAGTATCTATGAGATAGGCTGTAAAGACTGTAATCTTAAATATGTCGGGCAGACTAAAAGAAATATATAGGTACCAGATTTCGTGAACATCTCGCACATTTACGATAGGGTAGTGTAGACAAGTCATGCGTGGCACAACATATATGGGATAATAACCACCACATTGATAAAGATAATTTGAAACTTATCAAAAATGTTAGACAGCAAGCCATGCTTGATTCATATGAAAGCGTTTATATTTCTAGAGCAATAAAGAACCAAACTTCCTTAAATAGAGCGACACCTCTCATTTTAAGCCCATTATTTCTTTTTGTCTTTGAATTAGATAAACACTCCTTAATCTGCCAGGTAGAGGAATAAAGGAAGTTTGATTACCTCGTCCGTTCAATAAAGATACAATACACAAAAGATGCGCCTTCGACTTATAATCTCCACTTTTGGTTTCCTTGTTCTACCTAATAATTTATCTAAATACAGGTTGTAGCAAAAATTAGTTCAGAATATTTCATCGTCTCATGAAGCTAACATTGTTAACGAAGCGATCGTTAGGTCTTTAAAAGATGGTGTGGTAACTTGGATTTCTCCAAGTGTACCTTTCTCTAGGGAGAAATGAATTGGGTCGTACCACATAATCAAAAATCACAGTTTTAACTTATAAAAATTCATGATTGTTGGTTATAAAAGAAACTCTATGAAAAAGCTATGAGGATTTTCCTTATGATAAATTATTTATAAAGATATGAAAATCGACCCGCCAAAATGCTAAATAATATGCCGGTATCTTGTGACGTCCTGACCCTAAAGAATCTGATTGGTCATTGATCCTCCTCTTCTTGGTAAATAATCTTAAAACTGTTAAGATCTGGAATTACTGGATTACCAACAGAGTTTCTGACATTGGTTCGAAATGGCTGCTGTCACTATCAGCTGTTAGTCCGTAGTCCGTAATCCGTAACATACAAGCGTCTCGCCACAGGAATGACCGGTTGCACTGAACATGCACAATTTTAATATAAAATTTTCCTTTCTGCAATAATGTCAAACTTCAAAATGTATGACATTAAGTTGGCTTTATATGTCAAATGGCAATGTCAACTTAGGAATGATTATACTCATGATATAATGACTTGAAGAGATAAGATATTGCGCATATGCCCCGCCCCCTCCTATGACGTCACGTGGTGAGTAACGTTATAGAAGTCCAATTACACACTTAAAACAAAGTCATTCGCAATCAGAAAGTTTATATACGTCAGTTTATTGCGGTTGAAGTTAGGCCTATATTGTCTTTTTCAGATAATATACATCGCAGCACTATATTTAATCTTTTTCATTTTTATTACTTCCAACTGTATGCACTTAAATATTAGTAAAACACATAATTTATTAAGAGGTTGTTATGAAACGTCAAACCCCAATGCACGACAGCATATTATTGTTGCATTGGACTCACCACTTGACACCATGCGCGTGACAGGTCTAAAAATATAGGTAGTCTAAATATCATATCTCTCGTTATTTGTATCATGGATTATACTAGCATCTAGCCGGACCAATTCTACTTTGGCTTTCGAGCTTCCTCATGCTAGTTTTTTTGCCGTTTTTGCTGTTTACACACAATTCTCCCAACTGACCTGCCCTGAAATCAGTTCGCCCAATGAAAAGCTAAAAGGGGAAGGAAAATCAACCCTGCCATTTATGTGACCATATTCCTTCACCTTTTTTCTTCTTTTAGCTTTTGATTAGGCAAACTGATGTCAGGAAGGTCAGTTGGGAGGATTGTGTGTAAACAGCACGTCAGGGAATTCTTTTATTTCGCTATTTAAAAAATTCTACGAAGTGCACATGATCAATTCAATCGAGTTTTTACTGTCGCGAGACACTCGTATATCCAGAATCCTGACATCTGAATATGACATCCACAAGTCCACAGATCATAATCGTGACACCAATGACACATATGTTTATCCGTAACACCGACCAGTGATTTGTATTTTGTTTGGACAATATACATTATTTTGTAATTTTGTTGAATACGTTTGCCTACGGATTAAAGTAGAACACGAGATATATTTCTTTTTTGTGAGACAAAAAGAAGTATCGAAAATGGGTAAAGGGTTCAATAATTATATGTGCAAAAAATTCTTCCACCCTGCTTCCAGAGACAACCTAAAGCGAGTAAGTAAAACAACTTTTTTACAACACAAACAACACTTGTGAAACCCTTCCACGCTAACTAGTCTTTAGCTAAAATAAGTTACAATTAAATTAATTTTTTTAATTAGGGCCAAAATGATGTTTAAGCTACTAATTTATTTATTTACTTGTTTGTAGGTGTGGATGGCAGAACAGAAAGCAGATGCATACAAGAAAAAGCAGGAGGAATTGAGACAGCAATATGAGAAGGAACAAGAACTTCATGACAATAAAGCAATGTTAAGCAAGGAAAGTAAGGACAAATTAAGCATCAGTTTTATGTATGAGCCTCCTCCAGGTGCTAGAAAGGAACGTGAAAGGGAAGATAATGAGCCAGAGTATAAGTTTGAGTGGCAAAGAAAATATAATGCACCCAGAGAAAGCTATTGTAAAGGTGATCAAGAAATTCGTGATCAACCTTTTGGAATACAAGTCAGGAATGTCAGATGTATTAAGTGTCACAAGTGGGGCCATATAAATACAGGTAAATAAAAAGTTATTTTACAGTTTAATAGGTATCTGCTTCTGTCTGTGATGCTGATAAATGTAGGCCATTACAATACTTTTTTCAAGCTCTTTATTATACAAACTGCACATTTCATGCCTTTTCAATACACTCAGTATGTATGAGGCCCTGTTCTCTCCAATAGTTTTGGATGTTCTTTAAATAACAATGACCAATGATGCATGGGTTATGCCTACAGAAAACACCATGTAGGGTAGGACAAACAAAATGCATTGCAACGTCTAAGCTTTCTCAACATCATATCTTAAAAACTATTGGCAATATTGTATGGGACCTCTTTTGTGCAGATTTTCATAGCTACTAAAATTACTAAAAATACTAAAATTTACGGGAACACTGTACTTAACCGCAACTACATATTAACATATAATAAAAATATGGCCTAAAAACAGTTGTGCATACCTTAATAAAGTAAAACAATGTGGTATAATTCGTTTTTAATAACCTTTCAATGATAAACACAATAAAAACCTTTAGATTTACAACAAAAACTTATATTTTTGTAGCGGAGGTTATGACTTGTTTTGTTGACATATTACATGGAGCTAGGCGTTGTTGTCAGTTTCGAAGCTATTTCCTTGTTATTGGGTAGTATGTGTCTTCTTTTTTCTTTAGGGAAATTTTATGTGGTAACTATCACACAATGATTGATAAATCTTAAACTTTTCATCTTTATCGGTTTGTTGCTTTTCTTACATCAACATGGAAGTGCAAAACATTAATGATATTTATCAAATAATAAACAAAGATGATAGTGATTTGGTTGAGTATTTGCAAGCCATTGGGCTTCTTAAAAATGTGTTGTAGGTTCAGAAAAACTTTCTCCGTTTTGACTGGCAGCTTTTTTGAAAAACAGCGTTTACCTGTTAAGGATGTATTATTCCTTATGTGGCTCTGGTGCTGTGAGACTCCTAGTCGCTGTGTGGTTTCCATCACAGGAATTTCCCAGAAAATGGTAATACAGCAATTCAGGTTTTTTCGGGACATCGTTTCCTGGAAATTGCTTCAGGATGATTCACTCATAAAGTTTGGTATGTTTTTATTATCCCATATAAAAAAAGGCTTGACAATTCAAAATTTCAGGAGGAGAGGGGCATGTGGTGCAGGTTGACGAATCTGTAATTAGTAAAAGAAAATACCACCGGGGTCGAATTGTTCCGGCCCGGTGGGTCTTGGGGATTTACGATACAGTGGAGAAGAGGGTCTACATTGTGTATGTATGCAATCGGACATCGCAAACATTAATCCCCATAATTCAAAGGGTTGTGATTGCTGGCTCCGAAATATGGACTGATGAGTGGAGAGCGTATTGTACGTTGTCGCAATTAGGTTATGTACACAAGACTGTTAACCACTTGATGCATTTTAGAGACCCGTCGACAGGGGTCTGTACTAATCACGTCGAAGGATTGTGGTCGTCCCTCAAGACGTATCTCAGGAGATTGCGGGTTATGGCATCTTCATTTCTGCCAGAGTACATCGACGCTTTTGTCTGGAGGCAATACTTTGGAAAGACAGCAACACAAAGATGTCGCAGCATTAGTAACCAGATTGCTGAAATGTTTTGACATTTGACAGCTAATGTGTTTCGTATGATGACATATATTAACAATGTTAATTCACTTTTTTGCTTTTATTTTGACAAGGTTATGTGTTGTCAGGTCAGCAGAAGTGTGTGTAAAAAGCATTTTAGATCTTTTATTTCGTTAAAGCGGCAAAACACTATTGGGATTAAATTGCAGATAGGTGGTGTTGTTAGGTCCGGAAGGTCAGGTCGGCAGGCCTGTTTGTAAAAAGCATTTTAGACCTTCATTTCGTCAGAGTGGGAAAACACTCTTAGAATTAGATGTTCAATGTGGCAACGCTGCTGAAAATTGACAGTTCGCAACGTGAAAATTGTGCATTTTTTTGAATTTCATTTCTCAATTATTCGGTTATTTATGTTTTTTCCGTAATTTTTTTTCACAATTATTTATCTACGTTACATACTTTTTCTTATGGTGTGCGCCGTTTTGCTACATTCCGGTTGTGGTTAAGTGCACCGTCCCCAAATTTGCTTAAAATCCTAGGTTACTAAATATTTGAGAGGTAAATTTGCAGATTAACTCCCGAATGCTTTTCAAATTTTTTTTTCAGAAACATGCCAATAACTAGGCAAAAAGTAATGAACAAAAAGTAAAAATAGTGTTACCGTGCATGTATGATAGCAAACTTTATCTATCAGCAGTCAATGTTTTTAAAATAGTTCGGGAGTTAATCTGTAAATTCACCATTTGAGAAAAACTTATTTTTGTGACCTTTGAACCTGAGTTTTTTTTGCATACCTACATGATTTTGCAATAATCGACTTTTAACACAATATTTTAATACCAAAATAAAGAAGTGTTAAGGTTTTTTTTTGAAGGCTATATTTTTGGACCTAAAAGTACTAGACTACATTATGTTCTGCATTGTGTGATCTGTTCTGATGGCATGGACATTACAGATAGTGTTTTGTTTCACATAGTCTTTTGTAAGGTTTATGAAAGATCCTTTTAGAAAGAAAAACATGCACTTGAGACATGTTTTGTTTCCAACCTCTAAGACACTTTGCAGATATATTTACAAACTTCAGAAATGATGTTAGGTTTAAGTTATTTTTTCTCTAATACTTACCCTTCTTTTTGGAAAATTCTTGTGAGAAATTGCTAATATTTAACTGTGTACGCACATGTGATATTTTAGTAATAAAAATATTCAGTATGTTTCACTCTGATGTTTTCTTCACCATTAAAAGGATATTTCAAGAGAAAAAATGTTTTAAAAAGGCCTTCTCAAAAATATATGTTGAATGTATTTTTGAGCCTTCCAATGAATTATTATGGTTTTTAGTGGAGGGATTTGCACATTATGAGTTTGAACAGACTTGGGTAGATTACAAACCTGCTCCTATTCACAAGCTGACCATATCTAACATTCAAGTTGAATTAAGTCAGGTAACTGAATACGCTGCTGAAGCGGCAATATCAGTTTTTGTAAATGCTTATAGTTTTATAAATTATTGTTCCTGCAATGGCAAACACTTGTTCAAGAGGAACCGAAGATGGCGCTTGCATTTAAAGTAAAGGGAAAATTAAATCACATATTTCCACTTCATAAAAGGATTTCATTACAAGTTGAAGAAAATCGAATATAAACAAACATAAGTTTTCAAGTTCACTTTATCATTTCTATTATTGATAACTATCCACTTGTTATAATAATTATGTCATCTGCATAGACTACAATTACAGTAGATTCTCGTTCATCCGATGCTCTGTTTCATTTGACCCAAAGCATGAATTCTTGTATTCTGTATCATTTGAAAGAACTATTCATAATATGTACATACAATACATACATAACTATGCTTACATATACATATGTACATAGAATAAAAGAGTCAATAAGTACTGGTAGACGGACCTTGACCTAAGATAGGTTTAAGCTAACTTGGACTCCATTCAACCCGTTAACCTAGTATTTCTTACATTCATAAGAATAATCTATTGAGTAGTTAGAGGAGAGTAGTAGAGGCAACCCGGAGGATTCATTGAGCAGCAAAGGATGATGAGTTAAAAATATGGCTTAACCACCTTAGAACACAGCTATGAGAAGGATATACATTCTGTAAGATAGAGCAAAACGCAGACTTTGTTGCTCCAGCTGCAAACAAGACCAAAGTGGCCTTCCAGGTAATTAATAGAGAATCAGAAAGAACAAAACACATGTATAATAGCAGTAAGCTCACAGCAGATACCATAAATATGTATTTTGTGGATGTAGGCCAAATAATATAGCAGCAGTTGGCTTATCACTAAAAGGAAGCAACGAACATACTTAAGAATAAATAACATGAAAATCATGATTCAATTTTTATGGCAACAACAACTGAACGAGAACTGCATGACATTGGGGGGGAACTTAAGAATAAACAGAGCCAGGAAATAAATTGTATGTCAGTACCTTTGCTAAAGGATATATTTCCTATAATTGACAGTCTTCTCTGCGTTTTGTTTGATCAGTGGTTAGAACAGAGTTTTCCTTTTGATTTAAAGAGAGCGAAAGTAACACCTCTACACCAGGCAGGAGATGTAGACTATTGTGACAGTCACTAGCCCATATCATTATTGTCAAGATATTAAGAGTAATTGATTAAAAGAAGGTTGAGGGCATTCTTTGAGAAACACTTAGTGTTGGATAATTGTCAGCATAAATTTAAGAGTTCAAAGCCCAACCACCTCAGCTCTAGTAGATATATCAAATTGCATTGCTGATGCACGTGACAAACACCTGGAGCTTGAGCTCGTGGCTTGTCATTTAATTAAAAATTTGGCTATGTCAATAGTCACTATTTATTGAAGAAACTCGAATTTTTTTACACATGACGAGATCATACTTAAGCGACAGAATGCAAGTAGTAAGGTGGAAAGATAAGATGTCATCAGAGTTAGCAGTCGACCTCAACATACCTCAAGGGTCAGTAGTGGGTCCGTTTTTCTTCATTGTTTATACAAGGTGTGTCAATTAAAACTTCTCACCTGGAAAATATCGGAATTAGAAAAAAAAAAAAAGAAAAATAAAGCTGAGACACGTCGAGTTTGTTTTCAATGAGGTCACATGATGGCGTAAGTTTTGGTGTCTTGGAACCTACCCCATAGGCAGGGGCGTAAGGTACCTTTAAATATTAAATGGCACCCTATGTTGAGTGACACCTAATTTTAAAGCTTTCTCAATTCTGCTAACGACAACATAAACTTTTGTAATTTTGGTTTGGATATGGCAATAAACCCATCAATTAAAGAATAAGAAAGAATCTTATATAATTGAATGTTCAATTTGTTTTCCTTCCACTTCCATACAATTATAAAATCTTTGCGCACTTCCGAACAAACATTTGCAAGCATTTCACGTGTTATCTGACGACATTCTTCAACAACTCGCCGACGAAGCTACTCAAGTCAGTTTGGTCGTGTTGCATAAATTTTCGACTTCAAATGTTCCGTAGAAAAATCTCTAAGGTTGTTAAAATGGGGCATTCTGGGAGGCCACTTAATTGAACATCTGCGTCGAATCCAATGATTAGGAAAGTTCTGATTAAGAAAGTCATGCACAACTGCGGCATAATGTGCTGGGGCAACATCCTGCTAAAACCACACATCCTCTTTTGTCAAAGCGTTGTCATTTTTATATACTTCCAGAATCGTCAGGTAGAATTGCGTTCCAGTAGATCCAGATACATGTTTCCATCCTGATTTCCCAGTAGGAACAAAGGCCCCATGACCTGGTCTCCCATTATGCCCGCCTAAACATTCACTTTCCCGGATGCTGTATATGAGTTTCAACGAAAAATTATTTGATTTTCATCACTCCCTTAGCGGCAATTAAGGCGGTTGACTTGACCATCCAGTTGGAAAGCACATTAATTGGAAATACAGGTTGAGTATAAAAGGTTGGATTCCTTCTGGCACGATCACTCATTTCTTCACAGAACTGCACGCGGCGATGAGGATCGTCTTCATTAAGTTCCTGTACCAAATTAATTTTCTATGAGTGAGTACTTTTTAAGAATCGGCAACAACTAAGTACAGAACTTCCTAAGGTATTATGCTTTCTGTTTGCAACCGATTCAGTTTACCAAAATTTATGCATTAACTCCAGGCCATACCGATGTGAAGTATTTTTCTCAGGATGACGATAATTAAAAATCTGTGCTGCCTGTCGTGCACAGATGTCATTCTGGTATAATAAACTAATTATTTACACCTTTTCAGCAATTGTATAAACCATTTTCACGAATTGGTATTCAATCGACTTTGTTATGATTTTCGGGGATATTTACTTGTTTCATTTCAAGTGTGTGTGTGTTTTGTTTCTTTAACGTCGGCCTATTTCCGCGACTATGGCCAATCACTGACGCTAGGGAGCAGTTTCACCTCTTTATCCTGGAAATTTTGCCTTTCTGTAAGGAGAGAAGGGATCTTTAACGTGCCCAACATCGCATGGACACGGAACCGACGGCTTTACGCCCCCTTCGAAGGGCGGAACGCGCATACATTCAACTTGCTCAAATACAATGCCAGAACCTCGGTTGATGTTAATGTTACAGATTGTACTGAAAAAGTGAAAGGAGAACCCTGGGATCGAACCCAGTACCCTTCAGTTCAGAGGCATACGTTCTTACCTCTGAACCACCGAGGCTCTTTCATTTCAAGTAAAACAGGTAAGAAAGTTGAACTGATAAAGCTTATAAAGCGATAAATGAAAAATCATAAAAGAAAATATTTTTATCGAGAACTTGTCACAAAAAGTCGTCAGATAACACACAAAATGCTTCGAAATGTTCGTCCGGAAGTGGTGCAAAGATTTTATAATTATATGGAAGTAGAGGGAAAACAATTTGAACATTTAATTAAATAACATTCTTTCATTCATTCATATTTTGTCTTATTCTTTAATTGATGATTTTATTGTCATATCCAAACCAAAATTAAATAAGCCGTATGTTGTCGTGAGCAGAATTGAGAAAGCTTTAAAATAAGGTGTAACTCGACATAGGGTGCCATTTAAAATTTAAGGGTACTTTACGCCCCTGCCTAAGGTGTAGGTTCCCAGACACCAAAACAAGGCCATCATGTGCCCCCTTGAACACAAAGCCGATGTGTTTTGTTTTTTTTCGATATTGTCCAGTTGGAAAGTTTTAATTGGCAGACCCTGTATAAACGATTTGCTTTCCTCTGTTCCAAGTTTTGTTGCAACTCTATATGCCAAGGATATATTTTTTTTATGTGTAGCACCTACAAGTTTAGAAGTTGTACAACTTGTCGCCATATGTAACATCTTTATCAAAGAAACTATCAAGAGCAATATTTACTAGAAGAAGTCAGTCTCAACTAAGGAAATACGCAAACTAACATAATTCTTAAATTTCCATTCATTGGGAACATATGGTATTTTGGTTTGCAGTTAGAGGGGCGGTACATGCAGTGGTACTAAGGAGGCAGTATGTGGTTTGTATGGAGTGTCCAGTTCGACAAGCTGTCATGGTCTGTGTAAAAAGTAGGCATACTTACTGTTGTCTCTGTCTTCATGTTTGAGCGTGTTAAATATGTTCATCATAATAAAAATCTTTTTGCCAGGAATGATAACATACACACATATGACACCAGAAACAAAGACAATTTTATTGCCAGATATATGAGACTAAAAAAAAATGTTAAGTACAAACAATATGTGCATACAACTATATAACAAACTGCCTACCAATATAAAACAAATGCGTTGTATAACTTTGCGCCTTGAAAGTAAAATAGCTGCTTCTCGAACATTCCATTTCCAGTACTTGGGAATACTTGGACTGCAAGTTTGACTACTGAAGCTTTGTGTGTTATAATTGTTTGTTTGTTTTTTGGAAAATGTGGTGTCTTATATATATATATATATATATATATATATATATATATATATATATATATATATATATATATATATATATATATATATATATATATATGATTTGTTTTGTATAGATTTTATATATTTTGTGTAATTGGCATAACTTCACTTGTCCTGTTATATACTTTTTGGTTTTGTTTATTTCTTGACCTGTTATTTTTGATGGTAAAAATAAATAATATTTTATAGCACATGTAATGTATTTAATAATGTGAAAGCAAAAAACTGGACACAGGGTTCAGCACATTACTGCTCAGATCTTACGGAATCAAATCCAGTGATGCTGGGTTCATATGGATTCACTATTAATTCTTATCATCTGAGTTTCCTGTCATCACAGTCACCTCTTGTCCCGTTTAACTCAGAAAAAGAAACTATTGTAACTATGTATTTTCTCTCTCTCAATCAAATCACACAGCAAGTTGTCATAAACCAATAGTAGATAGTGAGGTTGAAAATCCACCCCCCCTTAAGGCCAGCCACATATGTTTTCTTTAACTGAACTGCATACGTATGTATTTTAACATATTTAGAAACCCATCTGTAAAAGATTGCTTTTTTTATGCAGTTTTAGCGAAATCCCCTCTAGGCCTAGAAAAACACCTAGTGAAGTTGGTTCGTACCATGAGTGTCTCTTTGCTCTAAACACTTTTTGAAGCATCAATGCCACATGATTTGCCAGTTCACTTAATACCTTTTTCTTTGTGAAGTGGGTATGAATTTACTATTTTATGCCATGGACATCAGATTCGTCTCTAGATTTTAAAATTTATATTATTTCGTCTTGTACTGTCTTTATCGAAAAGTAGGCTCAAAGTAGCTTTACTAATTCAGTAGAGTGACTTTTTAAAGTAATTACATTTTTGATGGCATTATCCACAGGTGTAATCCCTTTTTTGGTCTCTCACAGGGGTGTCAGCTCACAAAGCGAGTGTTTCTGGGTAGACAAATGAGAAGTTAGTCTGGTTCGGAAATTTGGAAAAGTTAATAAAGAGGGTAGCAAATATTGTGTTCATTGATCTTGGTTGACGGTACAACCATAACAAAATCTTTTTTGCAACTTTAAAAAGGATTTTATATGGAAACGTTATGTTGGTAGGGGTTTGACATAAAAATCGGGAACCTATATTTTCAGAATCTGCGCTTTAAAAAACTGTTTTAGTAATACTTTTACTTCCACATTGTCAATACGTGTGGAAGTATGGCATGGACGACAACAATTTCAAAAAAAAATAATTTCGCTTAAACATAAAAAGTATCAAAACATATAGAAAACATGATTTGGGAATGTAAAATTGTCTTGTCTGTCGGCATTTGTAGTCACGATAACTTAAGAACGAGTTGAGATATCGTCTTCAAATTTGGTATACAGTTAGCACCCGACAAACAAACAGTTCAGATTGTTTTTGGGTAAAATCGCTCCTTGGGGTAGGGGATGATTTGGTGAAAATGTACTTTTTTTCGTTAAAACTCGAGTAATATAACTGGTTTGTTTATTAGAAAACTTTCGATTTCATCAAACATCTATGTATGCTGTGCTCAAATTAAATTAGGGGTTGAATATGTGGGGGTGGAATATTGGTGTCAGAAATTTCGAATTTTTGTTGTTGCTAAAATCACATAAAGTCTCAAAACACATAGAAAACTTGATTCTGCAACGTTTTTGTCTCTCGGTCCATCTGTCGGCCTGTACGTCTGTCTGTTAGTAGGCGCAATAACGAACAAATTGAGATATCATCTTCAAATTTGGTATCCAGTTAGCACCCGACAAAGGAACAATTCGAATTGTTTTTATGGTAGGGGATAAATAAGGGGTGATTTGGTGACAATTTACATTTTTTTCGTTGAAACTCAAGTAACTTAACGTTTAAAAAGTTTATGGGTATAGGAATACAAATATTTTCTTTGTAGTCAAGTTATGGACCCTAAATTCATTTCATGGGAATGTCTTTCTGCGGGGAGTGTAGATTATCAAAGCTATGTGGAAATTATGATTCAATTTGCAGCACTATTTTTTACTGGTTTAACTTATATTTTATTACCTATTTTTCAGACAAAGAATGCCCAATGTACAGCCTATCAATGAGTGCTGCGAGACAACTAGAAACAGGTACTGTGATGGATCAGAATTCCTTGGTCCAACAAATGTTGGATGATGGTTTGGCAATTAAGAAGCAACACTTGAATACTTTAGATACCCGTGACAGTGAGCTACTTGTTGAAGAAAAAGATGATGAAGCTACTATTCAATTCATTAACTTCTTACAAAAATTAGACTTAAACAAGAAGAGGAAACTTCTGAAGTAAGTTGCAAATGGGCTTTCATATTTGGGGATAAAAATTTTGCCTTGTAACAAAATATGGCAAAAGTTTTCTTAGGTAGTTCTTTAGGGGGTAGTGGATGAATGGGGTGTGATTTGGTGAAAATTGACATTTTTTCGTTAAAACTGGAGTAATATAATATTTTAGGGTTTGTTTGTTACAAAACATATATATATATATATATATATATATATATATATATATATATATATATATATATATATATATATATATATATATATATATATATATATATATATATATATATATATCACACCGATAACTCAAAAAATAATGGGCCGATCTTGGTCAAATTTGATGAGTACCTTCCTTTTGCAAGTGGCTTGGACAAGTTCGTTAGCCAGGAAAATCAGCCTAGGTTTTCCCGGAAAATTTTGTGTTTTCATTCTAAAAAAAAGTATATCTCCGGAAATAACAAAGTAAGGGCAACCAAATTTGGAACGCGTGTTTGTATTATAAAGAGTGAATCATCTACCAAAATTTAGGTCTCTAAGTTTAAGGACAGAAAAGTTATGGGCAGTTAAAGAAAAAAAATTTGGAGTTTACCTCGAAACGTCAAAGTCGCGATTTGAAACGTCAAAATTGGCAATGTTTAGGCAAAGAACGTGAAACAAATACGGATTGTGAAAAGAAAATGTTACAAGAAGAGTGTTCTGTGAACCCTTAAGTTTCAGATTCAACCGTTACTGCCCTTCATGTTGCTAAAACATTTACAGAAAATTCATTTCAAATAGACCCTTTCTGTGATGCTTTGGCTGTCGGTTTAGTTAATTTGATGCTTTTGCTGTAGGTTTAGTTAAGTTTATGGTTTAACGCTCTATAATTTTTAGCTAATTTTCGTAGAACAAATTCGTTAATGCATTTTGCATTTTTTATCGAAATATGATGCATGTTTGTAAGAAAAAAATCTGGACGCAGTAAGTGTGTTTTAGTAGCGAATTTTCATTAAATCCTTCAAATTTCAATAACTTGATTTGCTATTAACGTAAGGTTTATTAGCTAGGAAATTAACATTTAAGTTTATTTTCTGAAAATTGTTGTAAATTTTCAAACATGCTACGCTAATTTCAAAATTTTTTTTAAATTTTTTTTTATTATTATTTTTTTTTTTTGAAAATAAGGGAACTGATTTTTATTATCGGTATCCGTTTAAAATAGATATCTACAAGAAAGGAAAGTAAAACTGTCAGAGATGCCACTATAATTTAATTTAATTTGGAAAAACTATAAAAAACCTGCTAATACTAAGGTGTGAACCCTTGCTCCAATTTATTAGTTGTCTAATTGAAAATCCTTTAACAAACACAAGCTTTATAAAAGTGTAAGATTTAACAATAATAATTATGCGACAGGCTGTTTGCAAACGTATGTCGTTACATTATAAATACAAAGATACGTTATTATTATATTAAGAAATTGAACATCGAAAAGTATTTTATTTAATTTTCACAAGAACAAAAAAATAGAATCGTAAATAAGTTCACTTATTTTGTCAAGTCCTTAAACCACAAATTTGTAGGTAACTCTTCGAGGATCGCTCTCTCTATCTTCTGGTATGTATAATAATAATATCAGAAAAGTATTACCTTAGGTTATTGGTTTTAAACTCTGGGTCAAACTTTGACTGCTATATTGTTTCGTAACACCAAACCAAATAAGTCTTCACTCCGACAAAGCTTAGTTTATCAAATAAATTCAGAAAATTGACGTATGCCGGAAAAGGCTGTATTTAACTTTTCTAGACTAACTTTCCAAATTATTACGCATTTTCTCTGTCCTTTCTATGTATATACTTCCGTGTCTAAATATCTTCTGGGTAATTGCCAATTGAGTATGACAAGTGAAATTATCCAACGTAACGGCTGCGATTTATACAAAACAACAGTTTTTTTAAAACTAACAAGACGTGAGTCTTTTCCTTCTAGATTCTGAATGCTAATTTCACTTTGGTGTTTTTGATTATCAAAAAAAATTTTTCGCCCAGAAGAGAACAACACTTTTCCATTAATGCACAAGTTCACTATGCAGAGAACGGTATAAATTTTCGTCAATTTACCAGCGCCGCAGGTTCTGCACGATACCCACCGTCTCAGCGTTCTCAATTTTTTCTCGTTCCGATAAATATCGAAATATCGGCCTGAAGTAGATATCAGGGAAAGAGAGATAGATCGATACCATGGACAGCGGCGTCGATTGGGGGAATTGAGTATTTTAATTAAAATGACGATCTTCACCCGGAATATGAAACCAACTATGGAGATGATCAATTGAAACGGGGATTTATAAAAATACCACGTTGCAAACAATAAGTAATTGTGATAAAATATAGTACATTGTTTTTACTACTGGTAATCAGATTGATGCCAGCTCGTATTTGCTATTAAAAACATTTTTATGAAAATTCACTTGCATAACACACTTGCTGCTTCCAGACTTTATTCATCAAACATCTGGTATTCTGTGCTGAAATTAAATTAGTGGTTGAATGTGTTGTAGAATATCGCTGACAGAAATTTCGAAATTCTTTTTTTGCTAAATGGCGTTAAAGTCTTAAACATACAGAAAACTTGATTCTGGAATGAAATTTTTTTGTCTGTCGGTCGGTCTGTCTGTACGTCTGTACATCTGTTTGTTGGTAGGTACAATAACTTTTGAACGAATTGAGATATCATCTTTAAATTTGCTATCCAGTTAGCGCCAGACAAAGGAGCGCTTAGAATTGTTTTTGGGTAAGAGGGCTTCAGGGGGTAGGGAATAAATGAGGGGTGATTTGGTGAAAATTGTTATTTTGTTGTTGTTTAGAACTAAACAATGTAGATTTATTACTTCCAAAAAAGCAGTTTTAGGTGGTCAGTTGGTGTTATTCACATCTTCTGTCAGATTACTGGGTATTCATGTCATTGAAGTCTTGAGTTGATCTGATCATATAGAAGAGGCATGCAATAAGTTGGGGCATGCTTGTTGTGCAATAAGAATTTGAAATAAATACTTGGATTCTAGCACAATGAAAACTATACCATGCTAATTTTTTTAAGTCAATTGAGATATGGTATCAATTTTTGGATCGGCAGTGTGGACTTCAGTAAGAGTTTATATGCAAAGGGGGATATATTTTATTAGTGAATTTTAATTAAGAAAATTCACTATTTTAAGTGAGAAAATTCACTAATAGAGAGGCCGCGACGGTGAGATTTTAAAATATTTCTTCAAATGAGCACGAATTAGAACCCCTAGAACCCACATTTAGGGCTTGTTAAAATTTTTATGTTTTATATGTATGAGAGCAAGTGCTGCAAATTGAATCAGAACGTCCGCATCGCTGTGATACTCTACTCTCCCCAGAAAAACTTTTTCATGACATGAATTTGGGGTCAATGACCTGATTACAAAGAAAATTAATATTTAACCCCTCCATAATAAACCCAGCCTAGAATTTCATGAGATAATGCCAAACTCTTAAACTTATGAAGCGATATATTACTAAATTTTTTTATTGAAAAGTGTCAACTTCTACTTCTTCTCTTCTGAAGTGATTTTACTCACAAACAATCCTGACTATCCGTTTCTAAACAGCTACCTGTGTAGCAAATTTGATGTTGATAGCTCAATTCCAAAAGAATTTGATACTTCACCCCTACATGAGCAACCCCTATTTGAATTTCATAACAAAATATTACGTCCGTTGTCATATGTGAATTTATGGTCTCAAAAAATTTTCATGAATTGATATACTACTCGATTTTCAGTGTTAAAAGTACAAATTTCAATCATTTAATTCCCTATGGTTCATCTTTCTCCTAGAGCGATATCGTTCAAAAACAATCCGAAGCATTTGTTGGTGGACTGCTACCTGTGTACAAAATTTGAAAGTGATTGCGAGAGACCAAAACAATTTTTTTTCTTTCGCAAATCAGGTTTCTTTTACACGTTTTGAGACATTTTATGACATTTGAGTAAAAAAAAGTCTGGACACAGCAAGTGCGTTATGGAAGTGAATTTTCATAAAAATGTTTTTAATAGTAAATATGTCTGTCTAATGCAAGCAGGCATCAATCTGGTTACCGGTATAACCTATATAGTAAAAACAATGTACCATATTGTTACAAAGCACTTCAATAGACGTAGGTGCGGTGTTGCCACATCTCCAGAACTTCCCAAACATCTGGGCAATTTTGCACAGTCTGGCAACACCGCCTCCCCCCCCCCCTGGGGGTGCCTGGGGTGACCCCCCTCAGGTGAAGTCTTAACCCTCTAGGACCAGAAATAAAGTTACCAACTTGTACCCCGTCGGAACGGATAACTGAGGTCTGCACATTCTGAACACCCTGTATATACACCCTTTATGCGCAGAGAACCCTTACACCCTGTATACGCAGAGAGATCTTATATTACGAGAAACACCTCTTGTGTAACATAGGAGTGATGACCACATTTGGATCATCCTGTATATACATCCCCCTGTATACACACGGGACCGGTCTGTATTCTCAGAACCTTCTGGAACATTCTGGAATGGAACGCTCCAGAAAGGTGGTGGAAGGTACGGCGAGTATATAAACGCGAAAGCAAGCCAGCCAGTGCAGTTCAGTTAGAGAATGTTGAAGTGACTTGAAGAAGCAGTAATCAGTGTGAAGTGTTAGACTGTAGTAACTTGTGTGCAGATTAGTGATTGTAAGGACAGTAAATTAAGTGTTTTGTGAGAGAGACATTCTAGAACTTTAATTGTATCCACATTTAGAGAGTAAATAAAGTTGTTTTGTTAAAATTTAAAGTCTCACTTATCCAGAACCCGGAGAAAACGTAACAATTTGGTGTCAGAAGTGTGGGATAAGTGAGTGAAGCAGTGAACAACTAAGCTAGCTGTAAATGGTAAACACCAGATCGACTGACTACGACGAGATGGCTGAAATCAAAGAGTTGATGGATTTACTGAAAAGGCAAAGCGAAGACGATGAACAACGGCGACAAGAAGATAAAGAAGACCTCAAGAGGCAACGTGAAGAAGACGAACAAAGACGACAAGAAGATAAAGAAGACATCAAGAGGCAACGCGAAGAAGACGAACAACGGCGACAAGAAGATAAAGAAGACCTCAAGAGGCAACACGAAGAAGACGAGAGAAGACGGCAAGAGGAGGAACAGAGGCGACAAGAAGATAAAGAAGAGCTCCGAAGTATGTTCCACAATATGAGAGTCGATGTAAAAGAAGAAATTGAACAGATCAACGAACAAATAGAAAATGTGGACAAGAAAGTAGAAAATGTGGATAAGAAAGTAGAAAATGTGGACAAGAAAGTAGAAAATGTAACAGAGGATTTGAATAAATGATGGGAAGAAGTAGAAGGGTTAAAAGAACAAATGAAGATAATGATGAAAGGCACAGAAGTCAGACATAGAGAACTGACAGAACAGGTGATGGTCCAGACTGATAGAACTGAACCAAGAGGAGTTACTGGAATGTCCCCAGTTCAAAATCGTCCGGAAGAAGATATGCCAGTCGTGCAGCAGCCTCATGACACCTTGAAGCCGCCGACTTTTGACGGAGAAACATCGTGGCCCATGTACAGGAGGCAGTTTGAGGCGGCAGCTCTCAGCAATGGGTGGAGCGAACAACAGGCAGCAACTGCTCTAATTCTTTCGCTTCAAGGTAAAGCCCTAGAAATCCTCCAGAACATCCCGGAATCGAAACAGCACAACTATTTAACAGTGATACAGGCCCTAGATTTGAGATATGGTAACAAGTACATGAGCCAGGTCTATCAGACACAACTAAAGACAAGGGTCCAGAAGCCAAATGAGACTCTGCAAGAATTCAGTGCCGAAGTGGAGAAACTTGTGCGACTGGCGTATCCCCAAGCCCCAGAAGAATTTGTCAACCAGATCACCGTCCAGACCTTCATCGATGGGGTACTTGACAACGAGATGCAACAATTTTTGAAACTCGGAAGGTTCAAAACATTTACATTTATGGTTTGGAATTTGAAGCAGCCAAGAATGCATCTCAACCTCGCTGCAACAGGCTGCGCGAAGTGAAGGAGATAGAGGACCATGCAGACGTGACAGAGGAACTAAGGCAAGAAATGAAGTTGATGAAGGAAGCCATAAGCAAGCTCACTGCAACGGTTGGAGCACGTAAGACGAAATCAGATTGGTCGCACATAGAATGCTACAAGTGGACATGTCGTTTCTGAGAAAGGGATAGAAACCGATCCAGAGAAAATAAAGGCAGTAAGAGACTGGCCTGTGCCGAAGAACAAGCATGAGGTCAGAAGTTTTCTGGGACTTTGCAGCTACTACCGACGCTTTGTGAAGTACTTCAGCAGCATTGCGAAACCTCTACATAGCCTAACTAAAAGTAAGGCAGAGTTCATCTGGTCACCAGATTGCCAACAGTCTTTTAGATAACTCAAACATCGTCTTCTCACTGCTCCTGTACTGGCTTATCCTCAGGACGAAGGACTGTTTATACTGGACACCGATGCTTCCCAGTATGGCATTGGGGCAGTACTCTCACAGCTCCAAGCCAGAGAAGAAGTTGTGATAGGCTACTTCAGCAAAACGTTCGGAAAAGCAGAAAGAAATTACTGTGTAACCGGGAAAGAACTGCTGGCAGTTGTAAGATCCATCGAACATTTCCACAGCTTCCTGTATGGAAGAACATTCTGCGTGAGGTCGGATCACTCTGCTCTGCAATGGCTTCTGAACTTTAGAAATCCCGAAGGACAGATAGCCCGATGGATAGAGAAACTGCAGAGCTACAACTTCTGGATTGAACATCGAAGAGGAAGAAGTCACGCCAATGCAGACAGCCTATCAAGAAGACCATGTTCAGTGCATGAATGTAAATTTTGCGAGCGACAAGAGAACAAAGAGATCGACAAAGTAACTCATCAGATCAAACAACTGGTGGCAGGACAGGAGAATAACACCGATCTAGACGTAAATCTTGAATACATCAGAGACACACAGAGGACAGATCCAGACTTGAAAAATATTAGAGAATGGCTACAAAAGGGGAAAAGACCTGAGTGGCACGATGTGTCCCGGTTTGGGGCGGAGGTTAAAGGCTACTGGCTACAATGGGACTCCTTGTGTCTAAAGAATGACTTGATCACTCGAAAATGGGAAACGGCTGATGGTAGAGACTGTATATACCAGACCGTTGTGCCAAGTGAGTGCATAGACAGTGTTCTTCAGGAGTTACACAATAGTAGGAGTGGAGGCCACTTTGGGGTCAACAGGACTCTCGCCAGAGTCAGAGACCGCTTCTATTGGATAAACTGCCGAAGAAGCGTGGAAGAATGGTGCAAAAGGTGTGACCAATGTGCTTCAAAGAAAGGACCAAAGACCCGATCCAGAGGAAAAATGATGCAGTACATCTCAGGTACACCATGGGAGAGAGTTGCCGTAGACATCGCAGGACCTTTTCCAATCACCGAGCCTGGGAACAGATATATAATGGTGGCGATGGACTACTTCTCGAAATGGCCCGAAGTTACGCCGATCCCCAACCAAGAGGCAACGACCGTAGCAGAAGCCCTGTTGGAAAATGTCATATCGCGGCATGGCGTACCCTTGGAGATTCACACCGATCAGGGCCGGAATTTCGAATCAGAAGTCTGGAAGAGCCTAATGGACTTGCTAGGCATAAAGAAAACACGTACAACGCCACTCCACCCTCAATCAGACGGCATGGTAGAACGGCATAACAGGACCATCAACCAGTACCTTGCTATGTTTGTCGATGAGAATCAGAGAAACTGGGACAAGCTAATACCTCTGTTCCTCCTAGCTTACAGAAGCTCTCAGCATGAATCTACCGGCTACACCCCATCCATGATGTTGACCGGCAGAGAAATGCGGTTACCAATCGACATGACGAGACCACCACCGAACGAGGACATAGCGGACCTAGCTACGTTACCTGAGTATGTCGCCGACCTGGAAGGAAAACTGCGCACTATACACAGATGTGTCAGAGATAGGCTCCTCTTAAGCAGTGACCGGATGAAGATGCGCTTGGATCACAGAGCAACACCCCATACATTCAAGGAAGGTGATGCAGTGTGGTTGTACCAACCAACAAGGAGAAAGGGCCTCAGTCCCAAACTTCAGAAACCATGGGAAGGGCCATACTTGGTGACTAAGAAAATTAACGACCTAGTCTACAGAATCCAGCTGTCTCCAAGAACTAAACCCAAAGTTGTTCACATAGAGAGGTTGAGCCCCTATCGGGGCAACGAACCCCCAAGTTGGCGGCCGGTGAATACTGTTCGGGACGAACAGTCTTAAGGAGTGGGCCACTGTTACAAAGCACTTCAATAGACATAGGTGCGGTGTTGCCACATCTCCAGAACTTCCCCAACATCTAAGAAATTTTGCACAATCTGGCAACACCACCTCCCCACCCCCTGGGGGTGCCTGGGGTGACCCCCCTCAGGCGAAGTCTCAACCCTCTAGGACCAGAAATAACGAAGTTACCAACTTGTACCCCGTCGGAACGGTTAACTGAGGTCTGCACATTCCGAACACCCTGTATATACAACCTGTATGCGCAGAGAGATCTTATATTACGAGAAACACCTCTTGTGTAACAGGAGTGATGACCACATTTGGATCATCCTGTATATACATCCCCCTGTATACACACGGGACCGATCTGTATTCTCAGAACCTTCTAGTAAAAGAAGGTACTGGAACATTCTGGAATGGACCGCTCCAGAAAGGTGGTGGAAGGTACAGCGAGTATATAAACGCGGAAGCAAGCCAGCCAGTGCAGTTCAGTTAGAGAATGTTGAAGTGACTTGAAGAAGCAGTAATCAGTGTGAAGTGTTAGACTGCAGTAACTTGTGTGCAGATTAGTGATTGTAAGGACAGTAAATTAAGTGTTTTGTGAGAGAGACATTCTAGAACTTTAATTGTATCCACATTTAGAGAGTAAATAAAGTTGTTTTGTTAAAATTTAAAGTCTCACTTATCCAGAACCCGGAGAAAACGCAACAATATTTTATCAAAATAACTTGTTTGAAAATGTACAAAAATTTTCCAAAAATTTACTTAAAATGTTTCCAACAAAACTGGTTTCCTAGCCAACAAACTTTAGGGTAATAGCAAATTGAGTTATTGAAATTTGAAGCATTTAATGAAACTTCGCTACCAAAACGCACTTACTGCATCTCGATTTATTTTCTTACAAACATGCATCATATTTCGATAAAAAATACAAAAACGCAAGAATATAAGTCCGTATAAAAGTATATATGTTCGAAATCAAAAATTCTAGATATCACCAAAGACTTATGGGCCACCCTGTGATTGTCAAACTAATTTTATAATATGCAGCTGAAGAGACCTTATAATTAATGTATACAACTTTTTCTGGTATCTTGTATAATAACAGTTACATTGAGCTTTACTGTAGAAATGTGTCACCCTGAATATATGTAAACAAATAAAAATTGAATCTAAACCCCGACATGGATTCTAGGGGGCCTAGTTTGCGCACATTTGAAGAAAACTTTTTAAAATTCAAAAGTCCTAGTCTCCTTGTTAAAGAATTTTTTCTACTAAAATTAGCTAAAAAATTATAGACCATAAACCTAACTAAAACGACCGCTAAAGCATCAGAGAAAGGGTCTATGTGAAATGAAATTTCTGGAAATATTTTAGTGACTGACGGTTAAAGCTGAAAAAGCAGTTTCAATTTTTATATGTTTATATATATATATATATATATATATATATATATATATATATATATATATATATATATATATATAAATGTATGTATATATGTATCCATCCGATAACTCAAAAAATAATTAACCGATTTCGATGAAATTTGGCAAGTGCCTCTCGTTTATTAATGGCTTGGACGAGTTCGTTAGCCAGGAAAATCGCACAGGGTTTTCCGGACAAATTTTGAGTTTTCTTTCGAATAAATTTTTTTCTCCGAAAATTATTATTGCCTTGAGAGAGACCTTACTATGTACCAAAGTTCAACTTTCCAGGTTGATAGAAAATTGAGTTATTCAAATTTTGAATTTTCTTTCGAAAACATTTTTTTCTCCGAATATTACAAAGTTATTTTAATGAAATTTGGTGCATATCTTGCCTTAGGAAAGACCTTACTACATACCAAAATTAAACTTTCTAAGTTTATAGAAAATTGAGTTATTCAAGTTTGAAGCATTTAATAAAAATTCACTACCATAACGCACTTGCTGCATCCCAAGCTTTTTTTCTTTAACTGCCTATACCTTTTTTGTCTTCAAACTTACAGACCTAAGTTTTGGTACATGGTTCACTCTTTATAATACGAACACATGTACCAAATTTGGTTACTTACTTTGTTATTTCCATAGATATAAATTTTTTCCGAAAGAAAATACAAAATTTTCCGGGAAAATTTGCGCCGATTTTCCTGTCAAACAAAATTATCTAAGCCACTTGCAAAAGGAAGGTTCCCACCAAATTTAATCAAAATCAGCCCATTATTTTTTGAGTTATATATATATATATATATATATATATATATATATATATATATATATATATATATATATATATATATATATATATATATATATATATATATATATATATATATATATATATTAGGGATGCACCGGGTACCCATTAAGACTGGGTATTACAGTACTCGGCGCCGGGTAGTACCAATAAATAACTAGAAATTTAAGTAAACTTTATTACATAGAGTAAGTGTTACTAATGGTTTCCGCCAGAAGACCAGAGAGGGGGAAGAAGAATGAGAGAAGGGAGAGAAGCTTGCATCCCTCTGCCACTTGTTTTTGAGTCCTTGAAGAGGCAAGAGGTCTCGAGAAAGCGAATTGCTTTCAACCCCTTGAAGAGACACGAGGTCTCTAAATATCCATTTTGTTTGTGAGTCCTTTGGGAGACACGAGGTCCCTAGAGGTGTTGTGTGTAAATACAGAAAAACGAAGCTTATGTTCCTGCATTATTGGAGAATAAAGGTAGGTAACTTTGCTTATTGTCAGTGCCCTATTTGTTCTGTTTTTTTGTTATTCATTATAAAATAAATACACGTGGTATTTACAATATATATATATATATATATATATTTATTAGGGATGCACCGGGAACATATTTTATACAAAACCGAGTACCGAGTACCCGGCTCGATTACTATATCGGGTAACAGGTACCTGGCGGCCGGGTACAAAAAATTACAAGATTACGATCACCGGCTAGTTTCCGTTGATCAGTCAGTTTATGCATAAGGGCGAGTCACACGAACGCATTCGGCACAGTTTGTTGACACCGTCGATGCAAATATGAGTTAAAAATAATACGTACTGTCTGTGTGTTCGCCAATCGCCACGCCCACTGCGCAGACACTGTCTTGAGTTTCTGTCATGAAACATGTGCGCCGTGCCGTTAGATCTGTTACCAAATTAGCAGTTGTTGTTTGTGCCATATGAACTCGGTTTCTGTTAAATATTATCAAGTGAGTAAGCAACATGAATTTGAAAAGAAGAAGTAAAGTTTGGGATTACTTCGACGTACCAGAAGATGATAAACTCATTGCGGTATGTTGTGCATGTAAAACTCATATAAGTCGCTGCGGTGTAGACAAAAAGGCCTCTACATCGTCATTATTAAAGCATTTAAAGTTTAAACATACTGAAGAATATTCTAACGTTCAAGATAATTAGAGGCAGGAGGAAAACTCCGAAAATTTGAAACCAAAACAGCAACAAATTAAGAATTTTGTTAAAATTAAAACCACAAAAAAATGGGAGGTTATTAATGAACGGTCAATAGAAATTCATAAAGCAATAGAGAGAGGCCTTAGACAATCAGCAGTATACCTTAGTAACTGATACAGGTTAGTAAGTGCACCACATTGTATGCAATGGTTAAATTTTATTAGGTAAAGTCTGTGTCAGGTTTCTTTGCGTGTGTGTACCTAATGTCGTCTTCGGCAACCTGCCCCAAGGAGCACGGAGTGCTAACTTTTTCTATCACTATGTATCGAAACAGGACAGAGATACTATCGGTGCGCACTGGGGCAGGTAGCCGAAGACGCTATAATATTATTATTATCATAAACAAAAACATCTAAGGTACTATAAGAAATTTTGAATTATTTTTAGGTTTTAATAGATTGCTGGAAACTCTTCAACCTCACTATAAAATTCCAAGTTGAAAATATTTTTCTTAAACTGTTATACTAGATCTCTATAATGGATTGCGAGCTAAAGTTCTAGGAAATATGTCTAAAGCGGAATTTATTTCGGTTACCACAGATATGTGGACATCAGACGTTAATAATAAAAGTTTTATAAGTTTAACAGCACATTGGGTTACTAAAACTTTTGAACTAAAACATGCGATTTTAATAATTAAACAATTTTCAGGCAGCCACACCGGAGAAAACATTTGTAATGTATTATTTGAGATTTTAAATGAGTGGAATATTAGACCGGAAAAATTGCATTTACTTTTTCGTGGCAGTGGAGCAAACATAAAGAAGGCTGCAAAAGACATGAAAATTGATCATAAATCTTGTTTTATTCATACCTAACAATTGATTGTGCTTGATGCAATTCGGTCACAAAGAATCATATCTTAATAGCAGTTGCTCGAAACATAGTAACATATTTTAACCATTCTTCTGTTTCATGTGAAAAACTTGAAACTATTCAGCTAGAATTAAATATGCCCCCTAAAAAATTCACACAAGACATCCAGACACATTGGAACTCAACTTATTATTTATTAGAAAGGTTGTTTGAACAAAAAATATCTATTAGTTTATTTATAGCCGATAATAATGTAATCAGGTCTTTATCTCAAAATCAATGGCAGTTGACCGAAAATATTTTACTATTGCTTAAACCGTTTGAGGAAATTACAAGACGCTTCAGCTCAACTGACTCCATCATATCTGAAGTTATTCAAACACTGCTGTCTCTCCAAAAGTATATTTTGCAAATCACTGCTCATGGTTTAGGAACAATGAAAGACACGCTTATATCAAATATAGAACAAAGATACCTTGGAATTGAATCTAATCCGCATTATTCATATGCAACTTTTTTTAACGCACGGTTTAAATTGATTTATATTTCTGACGGTAACAAGAAAACACTCACAGAAGAAGTTTTGTCCCAAATTACTGCTCAGAATTTGAGGATAACAGAGGAAAATAATGAATTAAATCAGCAAATCCATAGTTTTGATTCTGACGATTTTCTTTTCGCGTCAATGATTAGTTCACCTAAAAGAGAAAGGACCAGTACAGATAATACATCTGTTTGATATAATGTCAGAAATAGCCTCAACTTCTACATCTCATTCAGTTGATTCATCAAATAAGAAAGATATGAAATTAGGAATTGACTCTTATTTAAAGCAAAACATCATAGACAGAAACTCATCACCATTTGAATGGTGACCCGGTGCATCCCTAATATATATATATATATATATATATATATATATATATATATATATATATATATATATATATATATATATATATATATTAGGGATGCACCGGGTACCCATTAAGACTGGGTATTACAGTACTCGGCGCCGGGTAGTACCAATAAATAACTAGAAATTTAATACATTAAGTAAACTTTATTAATTGTTTTTAATTATACATATAATGTTAATTATGCAAATTGAAATTGTGGTGCAGAAAATTAATTCTTCACAGTTTTCGGCTAATAGCCGGTTTCTCTGCGTTTCAAAAACATTCCCGGCTTCAAAAAATAACCTTACACTAAAGACGGTTGTGGCTGGTGCAGATAAGTATCGTTTAGCAATCGGAGCTAAATTGGGAATGGTGTTTTGATGGATTCTCCACCATTCAAATGGTGATGAGTTTCTGTCTATGATGTTTTGCTTTAAATAAGAGTCAATTCCTAATTTCATATCTTTCTTATTTGATGAATCAACTGAATGAGATGTAGAAGTTGAGGCTATTTCTGACATTATATCAAACAGATGTATTATCTGTACTGGTCCTTTCTCTTTTAGGTGAACTAATCATTGACGCGAAAAGAAAATCGTCAGAATCAAAACTATGGATTTGCTGATTTAATTCATTATTTTCCTCTGTTATCCTCAAATTCTGAGCAGTAATTTGGGACAAAACTTCTTCTGTGAGTGTTTTCTTGTTACCGTCAGAAATATAAATCAATTTAAACCGTGCGTTAAAAAAAGTTGCATATGAATAATGCGGATTAGATTCAATTCCAAGGTATCTTTGTTCTATATTTGATATAAGCGTGTCTTTCATTGTTCCTAAACCATGAGCAGTGATTTGCAAAATATACTTTTGGAGAGACAGCAGTGTTTGAATAACTTCAGATATGATGGAGTCAGTTGAGCTGAAGCGTCTTGTAATTTCCTCAAACGGTTTAAGCAATAGTAAAATATTTTCGGTCAACTGCCATTGATTTTGAGATAAAGACCTGATTACATTATTATCGGCTATAAATAAACTAATAGATATTTTTTGTTCAAACAACCTTTCTAATAAATAATAAGTTGAGTTCCAATGTGTCTGGATGTCTTGTGTGAATTTTTTAGGGGGCATATTTAATTCTAGCTGAATAGTTTCAAGTTTTTCACATGAAACAGAAGAATGGTTAAAATATGTTACTATGTTTCGAGCAACTGCTATTAAGATATGATTCTTTGTGACCGAATTGCATCAAGCACAATCAATTGTTAGGTATGAATAAAACAAGATTTATGATCAATTTTCATGTCTTTTGCAGCCTTCTTTATGTTTGCTCCACTGCCACGAAAAAGTAAATGCAATTTTTCCGGTCTAATATTCCACTCATTTAAAATCTCAAATAATACATTACAAATGTTTTCTCCGGTGTGGCTGCCTGAAAATTGTTTAATTATTAAAATCGCATGTTTTAGTTCAAAAGTTTTAGTAACCCAATGTGCTGTTAAACTTATAAAACTTTTATTATTAACGTCTGATGTCCACATATCTGTGGTAACCGAAATAAATTCCGCTTTAGACATATTTCCTAGAACTTTAGCTCGCAATCCATTATAGAGATCTAGTATAACAGTTTAAGAAAAATATTTTCAACTTGGAATTTTATAGTGAGGTTGAAGAGTTTCCAGCAATCTATTAAAACCTAAAAATAATTCAAAATTTCTTATAGTACCTTAGATGTTTTTGTTTATGATAATAATAATATTATAGCGTCTTCGGCTACCTGCCCCAGTGCGCACCGATAGTATCTCTGTCCTGTTTCGATACATAGTGATAGAAAAAGTTAGCACTCCGTGCTCCTTGGGGCAGGTTGCCGAAGACGACATTAGGTACACACACGCAAAGAAACCTGACACAGACTTTACCTAATAAAATTTAACCATTGCATACAATGTGGTGCACTTACTAACCTGTATCAGTTACTAAGGTATACTGCTGATTGTCTAAGGCCTCTCTCTATTGCTTTATGAATTTCTATTGACCGTTCATTAATAACCTCCCATTTTTTTGTGGTTTTAATTTTAACAAAATTCTTAATTTGTTGCTGTTTTGGTTTCAAATTTTCGGAGTTTTCCTCCTGCCTCTAATTATCTTGAACGTTAGAATATTCTTCAGTATGTTTAAACTTTAAATGCTTTAATAATGACGATGTAGAGGCCTTTTTGTCTACACCGCAGCGACTTATATGAGTTTTACATGCACAACATACCGCAATGAGTTTATCATCTTCTGGTACGTCGAAGTAATCCCAAACTTTACTTCTTCTTTTCAAATTCATGTTGCTTACTCACTTGATAATATTTAACAGAAACCGAGTTCATATGGCACAAACAACAACTGCTAATTTGGTAACAGATCTAACGGCACGGCGCACATGTTTCATGACAGAAACTCAAGACAGTGTCTGCGCAGTGGGCGTGGCGATTGGCGAACACACAGACAGTACGTATTATTTTTAACTCATATTTGCATCGACGGTGTCAACAAACTGTGCCGAATGCGTTCGTGTGACTCGCCCTTATGCATAAACTGACTGATCAACGGAAACTAGCCGGTGATCGTAATCTTGTAATTTTTTGTACCCGGCCGCCAGGTACCTGTTACCCGATATAGTAATCGAGCCGGGTACTCGGTACTCGGTTTTGTATAAAATATGTTCCCGGTGCATCCCTAATAAATATATATATATATATATATATATATTGTAAATACCACGTGTATTTATTTTATAATGAATAACAAAAAAACAGAACAAATAGGGCACTGACAATAAGCAAAGTTACCTACCTTTATTCTCCAATAATGCAGGAACATAAGCTTCGTTTTTCTGTATTTACACACAACACCTCTAGGGACCTCGTGTCTCCCAAAGGACTCACAAACAAAATGGATATTTAGAGACCTCGTGTCTCTTCAAGGGGTTGAAAGCAATTCGCTTTCTCGAGACCTCTTGCCTCTTCAAGGACTCAAAAACAAGTGGCAGAGGGATGCAAGCTTCTCTCCCTTCTCTCATTCTTCTTCCCCCTCTCTGGTCTTCTGGCGGAAACCATTAGTAACACTTACTCTATGTCAGTGTAGCGCGCGACATTTGAATTTAAAAGTGACAGAACAACGAGCATGAACATTCCGCCCACCAAAATAAGGATTTATTTTCACAATTATATTGTTTCTCAAATAAACAAACAAAACAAAAATTTACAATAAGCACAAAAAACAAAAAACTGAAGCTATTGGATTTATAATTAACTGTACAAAAAAATTTCAAGGCAGACGTATTACTGCGATGGCAACAGACATAACTTCGTCAGAGGCCTATCAAAAGTGCCACTACTAGTGCGAACTTGAGCTACCCGAGCTATACCATCACGGCCTGGGTATAGTTGCATAATGCGTCCGAGCTTCCAAACAAGAGGTGACGAAGTCTCATCTTTAGTCACAACTAAAGCTCCGATCGGGGGGGACGTTTGCACAGTATCCCACTTACCACGCTGCTGCAGTGTATGCAGGTATTCGTTATTCCAGCGGCGCCAAAAGTCCTGGTGGATCCTTTGCACCAGCTGCCAGCGTGACAAGCGATTCATACTTAACAAAGTCAAATCAGCATCAGGAGGAGCACCTAACGGTTCCATTGTAAGAAAATGTCCTGGGGATAGGGCTAACAGATCATTTGGATCAGTACTCGCACTACACAATGGTCGAGAATTCAAAACTGATTCCACTTGAGCAAGCAACGTGGACATTTCCTCAAAGGTCAGAATCTGCAAACCGATCACCCTTCGCAAATGAGTCTTGACTGAGCGCACTCCTGCCTCCCACAGACCTCCAAAATGCGGAGCTGATGGGGGGTTGAAATGCCACTCAATGGTACAAGCATCTGCTGCCCCCTTTGCATAGTTTAAGAGCTGCTTATTTGAGCCGACGAAGTTGGTACCTCTATCGCTATACAAATTGTCACATCTTCCTCTGCGAGCCACAAACCTCCGAAGAGCTGCCAAGAAGGCTTCAGCTGAAAGATCAGACACTACTTCCAAATGGAGGGCCTTCGTTGCCATGCACACAAACAAACAAATATATGCTTTCACCTTTCGGACACCTCGATATCTGCCCTGTGTCACAAAAACTGGACCTGCAAAATCAACTCCGCTGTGTGAAAACGGCTTCAACTGAGAAACCCTGGCAACTGGCAAATCAGACATCATCGGTGCCATGGGAGTAGGATTCACTCGAAAGCAACGATAGCACCTTGACAAAACATGATGAATAGCTCTCCGAGGGGACAAAATCCAAAACTGTTGCGAAAGCAAATGAAGCAATGTGCGAGGACCAGGATGAAGATTGACATGGTGTGTGTGTGCAATGATTAACTCGGTGAGACGATGTGAGCGGGGCAACAATATAGGGTGTTTCACTTCAACTGGAACATCAGCTTGACGAAGGCGACCGCCCACCCTGAGGATACCCTCTGTATCCAGAAAGGGGGCTAACTTATTTATTGCCCTCGCACACCTCTCACCTTTAACCAAGGATGCTATTTCCCTTTGAAATACTTCACCTTGAGCACATTTGATAAGCATATGAAGCGCCTCCTGTAATTCGGTGGCTGTCAGAGATGCAGTAGTTCGGTCAGATGGAGACACCCTACAATTTCGCACAAACCGCTGACAATATACAACAACACCCTGAATTTTCCGTAGATGCGAAAAGCGATTCAAAAGTTTACTGAGCCACTCCTCATTTGCCAAAGTAACTAGTACGGGGAGAGTTCGTTGCTCCGCCAGGCACTCTTCTGGCGGCTCAAAACGCAACGACTTGGGCCAATTTTCTCTTGCCAATTTTAGCCAGGCGGGTCCCGCCCACCATAGTGGATGCTCACAAAACCCAGAAGGTAACATGCCTCTCGATGCACAATCAGCTGGGTTTTCTTGTCCACTTACGTGATGCCATGACTCTGGAGGAATCTTCTCTTGTATGCTTGCTACTCGATTCCCAATAAAGGTCTTCCACCTATTGGAAGATGATTTTATCCAGGCAAGTGCCACCATAGAGTCTGACCAAGCATACATAGAGTTAAACTCAAAACGACCTTCATACACCCGACACACAAATTCCAGAAGCTTTGCCAACAATAAACACCCACACAATTCGAGACGTGGAATCGATATTCTTTTTAAAGGTGATACCTTGGACTTGGCACACAGAAAATTGATCCAAACTTGACCCTCCTCTGATACTTGTCTTAAGTAAACAACTGCAGCATACCCTCGCTCCGATGCATCACAGAACCCATGGAGTTCTGTACTGATGATATTATCGTGTTTTACGCCTCTGGGAATTGATAAACCTGCTAGCGCACTGAGTTGTGATTTATACTGAGACCACTGACCAACAATATCCTTTGAGGGCTTATCATCCCATCCCACTTTTTGCTCCCACAAGCACTGCATAAGATATTTTGCCAACAGGGTAACAGGAGACAAAAAACCCAGGGGGTCATAAATTCTTGCCAATTCCGAAAGAAGATTTCGTTTTGTGCACGGACGATCAATAGGTTCAACATTAAAAGAGAATGTATCACCTATGGGACACCACTGCAATCCTAAAATTTTCAACACTGATGGATCATTTAAATCTAACGATCGAGGTTGCTGACTATCAGCTGATACTGTGGACAACAGTTTCGAATTATTGCTGGCCCACTTCTTCAATTCAAAACCCCCCTTAGCAAACAACCCAATCAATTGCCGTTGCAACTCAAAAGCCTCTGACAATGCGTCGACTCCACTGACTACATCATCCACATAGAGATCGGACCGAACTAGCTTTGCTGCCAATGGAAAAGATGATTCCTCATCATCACAAAGCTGCATCATTGTTCGGATTGCCATGTGTGGGCTTGAGGAGACCCCATATGTGACAGTATTAAGGCGATATTTCTGTACAGGTTCCCCCTTTGAGAACCTCCAGAGAATTCTTTGATAATCCCTATGATTATCTACAACCAAAATTTGTCGATACATTTGCCGAATGTCAGCAGTAAATGCAATTTTGTTTGAGCGAAATTTCAACAACACAGTGGCAATATCTGTCTGCAACTTCGCTCCCACTAACAACGTATCGTTCAGAGATACACCATTCGTACTTTTGGAACTAGCATCAAATACCACCCGCAGTTTGGTCGAAAGGCTGTGAGGACGCAACACACAATGATGGGGAATATAGTATGCATCAGATGGTTCCACAGCTACATCTGATACCAGAGACATATGGCCAGACTCATAATAATCCCTGATAAACTCCGAATAGGACTTGTGCAACGCTGGATCCCTACTAAGACGTGCTTCCAGGGAGTAAAACCGCCTCAATGCAACACTGAAAGATTCTCCCAAACACGGAGTACCCTCACGAAAGGGCATATTTAAAATATATCTCCCAGCACTATTTCGGTGCTGAGTCTTCTTGAAGATTTCCTCACATTTTTTATCTTCCGGAGACATAACTAAACCTTGTGGTACCTGTTCCAAGCTCCAAAACTGTTTCAAGGTATGATCCAAGTCGACCAACGTGCATAAACTATTCACAACAGAATGAGACTTTGACTGTTCTACACTGCCCATAAGCACCCAACCAAAAACAGTATTGATGGCCACTGGTGCACCTCGAGGCCCTCTCTTTATTCCAGGTCTAACCACATGAGCATAAACGTCAGTACCCAACAAAATTTCAATGTCCCCTGGTATACCAAACTCTGAATCTGCCAACTCTAAGTTCTGAATATGTTGCCAGTGGCACTGCTCAATTTTAGCAGAAGGGATCTTGGAACAAATGTTCGGAATCACAATCATGTCCAACTCTAACTTTGTTGGCTCATAAATGGACTCTACTCGACATTTGAGAGTGCCTTGGCTAGCAAGCGAGCTCATTTGGTTCAAGCCTTGAACCATCACTGAACGAGATGAGGTGTTGAGCCCCAATTTTTCAACACACTGCTGCGAAATGAAATTAGCCTCACTCGCACAATCCAGGAGAGCTCGACATCTCCTAACCTTTCCATTTTTATCTCGTACTAATAGCATTATAGTTGCCAGTAACACGGACTGTTCCCTTTTTACCACACTTGCCAACACACGCAATTGCTCTGCACCTTGTGGCTCTTCCACAGGTGGCTTGTTTGAGTCACTCTCATCTCCCGATGCCGGTGCTTTTGGGAAGTGCAATAATGTATGATGGTGTTTATTACATACACGACAACTTGATGACTTGCACTCCCTGCTGGCATGCGAGTTTGATAAACAGTTAAAACAAAGATTATTCTTTTTTGCGAACGTATACCGTTTATGAGAGGATAAAGATAGAAATCCATCACACTTGAGCATGGGGTGCTCCTCCTTACAATAAGCACATACAAGCTTTGTGCTGGTAACAAAGGACGAAGCGGGCCTAGCAGTGGTTGCTGAAACATGCTGCCTTCTATTAGTCACATAATTGGAAGTTAAGGCAGTTGTCTCCATTGCTTTACACTGCTTTTCCAAGAATCTACATAAACTACTAAAACTGGGAATGTCCGATTCGCAAAACTCAAGCTCAAATTTTTGCTTAAGACTCATATCCACCTTTTGCAGCAACATGTTGAATTTAGTGAAATCCCACATGTCATGTTCAAACTGCTTCAACGCTTCCAAATTCTCACTGAATACAGACAACAACGTTCGTAGGGAAGAAGCAGATTCACTATTTGCTTTGGGGGCCTGTACAATACCCTGCCAATAATTGGTCAACAAAACCCGGGTATTGTGATACCTTGAGACCAGAGACTTGAATGCAATCCCATAATTGCTTCCCGTTAGCGGTAAATTCTTGATTAGGCCAGCTGCATCCTTCACTAACGAAGCACTCAAATATTGGAACTTTTCAATATCTGACAATGATTCGTTCTCATGAATCATTGTTTTAAACAGATCATAAAAGGTTGGCCAGTTTTTCCAATTTCCATCGAATTTTGGCATTTCGATTTTCGGTAACCTCAAATGTCTGTTTAAATTTGAAGTTGACATAATCGCGTTTGCGTTCGTTACTTCCTTTTCACTGAGAGATCGAGCGTTCGATGATTTGACAGAACACCGCGACTTACTCGATGCTCGACTCGATTTCGAACTACCGTGAAAAACGGATCGAGCTTGATTCTCAGCGGCTTTATTTGCATAACCTCTCAGTTCTCGATAGATAGTTTTTATAGAGTATTGCAGTTCATCGAATTTGTTCTGCATTTCATGCTCGCTCTCCAACTCTGATCGATCAACTACCGACACGATGTCCAAATGCAATGAATCAAATAGATTGACCAACTCATTCAACGCCTCAAAACGAACCTCAAATCTATTCAACCTATCTAAATCCACTACTGCGTCTATTTTGACCTGTTGAGCCACGTGCAATATGGCTTCTACTCGTCTATAAACGCTTTCGCGCTTATTTTTTAGCTGAATCAACTCCATTGTTCAACGCAAAAAAATTCCTAAACGCGATTTAAACAATATGCAAACGTGATTTCAACAATATGCAATTCGAGTATGTACCTAGTTATATACAAGCAATAACGTCACCTTGAAATTAAATGACTCAACACGGCAATAAACAATTACAAATTTACTAGACTAAAGGAAACAAGTAAAATTACTTCAAAAAATGGACTGTATCAACTAATAACAAAA
The DNA here is from genome assembly GCA_964006375.1 of Tillus elongatus. Classification (NCBI taxonomy): domain Eukaryota; kingdom Metazoa; phylum Arthropoda; class Insecta; order Coleoptera; family Cleridae; genus Tillus; species Tillus elongatus. The sequence goes on along the minus strand of OZ023266.1, from coordinate 118,614,394 downwards.
CAAAACAACTATAAAAATCCGGCTCGAAGGACCAAATGTAAATACCACGTGTATTTATTTTATAATGAATAACAAAAAAAACAGAACAAATAGGGCACTGACAATAAGCAAAGTTACCTACCTTTATTCTCCAATAATGCAGGAACATAAGCTTCGTTTTTCTGTATTCACACACAACACCTCTAGGGACCTCGTGTCTCCCAAAGGACTCACAAACAAAATGGATATTTAGAGACCTCGTGTCTCTTCAAGGGGTTGAAAGCAATTCGCTTTCTCGAGACCTCTTGCCTCTTCAAGGACTCAAAAACAAGTGGCAGAGGGATGCAAGCTTCTCTCCCTTCTCTCATTCTTCTTCCCCCTCTCTGGTCTTCTGGCGGAAACCATTAGTAACACTTACTCTATGTCAGTGTAGCGCGCGACATTTGAATTTAAAAGTGACAGAACAACGAGCATGAACATTTATATATATATATATATATATATATATATATATATATATATATATATATATATATATATATATATATATATATATTTATACATACACCATCCAACCATCCAACAGCTTAAAAGCCAAATTAAGGATGGGCCAATACACAAAACATAATAACTAACAATAATCAAGCTAACAATACAAAAAAAGAGTCATGAATTAGATCGCTTTGAAAAACATTTTTATCTCTGATATGTTACATGAGAAGATATCTAGGCGGTCTTGCAGTACAGAGTAATCGTTGCACATCTGGTAAATTGGAGACGATCGCAGCAATCGTGTACGAGCAGTGTGTGTATATATATATATATATATATATATATATATATATATATATATATATATATATATATTTGTATGTGTGTGTGTGTGTAAACATATACAAATTGAAATTGACCCTGGATATGTGTTCTAGGGGGCCTAGTTCGCGCTCATTTGAAGAATTTTTTTCAAAATTCAAAAGTCGGGATCTCCTCATTACTGATTAAAAAAAAATAAAATTCACTAAAAAGACGCATGCAGGAAGGTTTTCCTCTATATTATTTTAGAACATTGTCAGATGTACGACAGGGTCATAATGTCATTGCGGAACCAGGTAGTATGTTGTCACAACATCTCCAACTAACACAAAATGTTATAAAATAGAGATTGTATACAACCAACTAGCAATTTTGTAAATTGTCAGCCCTGGCCCATTGCTGCCCTGATATAGGGACAATGTATGTAAGGCTAAATGTATTCACACCATAATTAGCCGCAGACTGGTCTGCGGTTCTAATAATGGTGGGAATCCATCTAGCCTTTATATTATTCGTCGAAAAAAACGAGATGCCCTATACAGGCACTCTCGAATAGTGGCTGAATTTAAACTCGATATTTTCAAAAGAAACAGCTTATATTTTATCTTTCAGAAGTGAACGGCATGCCCTCTGCTTCAACTCTTGTATAACACGCCCTAGACCTCAAGACCCTAGCTTCGGAAATATTTACATTTATAATCACATACCATGATTCATGCAGAGATCAGTTTAAAAAATTGTTTTTTAGTTTTTAAATTTAATTCTATTAACTGATCAGATTTTGGTATTATTTAGGGAATTGTTGAAATAATAATTACAATATTTAAATTCACTTTGGTCCAAAAAAAGTAAAAAACAATTTATTTGATAAGATTATCTCAGTTTTCATTTCCGTTTTTTTTTCTGCTTATATTTTTCTTTATTGGTTCGAATTTTCTTTGTTTCCAATTTAAATTCGGGATTGGGTACATAATTTGAATTTTAGGTATTGTTTCAGCAAATTTTCGTATAAAAAGTTATTGTAAAAAAGTTTGTGAATTCACGTAAAAAAACTGTTTTCGAATTTTCGTAAAAAATTGGTTATCAAATTTTTGTGTAAGATTACTTGACCAGTGTTTGTAAAAATAATTCGTGAAATATATTGTTTACTAATTTTCATATAAACATTTTTGTCAAAAAGCTGTCTTTGAATAATTGTATCTTGGTTGATGTTTTTGTGCAAATTCCTTAGATAGATTCGTTGGCCAGGAAAGCCAGGTTTTTTTTCGAAAAAGATTTAAGTTTATGTTTGGAAAATTTTTGTACTTTTACAAAGAGTTATTTTGAGGAAATATGGTACATTGTTTTTACTAAGGTTATAATATCAATTAAATTTGATGTTTTTCTTAAAGACAAAACTTATTTAACATTAAAAACACTTCCATGAAAATTTGCTACTATAACGCACTTGCTGCGTACAGACTTTTTTTTATTACAACATTATTACAGTGCTAGAAAGCGATCGGAATTGGAATTTTTCAAAATTTATGATGGTTACTGCAGATTGCTTTTTGGAAACATTAGGTTACGTGTGTTTAGCAAAGGGCCAAAAAGTTAAACATTCACAATCAGGAGACCGTAAAATTTTGAAGGGGTTATTATGTACCTATTACACTCATTTCTTTTAAACCCACTCAATCTAAATTGTAGAATTCTCTACCACAAAAAATATTCTTAATTAACCTTCGGTATATTGCACTATAGACATAGAAATCTAACAAAAAGTTTCTAGTATACTTTTTTGTAATTTTGATTCAATATCGACCCATCTTCACAACTAATTCCAGCACTGGAAAGCGTTTTCACCCAACCAACTGACAAACTTAGAATAAGGATCTTTTACATACCAAATAGGGTTTGGTATACATTTAAAAAAATAATTAAGATCATGATATATAGACATTGAAGAAGTTGGGTGAGTTCGAGGTTCGATTTTAAGTTTTAAATTTCTGAAAAGTTCGAAGTTCGACTATAAATCTTAAACATACTATACAGTAAGTTTTCGATAATCCAGACTAATTATCGCATACAGTGATTTGAAATTTTAAAACATCCGAATTATTGAAGCCTAAAAAATTTAATTTATATACATACATGTGTGTATTTTAGTGCTGGGAATCGAATACGAATAGTTCGAATATTCGAATGTTCAAATGTTCAAATATATTCGAATATATATATATATATATATATATATATATATATATATATATATATATATATATATATATATATATATATATATATATATATATATATATATATAGGCTAGGAATGATCCCCAGAAGATTCTTAGAAGCACTCATCGCAGGGAGCACTAGGAGAAAAAAGTAGATCCTTCAAATAAGTGATTATGAATCATTTGTTAGCTTTGCACTGTATAGGCTCTATTTGCTTGGTTTCAACTAAATATTTCTAAGAACCATATAATTTTGTCGAGTATTTCTATGAATCTTTCCGTTTCTTCACGCCACATGAGCCAATAAAAATCTGAAGAGAAACAGCATATGTCGGATTACTAAGTGGAAGGTGTATAGAGGATCATAATACGAAAATAGACATGCAAGAGATTCTTAGATATACTAACCGCACGGCAATGATTACAAGTTCGTCTTGCAACCTAAATTTTCCGAGAAATCAGAAGGCCCGGGAAACTGGTGCCGGTGACAGGAACTGGCCACTCAGAGTGCACTATTGCCGGTCATCATAAATTACTAATATGTAATATGTACACCATCTACTATAAATTATAAATTAGCCATATTTTTCTAACTAAGCACATTATCAGCTTAAAACGCAAATACACGGGATGCAGATTTATTTATTTATTTATATATGTACTTGCAAATAACGTGACTATGACTAAAAACCTAATTGCTGTTGCGATAAGCACAATGAAACCGACATTATAATCGTCATTAATTTTTCTAAAATAAACAATGACAAATTTCCGGAATTATTTGAAAGTTAAGAATTAAATAGCTAATTTTCTAGGAAACCGGGGCAGATTCAAAAAATGATAACGAGACACATTCATGGGCTTAGGGGAGTGTTTATTACTGTGCGAATATTCGAATCCTCTGCGAATATTCGAATACTCGATGAATATTCTAATACTCCACGAATATTCTAATACTCCACGAATATTCGAATACTCGAATAATTCGAATAGTCGTGAAGCTTTCGGAACGAATATTCGAATACACAAACGGATAAATTCCGAGCACTAGTGTATTTGAACGCAGGGTACATGCTTTCCCATATGTTATTTATTTATTTATTTATTTATTTACGGGCCAGGAGCCCATTTTAGATAAGTACAAAAAGAATAAATATATACAATAAAAGCAGTTAATAAAGCATACAAAATGGTTACAAGTTAGACAAAATGAAAAAAATAAATAAAAATAGGCAAAATATAGGCAATAAATATTAAGTACCGATTAACTAAACCTACAAAGTGACAGTTGTTTTAAGAAAACTGATTTTCTTGTGAAAAAGTCAAGTTCATCAGACAATTTGTTGGCCAACACTGAGCATCTAATTAAATAAGAGTTGTGACTGTAGTTGGTACGATGAAAGGCGACAAGAAACGAACTCTTTGAACGAGTTACTCTTGGTGGAACAAAGAAGTTGATCATAGAAAGTAAGTGAGGACAAGATACCTCGAAGTTAATTATATTATAAAAAAGTTTTAAATCTTTTTGTTTACGTCGAACATCAAGAGGCATGATATTAAAATATGTTAGTAAATCATCGATACCACCACGGTCATGGTGGCTTTTGAAAGCAAGAAACTTTAAAAATTTGCACTGTACTTGTTCAAGACTGACTGAATGACATGCATAGTAGGGAGACCATACAGAAGAGGCATATTCAACATGAGGACGTACAAGAGAAAAATAAAGAATTTTAATAGATCTGATGTTGGTGAAATCAGAGGTACATCTTTTAACAAAGCCAAGCAACTTCAGAGACTTAGAAATCATATTAGAAACATGAGGAATAAATGAAAAAGATGAATCAAATGTAACACCCAAATCTCTAACTAATTCAACAGACTTCAATGGTACACCGTTGATGTAATAGGTATGTTCAAGTCTGTTCCTTCCTCTATAAAAAGAAATTGATTGGCATTTAGATGGATTGAGTTCCATCCCATTGTTAAGACACCAGCTTATTAAGTTGTCAATGTCGTACTGAATCTTAAAAAAGTCTGAGGGACTTGTAATCCCGGAGAATAATTTCAGATCGTCAGCAAACAACAAAAATCTAAAATGAGAAAAACACTCATGAATATCATTAATGAAGATATTAAATAGCAAGGGCCCCAAGTGAGAACCTTGTGGCACACCAGACAAAACCCTTATCCCATTGGACATAAAATTCCCTATCCGCACCACCTGATATCTGTCAGAAAGATAACTACCTATCCAGCTGAGAAGAGGGTCGCCAACACCAAACATATGTAGCTTATGGATTAAGAGGTTATGGTTCACTCTGTCAAAGGCCTTGGAAAAGTCGGTATAAACAGAGTCAACCTGAATACCCGCCGCCAAGGACTCAGACAAGTAGGCACTGTACACCAACAGGTTTAGGTCAGCAGAACGACCTGATATAAATCCATATTGCTGGTCAATGATTGAACCTCTAAGGAGAGAAGTAAGAGTCTCACACAGAAGATCCTCAAAAATTTTAGGAATAACCCTAAGAATACTTATCGGTCGGTAGTTCTCAACAAGACCTCTGTCACCAGATTTAAAAATTGGAAGAATGAAACTAAGTTTCCAGCATGTAGGGAAAACACCCATTTCCAGAGATAAATTAAAAATGAACCATAAAGGTCTAGACAAATTAAAACTACAGCACCTAAGAAGAGATGGGGGAATACCGTCTGGCCCAGGACTTTTACTGACATCTAGGGCTGCAAGTTTAGTATAAATGTCTGATATTTTAATGTGGTGCACTGACAGATTCAGCTCAGCATAAGAAAATTCATGGGTAGGGGGAGAACACTTATCGCCGCTGTAAACCGACGAAAAATACTCAGCGAACATGTCAACAATGTCTAATCCCGATGAACTTATTTGATCATTATATTTTAAAGTACTTGGAAAATCAGCATTCTTATACTTGGAGTTAACAAATTTCCAGAAAGGTTTGGTATTATTACATAGTGATGACTCAGTTTCGGAAACATAGTTAATGTAAGCTTCACGAGATTTTATCTTACATAGAGATCTTAATTTAGAAAACTTAACATACTCATCAGCAGACTTGGATACCTTATATTTGAGATGTGCTTGCTTTTTAAGATATATTAAGTTTTTGAGTTCAGGTGTACACCATCATGGAAACTTTTTAGAAGAAAACTTCTTTAAAGGGACATATAAATCAATAGCAATGTACAAAATATCATAAAGCATTTTCACCATCAATTCAAGGGATTTATTTTCGAACAAAGTATCCCAACTAACTAAGTCTAAAAATCCCGAAATTGAGGCGAAGTCAGCAGACTTGAAATCTCTGTAATAACCATCTGGAACAAATCCAACGTTGTTGGTGCAATTGTCGTGTAGCAGCTGAAACTGAAACGGTGGATGGTGCGAATCTTCAGGAATTAGAACTATATCTGGAGGCTGAGGAACAATATCACTGCTAGAGTATAAAACAAGATCCAACAGTGAACCGTTGATGGAGAGGAGACTATTCAGCTGGAACAAATTGATGTATGAACACATATTTGAAACCACCTCAGCTGCCAGAATTTCACTTGGTGGGGAGCCTGGCTGAACTGAGTGTAACATGTATGTATTTACATACGTTTGCATACCCCTTTTATTTAAATATACATATAATATGTATACACTTTATCAAGTTGGAAAAAAACAAATTCTTGACATTCACTTAACAAATAAATTTTGTCAGTATGTAGAGTAGGGGTTATAAGAAATAAAATGTTTAATCACTTGTCAGTTGTCACAAAATAGTTTGTTATACTGGTGTGGAAATGATGAACAAAATATTCAGGGAGTTATGCTACCTGAAGAATTAGTAGCATTTTTTTGAAAACTCAAAAATAACGGCGTTACAGGGTCTCAAAAAATATTATTATTATTACTATTCTTCTAATTTTATAATTAACCTGGTCTACTTCGCAAGTAAAATCACAACAAACTGTTATCTGTGAAAACTGACGCCACATGATCTTGTTTACCGAGAATGTTTTCAAAGCACACTCCATTAATATTGAAAATGAGATTAGACGAGTTCGTATTCAATCACAGGATCAACACAAAGGAAAAAAAATAATAAACGGAAGAAATATCAGAAAAATTAGCATATGGATAAATAATTATTAGTATTTTTATTGAATCTTTAAGATCGGTTAGTGTTATTAGGATGCAACAAGAGGATCTTTTTTTAAAGATTTTATTATTCCCTTCAATCATGTATTCTTAGATTTGAGATAAAAATTCAATCAAAAAAGTTATGAGTCATTAACTGTTGGTCAAGGGCAGTTTCAGCCTTTAGATTCCAACGAATCCACATCAAATTTTCAACATAAATACAAAATTGCATTATACACCAGTGCACCAAATTCGCAGAGAATCAGTTAACAAAAAAAGTTTTCAACAAAATTTGAAAAAAATAAATTTTTTGAGGCCCTGTACTGTTATTGTTGTGTTTTCAAAAAAATGCTATAGGAACTTGTGGCATTAATTTTTTGAGTAGCATAACCCCCTGTTCATCATTTTCGAACACCTGTATAATAATAAATCATGGACTCTTGGTAAAATATGCTGTCGATTTTAAAGAATCAGATTCACCGGAGAGCTGAATCCGAATTCCAACATACAGACAACCTGCCCGGGTCCGAATTATAACATACACATTCAAAAAAGTTGTAACTAAAATTAAATTAGGGCGATCCGGATTATTGAAGCACATAAAATTCGAATTATAGCAACTATGATGAAAAAAAAAATCAGTCCAGATTACTGAGGAATCCGCATTTCCGCAGATCCGAGTTTTCAAAGTTTTACTCTATTTTTGAGGTTCGTAGTTCAAGCCAATATTATTTGCCTGGGTTCATTTATAGTTTATTTAAAAAAAACATGGATTTCACACTCCTCTAATCCATATGTTACTGAATTGAGCTTTAGAATTCAGAACATCAGTTTGATGCTTTCTTTTAAGTAGTATTCGTTATTGTTTGTTTGCTTATACTCTTATTTTTTCTAGGAGGCTGGAGAAATTGGAAAAATATAAAAATAAGAAACTAAAAGAAAAAGAAAAGGAGGAAAAGGAAAAAAATAAGAAACGGAAGGAATATCAGAAGAACTAGCAAGTCATTATATGTTACTAATAATTGTTAGTATTTTTAAAGTAGTATTTAAAAGATAAATTGTAAGTTGTATAAAATGTTTGTATGGAGGTTTCAGCTCTGTATAAAAGATTAAATATTCTGTCTAATTATAAAATAACATTCTAATTAATTACTACCCTTTAGTCAAATAAAAGTAACTTATTTATTGGTCAGTAAATTTTAAGTACTCACAAGTTGATAAAAATAAGTATGCAGCGACTCTTTTCTTTGATCTGTCAAGTGCGTTTGATACTCTTGATCTGGATAAAGCATGTGTAACGTTTTTTGCTATGGGGTGTGTGGGAATGTTCTGGACTGGCTTACATCGTACATGTATAATAGGAAGATATATGTGGACGTAAATAAGATTGCTTCAGATATACATAAAATTAGTTTGGGTGTTCCTCAGGGATCAGTTTTGGGCCCACTGATGTTTCTAATTTTTATTAAAGATCTGTCAGCATATTAGCTATGATTGCACCATTTTATATCCTGATGACACATCTGTGGCCATTTCAGCTGACAAGTGAGAAATTAAGCTGTTATAAAGTTAATAGAGTATAATGGCCCGGAGGATATATGGTTTGGGGGGTCAGTTTAAACGAGGATTGGAGCTGACATCAGTTTATCTTTCAAAAGGTTGAAAGTTGCGTTCTCCTCTACAAAGCTGAAGTCTTGCACAACAGTTTTGTCAAAGGGCGCGCGATTTTCGCGAACTCCGGCACGAATTTTCGATACCAGGAGCAAGTCTGTACAGAGCTCTGCACTTCTTTCACACACGTTGGTGACAGTAATCTTTCAATAACTGCCATTTTCTCAGGATCTGTCCCGACACCAATAGCACGACAATGCATGACCAAGAAATTTCACACTGGAGCCCACGAAAACACACTTTTCGCATCGCGCGCGCATTTTAAAAGTCTCTGTCTGTCGAATACAGCAATAAGATCGTTATAGTATTCTGTTAACATCTCAGACACTACTAATATATCGTCAAGGTAAGCGTACAAAGATTTTTCTTTTAGTCCGGCTTTGAGTCCATTACGCAACCCGAATGGCATTCGTTTAAAACGGAAGGTGACACAAAACACGTTTTGTCATGATCTGGCTCGGCGATAGAAACTTGATAGTATACAGACTGCTGATCTATTGACATGAATAGGGTTTTCTTAAGTGTTTGTAGCAGCTGATCTAGGCGAGGCATGCAGTACTTGTCCTTTACAGTGATTGCATTTAACTTACGAAAATCGATACAGAGGGGGTAGTCCCCGTTTTTATTTGGTACTACTACTGTTGGAAAATCCCAAGGGGACTCGCATTCCTCAATTATATCCTCAGAAGACGGCTAATCTCTTCTTTTAAAAACTTTTTTTTTTATTGATTCAATGAGTAGGGTGGACCAGAAATAGGAGCGTGATCTTTAGTCCCTATCCTAGGTTCAACAAATGGGGTAGGTTCTCTCATTGGTCCAAAAATATATCGATATTCTGAGGGTGATGCAGTAACAGCAGATTTTGTCATGAAATCCAGGGTCTGGCCTTCAGCGCAGCGTAGCTCATGTTGTTGGATCACACAAAACTTCAGGTGGGCAGAAACATCTTGCTCACTGACGAAACTATAATGCAGTTTAGGTTTGTTACAGAAATACCAAAGATTTTCCGTAATACTTAAACAAATCTGGGTATTACGTAAAAAGTATACACCCAGGAGTGTTCTATTATTTTTAAATTTTGGCAACTATAAAACCAATCTCGACGACTTTATTCCTGATCAGCACCTCAGTTTTTGCACAAAATACCTCCTCTTCATTTGCTACTCCATCTGCGTAGGAAATACGGATGGTACACTTTGTGAAAGGAACGCCTTTTTCCTGCAAGATTTTATACAGATTATACCCAGCGATACTAATATGTGTGCACCGGAATCTGCAAACCCTACACCTTGTATAGAAATTGGCAAGAGTGGTCTTGGAGTCACCGGGAAAAACTGAGGGCTGAATCTCTGTGAGAAATTTTGCGTATGTACTTGCAAAGGCACGTTATCCTCTTTCTTGGCTGAGCATTTAGTGCATCTGGAACGAATAGTGCCAGGCGTCCCACAACCATAGCACACATTTGGTGATTTGCTGCTCCTTATGGTGAGAGGGCAGCTGATTGGATACAGTATTTCTTATTTTGTTCAGCGTGTTTTAGTTTATCTGTACAGGAAATCTTTGAAGCTTCCAAAATCGGCATGGCTGAGCTTCGTCTTCATTTTCTGGTGGCGGAGACCATTATAAATCATATCTAGGTGCGCGTACTCGGGCAACGTATATAGCAACAGCGAAAACAAGGCGCGAATCCGGCACATAAAAGTTTGGTAACTTAGTCTTCGCAATGCTCACGAAAAAATATTTCACGGTACAGTAGAGGTGCAGGCAGCTTTTTCGAATAGGCGTCTCTTAGATTATCGATGTGTTGAGGAGTGGAGGTTATATGGGGGATAATTGGGATAAATTGGACTAGACAGACATAATAACGATGTTTAACGTTTTAATAACAAAATGAATAAAGTCTCATAATATTTACAAAAACATTTCTATGTATAGACTTGAACTACTTCCTAATACTACGTAAACATACTTAGTCAGCATTCCTCAATCCGGCAAATTCAGTCGTATAGTATTGCAATCTGAAATCAACAAACTTGTGTATTGTTTATATAAAGATGTGAAGTGATGATGCCAATTCAATGTGAACGATTACAATATCTATGTGACCTACTTAACCACATAAAAATTACTCTAATTTATACGTTTTCCCTGATTTTATCTTGAAATAAGTTTAGCACTAATTATAATAATTGAAATAATATTACAATAAATAAATATATATATATATATATATATATATATATATATATATATATATATATATATATATATATATATATACAACCCTAGGGACGCTCCTCTGGATAGCTATTCTTCCATGAACATACTGCCGAGTCAAAAAGAATGACCTCCCTCTGGACAGCCCCCTTGGCAAGCCATTGTTCCCTGAACTTACTGTTGAGTCAAAAGAAGGACGTCCCTCTGGATAGCTATTGTTCCATGAACATACTGCCGCGTCAAAAGAATGACGTCCCTCTGGATAGCTACGAGTGATTGCACTTTTAGATTCTCTTGGGTTTATAAACATCCATGAGTTTCTTGTGTTAAGTTGCTTCCTGATTGTTGACTTGATTGCCTGGTGATGGCTTAGACATGTGGTTGTGTCTTCCCGCTGGCATATCTCATGTATTATGCAGTTGTGGCTGCTTTCTATACTTCTTCCCATGGATGGGGCAGTAGTTTTAGGGTTTCAGATAGAGGTATATTAGTGAATAAGGAAACTATCAAAGCTAAGTAGGATGTCGTTTTGAGAAATGGTGTTTGACATTCTCAAAAACAAACACAATATTTCCCACGATACCTTAGCTCTTATAGAACACTGCACATCTAACACTTATTTCCCTTTTCAAAACAAATTTTACAAACAAGTTCGAGGTGCTCCAATGGGTTCACCACTCTCTCCTGCATTGGATAACATGTTCATGGAAAACTTCGAAACACAAGCCCTCAATTCATCCCAACTCAAACCAACCAGTTGGTTAAGATACGTCGACGACATTTTCGCTGTCTGGCCACACGGTAAAGAATCTCTAGATGAATTCATTTCTTACCTAGATAACATCAACTCCCAAATCCAGTTCACCATGGAAATAGAAAATAATTTTTCTTTGCCTTTCTTAGATGTACGCATCACTAAAACCCCAGTCAGAGGATTTTCTTACACTGTCTACCGAAAACCAACCCACACTAATCGTTATCTTAACGCCCAATCTCACCATCACCCATCGCAACTAAATTCTGTGGTTCGAACACTAGCAACACGATCCTTTAGACTAACGGACAACAACAACAAACAGACAGAATTAAACTTTTTAAGACACATTGCTAGAAAACGGATACAACAACAATCACATACTATGAAACATTAGAAACGCACAACAACAAACCACTACACCACAACAAGAACAAACAGAGTCCACACAACAACACACAGCGTTTTTACCATACATTAAAGGTGTCACCGACAAAATCAGCCGAATTTTCAGAACCCATAATATCAAAACCATATTCACAACAGAGCAAAAACTGTCAAATCTGATAAAAACTCCCGAAGATACGATTCCAAACGAATCCCATGGAGTTTACGAAATTCCTTGTTCCGACTGTTCCCGAACTTATGTAGGACAAACAGACGCATCCACAATAGAATATATGAATACACCCTCGCAGTTAGAAAATACGACCCCTCATCGGCGCTGGCCATGCATCATATTCATACAGGACACAAAATAGCCTTCGATAATGCCAAAACAATAGCACCGGTTTACAACTTCAAAACGAGAATTATCCGCGAAGCAATCGAGATTGAAAAACGCCCTGATTGTTTAAATAAGAGAGATGATGGTCTTTGCCTTCCGACTACTTGGAAACCTATTATATCTTAATTACAAACATACAAAAAGAAAATAAATTCCACAGACAATTTTATTTCCCCATTATCTGTCTCAACAAATGCCGGTTACCCTCTTAATCCTCCTCGTCCTCAAAGTACCCTGACCAAAGCCCCCCACTTAATTGACCGTGACCCTACTACTTTCACTGATAACGAAGCAGGTAGACGGAACGACATATATAAGACAAGACTTGCAACGAACTGCCAGATTTCTCTGAGGCGTAGGGTTGAACCCCCTAAAGCTAGCTGCATTTAGTTCTCCTGTGCGTTGGTTGAAGATGATCTTGGGGGTCCGGCATTCACTCCTTATGTGTCCCACCTTGCCACAGCTCCAACAGTGTATTGCACTTGCGCAATGAGCTTGCTTTGGCTCCTTATGAGTCGTGTGCTTCATCTGTTCTTCTAGTTTCTCCAATCGCTGCACAACCTTGGATAAATCTGTTATATTTTCCTCTTCTGGGACTTGGAGACTGCGAACCCTCACATTGCCTTCGGAGGCTTGCTTGGCAGCTTCAAATTCTAATGAATGTGCCAAAGCATCGTTTAAGTTTTTATATCTCGCCATCATCAGTGCCTGTTGAGTGTCAGTATCCCTGATGCCGTCAATGAATGTTTGCAGCGACAGCTGGTTCAAAAATTCCACCGGAGCTGTAGGGTAGGCTGATCGCGTTAGTCTGGCAACGTCGGCTTCAAATTGTTGCAGGGTTTCGCCCGATTTCTGACAGCGACTTTTCAACTGAGTTTAGTACAGCTGTTGTAAATGCTGGTCGCCAAATCTAATTTCTAGGTAATATCGTATGGTGTCGAAACTGTCCTGTTCTTCCCTGGGAATTCCTTGAAGCACGTCGAGGGCATCTCCTCTGAGAGCTACTATTAACGAGGTCGCTTCCTCTCTCGCGCCCCAACCATTTGCTGTAGCAGCAGCTTCGAACTGCCGTAGATAAATACCCCATGGGACTGAGCCATCAAATGTGGGACCCTTAATTCTTACGTGGCTATCTTCGTGTCTGATGTTGCCCTTGACCAGGGTATCATACTTCTTTTCTAGTAATTGCATTTTCTCCTGTACCTCCGCTTGTACTTCCTGCACACTCATCAGCTTGTCATGTACATCGTCGCTGATACCCCTTACTCGACTTTCTACTTGTTGGAAGATGTCGTCTTTTACCTGCTTCATACGTTCGTCCACACACGAAGTAATATTCTCAATTCTGGTGGCTTGCTCTTGCAGAATTTTCTTTGTTTCTTCGTCTCTTCTTCTGACTTCTTCGTCTCTTTTTCTGACCTCCTCATCTCTTTTTCTCATTTCTTTTTTGACTTCTTCGCCTCTTTTCCTGGCTTCTTCATCTCTTTTTCTCATCTCTTTTTCTCATTTCTTTATCTCCTTTTCTCATTTCTTCTTTGGCTTCTTCGTCCCTTTTTCTCAGTTCCTCCTGTGGCGGTGGTTCTGACCGCAGTGTTTCCGCCAACACTACTCTGTGTTTCTGCGTAAATACTCTTGACAGTTGAAAGTTATGTTCTGCGACAGCCAGCTGTCAAGAGCTACGGCAACTAAGAAACACCAGGCGATTTCTCTCTTCTCAGAGTTAACCTGATAAAAGAACAACTCACTGGCAAGCTTTATCTGTTCACACTCTTTTCGAGTCATGTATAGTGTATCACGTGTAGATATTTAGTGTATAAATTTTAATCAATTAGTGAAATAATAAAGTTATGTTAAATGTTTACCTATGGATTTAATATTACCATCCCAGGTAATCAAGATCGACAAGTGAAAGATGTAATTAACATCCATATTGGTGACCCCGACGTGATCAAACACTAGAATCTCTAGGTTTCTACTCTAAAAAGCTTACAAAACGCGCAAACGTAAAATCGAGTGGACTCCTCAGACTCGAGAAGCATTCGAACGTTTGAAAGAGGCACTAATAAACGCTACACTAATAGCTCATCCGTCTTCTTCGCTACCACTGATTCTCCATGTCGATGCTTCTGATTATGCCGTAGGTGCTTCCCTCCAACAACTACGTGATCAAACACTAGAACCCCTAGGTTTCTACTCTAAAAAGCTTACTTCAGCCCAAAAATCTTACAGCACCTACGATCGCGAACTTCTAGCTGCTTATCAGGCAGTTAAATACTTTAGATATACCCTAGAAGGTCGCCATTTCACCATTTATATGGAGCACAAACCTTTGACATACGCTTTTGAACAACACGCCGATAAAGCATCTCCAAGGCAACTACGACATTTAGACTTCATAGGTCAATTTACCACAGACATTCGCTACATACCAGGTCCTACAAACATTCCTGCAGACTATTGTTCTCGCATTGAAACAGTTTGACTTTCTTCCACTGTGTCACTCCAAGAAATTGCGCAAGCTCAGTCATCTTGTGAGGAACTCAAACACCTTTTGCAGTCTAAATCTTCCTCATACAAATTTCAAAACATGCCTCTTGACAACGGATTGAATCTTATTTGCGATTCTTCTTCAAAGAAACTTCGCCCATTCATTCCGCTCAAATTTCGCCGAAAGATTTTCGATTCTATCCACAATTTATCTCACCCAGGCATATCAGCTTAAGTCGATCTGGTCCAGGATATATTTTGTTGGCCCAAATTGAAACGTGATGTATCTCTTTGGTCTAAAACTTGCATTCCCTGCCAGAAAGTCAAGATATGGAGACACACTTCCAGTGCCATTGGACAATACACCCCAGCCATGAGAAGATTCTCGCATATAAATGTTGACATTGTGGGACCATTACCACCATCACAAGGTCAACGCTGTCTGTTAACAGTAATAGACAGATTTTCTCGATGGCCCGAAGCAATTCCATTGTCAGATATTACATCAGAAACAGTAGCGAACACTATTTTATCATGCTGGATCTCTTGTTTCGGTGTTCCGCAATACATCACCACAGACAGAGGTAAACAATTCGATTGCCACCTTTTCACACACCTCACTAAAACACTAGGTGCAGACCACATCAAGACCACAGCTTACCACCCAGCAGCAAATGGTGTAATCGAGAGATGGCATAGAGTTCTGAAACAGGCCTTGAAAGCTCATATGAACGAAAACTGGGTCGCTAAATTGCCAATTGTGTTACTAGGACTCAGATCGTACATAATTCCAGAATATCGCTCAACACCCGCTGAAATAGTCTACGGAGAATCAATCAAACTTCCCACCGACTTTTTCAACAGCACACAAGCTCATGATGTTCCACCACTTATATCTCAGCTGAAAGAAGACATAAGGAAACTTCGACCAGTACCTTTTAAACATCATACTGCAAAAAATGTATTTGTCCATCCTAAGCTTATGGAAGCTCCTTTTGTTTTTGTTCGCATTGATATTCCGCGAAAAACCCTCGAACCAGTTTATGACGGCTTCTTTGAAGTGTTATCCCGAACTGACAAAGTCTTCAAAATCAAGAAATCACACGGAGAAGAGACAATTTCTGTTGACCGTCTTAAACCCGCATTCATTCTTTGTGATAACGAACAGACAACTTTCCAGCCTCAGAGACATCCTAGTGAAACTGAAAGTGACAGTGAAGTTCCCGTTCAAACTACACGCCATGGACGTAGAGTTCGATTTCCACGAAGATACTTGAACTAATAGCGTTGCCACAGAGAGGGGAGTATGTGGCGGTGGTTCCGACCGCAGTGTTTCCGCCAACACTACTCTACGTTTCTGCGTAAATACTCTTGACAGTTGAAAGTTATGTTCTGCGATAGCCAGCTGTCAAGAATTACGGCAACTAAGAAACACCAGGCGATTTCTCTCTTCTCAGAGTTAACCTGATAAAAGAACAACTCACTGACAAGCTTTATCTGTTCACACTCTTTTCGAGTCATGTATAGTGTATCACGTGTAGATATTTAGTGTATAAAGTTTAATCAATTAGTGAAATAATAAAGTTATGTTAAATGTTTAGCTATGGATTTAATATCACCATCAGGTAATCAAGATCAACAAGTGCAAGATGTAATTAACATCCATACCTCCCTTGTCTCTTCTCATTTCTTCTTTGGCTTCTTCGTCTCTCTTTCTGGCTTCTTCACATCTCTTTCTGGTTTCTTCATCTCTTTTTCTCAATTCTTCTTTCGCTTCTTCGTCTTTTTTTCTCAGCTCTTCTTTAACCCCTTCATCTCTTTTTCTGGCTTCTTCATTTCTTTTTCTGGCCTCTTCTTACATTTCTTTAATCAATTCCAATAGCTGGGCGTCCATATTGGCTGTTGTGCTACGTGTCTTAGGCATAGACGTACTTAAAGCTGGTACACAGTTTATTCTGTTTCAAGAACACACCCAGTTATGGCTTACTGCTGACACTGATCTTCCAGAGATTTTAGAAATGTTCACGTTCTTCAACGAATATTCTGGAAAATATTTCCGCTAGCAGCTTGAAAATCCGACTTCTGGCACCAGTTGTTACGTTCTGTTACGTTCTACGGGGTTCTGGATTCGCTGACTAACAAAACACAGCATTTCAAACTACTAATTTATTATAAACAACAATTTTCCAACACCAGTATCAACTAAAATATTTCTTTCTACTATTAAATGTCCATAGGACTATATTCCACTATTCGCCTTCTATGATCGCTTCTTAAACACCAACACTTACTGTTAACTCGCTTAATACTCTATGATCATTATTCTACACCACACCGACTAACTAACTAACTCTGCGCACCGCTCGTCTATTTATACTGTCCATAGAGATTCTAGACCTTCTACACTATTCTACACCTGTCACTTCGGGCCCCTTCTAGAAAAATAATTTCATGTTCCTTCTTACCAACACACTTTATAACCGACATCTGACCACAGAATAACAAAGTCCATAAACGTACTTCTCATAGACAAATGTGACAATATATAAATATATATATATATATATATATATATATATATATATATATATATATATATATATATATATATATATATATATATATATATATATATATATATATATATATATATATATCCAGGCGATAACTCAAAAAATAATTAACCGATTTAGATGAAACTCGGCAAGTGCCTTTCTTTTACTAATGGCTTGGATGAGTTCGTTAGCCAGGAAAATCGGACACGGTTTTTCGGGAAAATTTTGAGTTTTATTTCGAAAAAAAAATTTTCTCCGAAAATTACAAACTTATTTTAATTTCATTTGGTGGATATGTTGCCTTGGGAAAGGCCTTACTACCAAAATATTACTTTCTAGGGTTATAGAAAATTGAGTTATCCAAGTTTGAAGCATTTAATAAAAATTCACTACCATAACGCAATTGCTGCGTCCTGAACTTTTTTCTTTTAACCTAGAGATATAAATTTTAGTACGGAGTATACTTTTTAACACGTATACACTACGTATACGGAAAAAGATGTTGGCATGTCAATAAGGGCTAGGGAGTTGTATAGGGACACGAGAGGAGCAAACGCAAATACCAATAAAGATAAAGAACACAGTAACCAAACAGGGAAATACCAGGTGAAACCGAAAACCGAGTATCTAAATCTGGGTACGTGGAACGTAAGGGGTTTGTATGAAGAGGGTGCTTTGAATAATCTAATTATGGAGGTCAATAAATATAGTATGCAAGTAGTGGCGTTACAGGAAACACACTTGAAAGGAAATGATATACAAAGGGTTGGAAACTATATCCTATTTACAAGTGGTAGTGATATGAGAAGGTATGGAGTCGCATTCTTAATAAGCGAAAAGCTACAAGATAAAGTTAAATGTTTCAAACCAAAGTCAGACAGACTATGTTCCATAAGAATTAAGGCAGAAGATAAGATGATTAGTATTGTAAATATGCATGCTCCAACAGAAGAAAAAGAAGAAGAAGTGAAAGATCAGTACTACGAAGAGCTGGAAAAAACGCTAGAAGATATACCAAAAAATGACGTGATAATTTTGATGGGAGACGCAAATGCAAAGATAGGCAATGAAGACATATATAAGTCAATAACAGGAGGTGAAAGTAAACATACGGCGAGTAATGACAATGGAGTAAGGTTGATATCTTTAGCAATAGAACAGAATATGAAAATAATGAGTACACACTTTAGAAGAAGAGATATACATAAGGGAACATGGACGATACCGGGACAAAATAAAACAAATCAAATAGATCACTTGTTAATAAAGGAAGAACATGCTTGGCTAATCACCAATGTGAAAACACGTAGGGGTGCGGAAGCTGATTCAGATCACTTCTTGGTAAAGGCTGTTTTAAGATTCCCAGATACGATTAAACAGACACAAAAAAGGAGGGCAGAAACTAGATACAATGTTAATGATCTACGAAAAGAAGAAATAGCCCTCAACTACAAGAAAAGAATAGACAAAGCTTATAGTAGTGATATGTTCCTGAATACAGACGGCATTGAAGAAAAATGGGAAAAGATAGAAAAGACGGTGACTGAGGCAACGAAAGCAACCCTGGAAAAGAGACGAAAACAAATAAAAAAGTACTGGATGAATGAAGAATGTAAAGCCGCACTAAAAAAAAGAGCAGTATTAAGACATCAAATGCTTCAGGCGCAAACGGAGGAAAACCTAGAAAAATATAACGAACAAAGAAAGAGAACAAAAAATATGTGTAGAACCCAGAAACGAAAATTTCTGGAAGACAAAATAAAAAATATTGAATATAAATATCAAAAAAATGAAATACGTAACTTCTACAAAGACGTGAAAGATATAAAAAGAGGCCACCAAAGCAGAGCAGTGTTCTTTAAGGATAAGGAAGGCAATTTGCTTGGAAACGATAAAGACATATGCAGAAGATGGAAAGAACATTTCGAAGAACTGCATAATGATGGAGATGAAGAAGAACTGAAAGAGTGTCATCAAGAGTTTTATGAAGAGGAAGAAGTTACAGAAGATCCAACGAAGCAAGAAATAGAAGAAATTATACAAACAATGAAAAACAACAAGAGTCCAGGTGAAAATGGCATTATGGCCGAAAATTTTAAATACGGAGGGACTGCTTTGGTTGCCATGATGTATGAGCTAATAAAAGAAATTTGGAAAACAAAAGAAATGCCAAAAAAATGGAATAAGACCATCATGGTAACTTTATTTAAGAAAGGAGATATAACAGAATGCACCAACTATAGGGGGATAGCGTTACCAGATGTGGCCTACAAAATTTTAGCAACACTAATAAAGAAACGGCTAGAAAAATATATAGAGCCTTTGCTAGGGGAATATCAGGCTGGTTTTCGGAAGGGTAGGTCGACAGTTGACCAGATAAGTCTGCTAAAGCAGGTTTTGACAGGCTGTTACGAGTACGAGATTCCAGTACACATGATCTTTGTCGACTTTAAGACCGCCTACGATTCAGTGAAAAGAAGTAAAGTAGTTGATATACTTAGAGAGTTCAGAGTACCCGAGTATATTGTGAAACTGGTAATAATGACACTATGTAACACCACGTGCGCAGTAAGGGTAAACGGAAATCTGACAGAAGAGTTTGATGTGAGAAGAGGAGTGAGGCAGGGAGATCCGCTGTCAACGTTACTATTCAATATAGTTCTGGAGAAAGTGATAAGAGAGAGTGGTATAAACAGAACTGGGAGCTTGTTTGACAGGAGTCATCAGTGCCTTGCTTATGCGGATGATATATTGTTACTGGCCAGAAATAGAAAAGAGCTGGAAAGTATCACTAGAAGTTTGGTGGAAGTAGCAGACAGTGTGGGACTTCAAATAAATAAGGACAAGAGCAAGTATATGGCAATTAAAAAGACTAAAGTGACTAATAGTGAACCTTTTACAGTGAAAATGCGAGGGGAGAGAGTCATAGAGTTCGAAGAGGTTAATAATTACATGTACTTAGGTGTATTAGTAGACAATAGATGTGATGAGGAGGTAGAAATTAACCTAAGGATAGCAAAAGCCAACAGATGTGCGGGAGGGCTTAACAGCTTCCTTAGATCAAAGAACATCTCGCGTGCTGCGAAACTCAGAGTATATAGGACTGTGATAAGACCAACCTTGGCATATGGTTGTGAAGCATGGACAATGAACCGAAGACTGGAGGACAGAATAGCGATATGGGAGAGAAAGGTACTACGCAGAATCTTCGGAGGCAAGAAAGTAGATGGCATGTGGGAAAGACGTCCAAATGTGGAAGTGTATGAAATGTATGGAGAACCGCCGGTGTCTCAACTGGTTAAGGCACGCAGACTACAGTGGCTGGGACATATAGAACGAATGGGTGTGGAGAGAATGGTGAAGAAGTGTGTCTGGTCAAATCCAGAGGGTAGAAGGAAGAGGGGAAGACCAAGAAAAAGATGGCTTGATGCAGCACAACAAGACTTGCTAGAAAAAGGAGTCCAAAACTGGAAGACGATTGCACTGGATAGGAAGCAATGGAAATGTATTACCAAGCTATGGGCCTAAATGGCCTGTGAATGCTTCATATATATATACTTTTTAACATACACCTGCGTATCAAATTTGGTTGCCATAGCTTTGTTATTTCCGGAGATAAAAAAAAATCCGAAAAGAAATCGAAAATTTTCTCAGAAAAATTGGTTCGATTTTTCTGGATAATAAATGTATCCAAGCCACTTGTAAAAGGAACGCACTTACCAATATATATATATATATATATATATATATATATATATATATATATATATATATATATATATATATATATATATATATATATATATATTTATATATATATATATCTGTGTGTGTGTGTGTGTTTTTTAACATATAAAAATTGAAACTGACCCCGGATATCTGTTCTGTAGAGCCTAGTTGGGGCTCATTATTTGCTCGTGAAAATGTGGATCTTTGGTATTATAGTAGAAAAAAAACCTGTGTCTTGACCTAACTTTCTATGTATATAAAAAAATGGTTTCGTGTGGGACTTTTTTTATCAGAAAGAAAGTAAATTTGTCAAAAAGCTTACTGGTACATGTATTTCCTATTTATTAATCTAAGGGTACACTATAAATGATTATTACATCAAGGTAAGTAGATCAGTAAAAATGGGATTCGAAGAGATATAATATTTTCCATTTGGATATGTTTCATATTATGTCCTTGAAGAAATCGGAAAAAAAATTCTTCAACTGACTGATATGAGCAGAAAGTTCTAATCATCTGTGATTCGCTTAATAATATATAAGTTAATTAATTATTATTTTTTGGATTTACCATTACTAATCCTGGTCATTTCTATACCGTTTAGCAAGCCCATACGATACGCCAATGGCGTGACCTCGCTTGGGATCCACCGCGAAAAGTGGTAACACTTTCATCCAGCGGGTTATCCGTCTACTCTTTATATGTCATTGTTCTTGCATCTCACTGCTGCACAGGTAGTCACACTTTCATCCAGCCGGTTATTCGTCTACTCTATATCACATCTATGGTTAGTCGTGTTTATGTCATAATATAATAATCTGACATATTGACATATGCTATGTCGCTATGTCATAGATCAGATGTTATTTTTTATAAATTATTGAATTTAGATAAACGTTTGATAATTATTTTCAAGTTTCTAATATTTAAAGTGAAATGATTTATTTGTACGATCACTTAACTGCATTACGTTAATTACATCATAAACTGTGTCACTGTTTAGACAAACTTAACAGTCATTTTACAAATGTAAATATTGCATATATTGGTACAACTGACGAGCTTCCAAGAACGATGTATTTTGCAGCCTTTTTAAAGTGTTTTTGTGATAAAGCAACCAACATATTTACTACAGTGACGGGACACACGTTTTGAACCACTTTTTATTCACTGGCATAGCGCATAGCTTTAAAGATCTGTTTTTAGACTTAGTGAATGTATCATTTATAAATGGAAGGTATATCTATAAAGGCCATTAGTTCCAGAACGAGGACAGTCATCGCAGAAATGTTGAACCCCATTATTCCTCTGTCTCTATCAGATGAAGGCTATCCCAGGTAAAGTGTAGTTTAAATGTTTGTTTAAGCTAAGACCTTAAATGTTACCTTTTAGGTCTACTTTAAAATGTAAAACATAACTGTGGTACACTAGTATTGACAATAACACACAATGTTCTATAGTCACAAATAGTTTTATTAATATTTATATAAATATCTCGATTACACAGTATATTATTCTCTATCTTAACTAGGCCGCGTTACATTCAACAAATGAATCCCTTTCCCCAACGTTCATGCTACGTTCTTAGTCCACGTTATCTCTTGGTGAATCATCATGCTCCGTGACCGGTCGCCACAATCCCTCCTTTTTCTTCAGCTTTAGTGGTGGTATCCTTGTAGGTGTGATGTCGTCCTCGTGCTCCATAATGGAGCGACCGGCTGGTGTGGAATTGTTGGAGGCGGCGTGATCAGTTGAAGAGCTGGTTGAAACAAAAGTTAAATGTTTAAAATATTCTGCTGATTCTCCCGGTACTTTTTTTACATGTGTCGTGTGGCGTTTAAATGTTTTCCCATCTTTCTTTAGCGTAACTTCATTCTCTTTTCTTTCTATCACTTCATACTCTTCGTCGCGAAATCTACCCTCTAGTTTATTTGCCCTCGCCATGTTCTGTACTATTACTTTATCCCCCGGCTGTATATCGCACTCTTTTGACCTTCTAACCTTATCTTCTCTATCCTTTCCTTTTTGCTTCACAATCATATCATTGTCTTTGGCTTCTTGATCGGCCTCGCTCTTTACAAGGTCGGATATAGAAGGAATTTTGTCACGAATATTTCTACCCAATAGTAGCTGTGACGGCGACTTTCCTGTTGTTCCGTGTGGTGTGACATTGTACATCAAAATGAAGTTTCCTATTTCAGTTCGATAGTCTCTTTTATTAGCATGCGCAATTTGAAGTCTCTTTAGTATTGACTTATTTGCATTTTCGACTTCGCCATTGGCTTGGGGCCAATATGGTGGAGTTCGTATTAGCTCAATGTTGTGACTGTTACAAAAATCTACAAATTCTCGGCTCACAAATTGTCTCCCGTTATCTGCTCTGATGCGCCTTGGGAAACCCAGTCTTGAAAACATTTCTGTTAAATGGTCGATGATTATGGATGATGTTGTGGATTTTAGAAATTTGATCTCTTGATATCTGGAGTAATAATCGATTATAACCAGTACCATATCTCCGTTTGGCAGAGGCCCCATCAGGTCTATGGCCAGACATTGCCAAGGCTCTTCTGGAAACTTGTGGCGTGACATCGGAGGTGGTTTGTTAGGCTGTGATACCAAGAGACAGTCTCGGCATTTTTTTACGAATTGTTCCGTATGTCGATCTATCAATGGCCACCAAACCTTTGCACGCAGACGCCTTTTCATGACTGTTTCTCCAGGGTGCCCTTCATGCGCTAGTTCTAAGACTCGGTTTATTAACGATTGCGGAATCACGAGACGATTACTTCTCAACAGGACTGAATCCATAGAAGATAGCTCTGATTTGAATGGGGAGTATATGTTTTTATCTGCAGTGGGCCAAGAGTTGTTATTAAGTTTGTTTATCGCTTCTGTTATTTCTTTATCTTTCCTGCTTTCCGCAATAACTTGTGATATCTTCAACGCTTTGGGTGTGCTTCTTTCTATCACTGAGAAAATATGTCTTTCGGTTCCTGCATCAAATGACTTTTCGTTTTCTAACTTGCAGAGCCTTGAAACTGAATCTGCAATATTAAGTTTACCCGGTTGATACTTAACTTTAAATTTAAAGGCTTGTAGTCTCAGTAGCCATCTCTCGATGCGAGCCGGCGGTTTTGATGTTGGTCTAAATATAGTTTCAAGAGGTTTGTGATCCGTTACGAGTTCGAATTCTAGTCCTGCTAGATATAAATGAAACCGTTCTACTCCCCATACCAAAGCTAAACTTTCTTTTTCTGTCTGTGAGTAGCGTCTTTCAACGTCCGACAGACTTTTACATGCGAATGAGATTACTTTAGGGTTATCCTGCTTGTCCAGCTGCAGCAAAACTGCGCCTAGAGCTACAGGACTGGCATCTGCAATAAGCCGGGTACGCCGCTGTGGGTCAAAATATGCTAATGTTGGGAGCTCGGCTAAGTAACCCTTAAGCGTATTGAAGTGCTGTTGGTGAATGTCCGTCCATACGAATTTCTCATTAATTTTTGTTAATTGGCGCAAAGGCTCTGTTGTCGTTCCTAGATCGGGAATAAATTTTCCGAGGTATGTCACCAAGCCAAAAAAGCTACGTACTTCTTCTTTATTTTCCGGTGGACGAAAATCTAAAATGGCTTTTACTTTCCTCTCGTCGGCGTCTATACCTCTGTTAGATATCTTGTGACCCAAAAAGTCTTAATTCTTGCACCTTTATTCGGCACTTTGTTTTGTTTAGTGCAACATTGTTTTCCTCGAGGACTTTTAGGACCTCCTTAACACATGTGTCGTGTTCTAATTCAGAAGAGCCAAATATAATTATGTCATCTAAATAATTTAAGCAATTTTTACACGATGATAGCATCCCTTCAAATATTCGCTGGAATATTTCGGGTGCCGAATTGACTCCAAACATCAACCGTTTATATCGGAACATTCCTTTGTGAGTAATGAATGTTGTAATAGGACGACTATCTGGGTGTAACTCAAGCTGGTGATAGGCGTTTAACAAATCGAGGCGTGAAAAATAGTTTGCATTTCTGAGTTTAGTTAAGAAGGAGTCAAATGTCGGCAAAGGGTAGTTCTCTCTTTGGATAGCTTCGTTCGCTCTACGCATATCAACGCAGATTCGAATGTCTCCGCTGGACTTAAAAATAACAACTACCGGTGATATCCAGGCGCTAGGTTCCATTACTCTTTCAATTATGTCATTTTGTAAGGCCTCGTTCAGCTTGTCTTCGACCTGTGATTCGACTGCGACTGGAACTCTTCTTACTGCGTGTTGTACGGGTTTTACGTATGGGTCTATGCATAGTTTTACTAAAACATCTTTTACTTTGGAAAACGGGGTTGTTTTCTCTATTTTATTTACATTAAGTCCTAACTTTAATATTCCCAATTCCTTGGCTGTATCTTTTCCCACTATGGAAATGTCTCCATTTGTTACCACATAAAAAGTTGTAATGAGCTCACGTTCACCTGGGATGTTAATTGTTGTTGTGAATCTGTATTTAATTTCAAGTGACCTACTAGTGCCATATGGTTTTAGCGAATCCGTATTCTTTGTGGTAAGATCCCAAAGAATTGCGTTATGTGAAGAAAGTGATTCCCAGTCAGTTCTTCTTATTATGTTGGCCTTTGACCCCGAATCTATAAGCAATATTAATTCAACTCCACCTACTAAACATTTCACCAAGTCGTCGCACGAATCATCTTGGTTGAACTGCTTTGCTTTATGGACACTAAAACAGTCAAAATTATTGCTGTCATTGCCTGTTGGGTCCGCTTCCGTTTCTTCAGTATCCACAAAATTTACCCCCGATCTAAATCGTTTACCACCTCGGGGAAACTTGAACTGGAATGGTCTTTTAGGTGTTTCGCGCGTTCTACAACAGATAGCAAAATGACCTTGAAAGCCACACTTTCGACATTTGACTTCTTGGGCCGGGCATACTTTTATATTATTATTATGGTTAGTTTTCCCACACCTCGAACATGGGTACACCTGTCTGTTGTGCTTTGTTCCAATTTTGTTTACTGTCAGAGATGAGGCACTTTGGCCACTTGAACCTGCACTCATAACCGTTGATTGGTTTGCTATTTGTTCGTGCACCTGACACAGATCAATAATTTCGTCGAGAGTGCGTTCCTTTTCCAAAAGTTTCCTTTTTAAATCTGGTGAAGCCCAACTATCAATAATTTTATCTTTCATGTTTATTTCACTAGCTTCCATAACACTACTACCGAAAAAACAACGCTTCGCCTGTTGTCTTATCTTCAACAAGAATTTGTTAAAGTTTTTACTTTTGTCTTTCTTGATACTTCGGAATACATGGCGTTCAAATGTAGAATTTTGTTTGGGAGAAAAGTAGTCTGATAATTTATCCACTAGTGTTTTAAAAACGTCGTCATTTTCTTCCGTATTGACTGATCCAATAGCTCCCGGTAAACTATAAGCTACCTCTTGTAACTGTGGACCGCCCAGGTGCAAAAGTTTGTTTCTCTTCTTTACAACATCGGTGATGTCTTCTGAGGCTAGGTATAGATCTAGCGCTCTGAGCCATTTCTCCCACTCCGCTCTAAGTAAAGCCTTGTCGAGGGTATCGCATAAGAATGGTCTGATTCCTGTCTCTGCCATAGTTGACTAGGAATGAAGAAAAAACAAAGAATAAAGAATCAAAAGTGTGTTATATCAATTTCCATGCGCACGCGAGAAAAACCTAAAAAGCTCTCAATCCAAAGTACGATTTTTACTGTACCAATTTTTTATGACATATTATGTAATATTTAGATGTCTAAATCGAACAATTTATGGGTTATATGAGACCTAGCATAAAGTTTAGATAAACATTACTTCCAACAAGAATTTTCTCCGTTTAACATACGTCATCAGTTGGCAAAAACATCGGTTAAATAGGTAGCGCGACACAATAAAGCAAAATATAAACAAAATAAAATATAGTGTCGTAATGGTTAATATTTAGTTCAAACTTGCCGATATTGTTATTATATACGTACATACATAAATACAATTAAATGTACTTTTAAGTGATTTCATTCAGCTGATTTTGTTTACAATATAATTCCCAATAAATTCACAATTCTCATTTTAATAAAACATGTTTATCAAGTCGCATAAAACACAAGAAAAATGTGGTTTCAACTACCATTATGGGACATGGAGTGAATAGGGGAACTGGAAAAAAGATTAAAAGGAAACACACATGCAACAGAAAAGAACAGCTTAGTTTCGCTTCTATAAGCTGCTTTTTTACATTTTGCACTTATACCTCCGTTTAATCTTGTTTACCCCGCACAACACCCCTATTTGCTCTGGGTCTCAACTTACTTGGGATTGAAATCACAACATTTCTCTCGTGGTTTATACATACAAGTTTGGTTCTAAGCATGTGTTAGGAATTGTTTGTAAAAAGCAGACATCAAAACAAATAAAAAGCTAGGGAAAACCTCATCGGAATTCATCCTTACAGAAGTTTAGTGAAAGGAAGCTCAACCATGTTTCAGAAAAAAAAATTAGACATTGCTTTACTTTCCATTTCTTTGAAAGATGACCAGTTCACCCAGTTAAAAAGTTGGGGAGAAACTGCATACCAACCGCCCTCATTCCCAACCAACAATCTTACTCCCCGATGTTAAATAACCACAAGGTACAAATAGTATCAACCTGCATGTAAAATGGTAATCTTTATCTATCAGCAGTTGGTTTGTCTAAAACTGACCAAGGGATAATTTAACTAAAAGCCTTTTTTTAAAGAACTAGCTTATATGCCTCAATTGTATCATGAACTTTATTACTTGGTGTGCCATAAAATGGGTGTTAACTTGTTTTTTGAATAGCTGAATATTTTGTCGGCAAATATTATCTATTGTGGAAAGGCATTCCAAAGTTTAAATGATCTAGAAAGGAGGTGGATTCATAGCTAACTGTTTGGACAAGTAGTTAATTTGACCCTAAAAGTGTGCATTTTTTGACTAGAGTGAGTGGGCTGATTCAAGGTCACAAGTGGAGGGATCAACCAAGCAGTTTTTGAAAAGTAATGTCGATGATAATATTGATACAGGAGGCAGAAATCTTCAGCCTCATCTCGTTTCTGAATAAAATCTGAGAGGCACAAAGTAGTCTTTGGGGGTATGAATAGGCGATCTTATAAGCAAATTTGTTCTACCCTTTCTCCTATAGCTCGTAATCTACTCGGATCACTGGAAAATCCACTTTCGCCACAGTTGGATATATAACTGGCTTTCTCTTGAAGGTTTGATGATTTTATTCATATAATGCTTCCAGTTTCATAAAAATCATAACCTACTTCGGGATTTCATGCTGTTTTATGAACACGTTGCAGATGTTCCGGTTTTTTCAACGATACCTTTGGGTTTCTCTTCATAAAAGATTTTTAGCAATCTTCTCCTGGTATGCCATCTATAAAGGGTTTGTATGTATGTTATTGGACTTAATAAAATCTGCGATGAGTGTATTCAGCTCTTCTTTGTCGCAGAGGTATCCAATCTGCGCCCTAGCAAACTATCTGTCTTTGAACATCTTTGCTAAACACAGGTCTTCTGCCAGCAGCCATCCTATCAACTGACACTTTCTTACTTTTAACAATGGTAGACTACTCCAATGGGTGCATCATATTGTTGTTCAGCTTGTCGATAAGTGCAGTTTTTATTTGTTACATCATTCACAGCTCTAGCAATATCTTCTAGACTGTAACTTGGACCTTGTCTTTTTCTAGTGTAAGTCCCAGCATTATAGCTCTGAAAATGAAGCACCGAATAGGTTTTACGTTTTTAAAACAAGAAAGCATCATAAAACCAAAATTTACATTTGCACTTGAAATATGTTTACATTTCCCCAGAATAATATAACGATCGGGGAATTGTAAACAATCTAATATTTCTATCATATGTGTTCACAATAACAGACACACAACAACAAAATTGTTGATAATAGCTCTATTATTGCATATTGAGATTCAATTCAACTTACCTTTTGAGTTCACTAATTTTCCAATGCAATCACTGTGTTCAAACTCTAACAAACGGTTTACCAATTACACTTTTATAAAAACGATCATAACCTTCCAACATGTGGGTACAAACTGGCGTGTTTTTTTTTTTTTCAAAAAACGAACAATGCGCTAATCTGCTAATTTACCTATAAATGTTATTAATAAAAAAAAAAATGGAAACGATGCTGATGCCCCGAATAAAGTTCTCTTCGTCATTTTACCTTTAAATGAAATTTACTTCTCCCGTTTCGCATCAGTTTAACACATTGGGCACAGAAAATATAGGAATTTACTTAAAATTGTCATTTATAATTGAAGGAAAATAAAACTTGTTCTGGGGATGCAACGAAAAATTAACACAAAATAGAATAATTTTTAGATTCTAAATACCTAATTGAGAGTTATATATATATGTTCTGTGATAATTGACAGAAAATTATAAAAATGACTAAAAAACAGTATTTATTTACGTACGTATTATGTACTCCTTTTTTACCTACTATTTTGGACTTTTTTCGAATAATAACCGAATCAGTTTCAACGTTAAAGGATACATTTGCCTACAACAATCTGCGACGCTATAATGAAACGTTAAATGAGACGAAAACCATTTCAGGTTAAGGGATCGAAAAATATTAAAACAGTAAAATAAGTTTTCGTACTCCAAAAAAAAAAAAAAACCAAGGTTCTTATAAGGCGTAATATAATAGTGCATAATAGTCCATGGCAACAGTACATGTTGTATGTATTTAACTGACAAATTATTTTGACAAATGTCAGATCTACTTTCAAAGTGACATGTAAATAAGTATTTTGTTTTCTGAGATGTGCAATACAAATATAGGCATGCTCTGCTTCTTACATTCATATTTATTTTTGTCCATCACAATTTTACTCATAGAGTTGGATACAATTTTAGTGACTTTTGAAAAGAGTTTTTCAAATGACCTCGAACTAGGCCCCATACAACCCATATCCGGGTTAGTTTCAGTTTTTATCTGTTTTCATATGTACAGGGTGACGCATTTCTAGGGTAAAGCTCAATATATCCATTATTATATAAGATATGAGAAAAAAATTGTTTATGTCAATTATACGATGTCTGTAGCTGCATCTTATAACATTATTTTTACAATCACAGGATGGCCCATAAGTCACTGGTGATAGAATTTTTTTTCCTAATCGAACACGCCTTATATTATTGCAATTTTTGGATTTTTCATCGAAAGATAATGCATGTTTGTAAAAAAATAAATTCGGGACTCAGCAAGTGCGTTATGGTAGCGATTTTTCATAAAATGTTTCTTTCGATAGTTTAATTTGCTATTAACCTAAGGTTCGTTGGCCAAGAAACCAATTTTTTTGGGCATATTTTAAGTTTTTTTTCGTAAGATTTTTGTACATTTTCAAACAATAAAGTTATTTTGATGAAATATGCTACATTGTTTCTCCTATATAGGTTATACTGGTAACGAAATTTGATGCAAGCTTTCTTAAAAAAAAATATTTCCTATTAAAAACATTTTAATTAAAATTCACTACCATAACGCCCTTGCTGCGTCCTGACTTTTTTTCTGATATTATTATTACAACGTAAATAAAATAAAGAACACTTCCTCACAACTTTTATAGCCTTTCGCATGATAATGTCAATTTTACAGCATGATGTTTCGTTCTCGGAAAACCACCATCAACCAAATTTTTTTAATATGGTCCTGATCTAAAAACTTAAGGATAAAGTATTTTTAATGCTACATTCAGTGCCATATCACATGTGGTTTAATTAGGATCCGGATCTGTTTCAGCCCTCATCAGGATTTAAAATAAAGTAATAATAAGTACGGGCCTGCATTATAAAAAAAGGTAACTAGAATTAATCTCTCTAAAGCAAAGGAAATTGAAAAGGGAAAATTATTGTTTTATTGTGTGAAACTCGATGAAACTAAAAAATCAAAGAAACATGTAACACAAAATTAAAACCTAATTGATGCCGCTTACAGTAAATGAAAGAAAAATGCTATTTATTTAAGCTACAAGAGTCATTTGCCAAATGTACATTATTTCAAAGCCAGAATTACACCTTCTAAGTCGCAATAACATTAGTTTTCAAAGTTCTTCTTTGAATTTGTAAATACAACCATACTTTAATCAATGTACTCCAAATTAAAAATAGTATCCTTTGGAATTACTCGACTGTAAAATAATTGTTATTAATAAGTGATTAATAGCCTTTTTCTTGAGAAATGAAAGATAGTGTTTCCCATGACAAAAAGCTTGACATGATTAAGTGTTACGTGTGTCAAAGTAATGCTGTTGAAGCA
>OZ023266.1:118385171-118577671 GCA_964006375.1 Tillus elongatus | reverse complement strand
TTTTAGGTAAACAGTTTTGAAGTTTCCATCATTATGGAAAAGCAGATAGCATGTTATAAATTGGTCATGTAAATATTGCACTTTTACTAATGAGTGTGAGCCTTCTAAACATCAGCTTGTGCCGATCACATTTATTATTTTAATCGCCAGTCAAGGCAAGCAAAGTATTCTTATATTTTTGGGAACACAGCCTGTATAGAATGTACATAAGAGAAAGGTACTACAGAATCTGTGATATCTCGATAATCAAAAGAATACCTATGGTAATTTAGGGATGCCAGTTATTGGTTTGTTTGCCTTAGGTTGTAAGAACAGCCCAATTAATAAAGCTATTGTTAAATATAACAATAGCTTTGCCGCACCGATAGCAAGTCATCGATCCTTATATGACATGTCAATGTAATTGTCTTACATGAGCAATGTAACTCTAATATATAACAACACAACAAATACAATTAAAATCCGAAATAGAAATAAAATTAAAACAAATAAAATTAAGAATTTAAATGCAATATACATATAAAATACAAATATAAAAACCTGCCTCAGATGTATGACTTACACAGACTAAACTATAAAACACATACATATTCTTATAACTGCCACTAAGTACATGGAATTAAAATTTAAAGCTTACGTCTAGCAACAATCCCAAATCAATCACATGTATCACAGTTTTTTTAAATCTTTTCAAAATATTCAGAGTAAATAAATTGTGTGGCTTAAGGAGATCATGAACAGCTCTTTTGAAAACTCTTTCTTGGCTAATGTCTTTTACATGTTGTGGTCTTTTGTCATACAACCTTACACCAATGTAGCTGACACCATGCTGAGTAATCTTGGGGTGACAGTAAGGTGTAAGTGTTCACCATGTCTTGTTGAGTACGACTGATGGTGATTGTTTCTTGGAAAGTCATTTAAATGTTCACGAACATACAATACACAATTAAGTACATACAAGCTTACCATAGTAAGTATCTTGTGTTCTTTAAATAGGTTGAAACTTGAAGGAAAGCAGTCTTTGGAGCATTATAAGTAGCATATAACATGAATCTGCTAATACTAAACACAGCACTAGCTAGTTTCCCGCATAAAGCTTCAATGTGAGATGTCCACTTCATCCATATTCCTAAGAATTTCACACATCTCTTTTTAATCCGTTTAGCGGAAAATTCCACTGTCTCTGTTTTGTCTTTGTTAAGCTTCTGTATATATATTTAAATAAAAGATTATAGATAAATTTAACAAAAAAATGACTTATTTCATTATTTCTCCTTTTTGTCCGGGTATTCAAGTTGGTTATTTACAAAACAATAAAATAGTAAAGTGAAAAAAAAGTTGAGTACTTAAACTTCGTTACGCATTGCCCAAAAGATTACACATTAATTTATTGAACTCTAATTGGTGTGATCAAGAAAACAATGTTTCTGATTTAACGAGACCGCTTTTTAGACTATTTCAGTTTTAGCGAGGTAATTATGACCCGCCCACATTTTTATTGTGATACACAGATATGCGAAAGTAAAGAAAGGGCCTCGCCTTTCTGGGAATTTCGTTGTCTCTACCTAACCAAATATGACCACTCAGATACACTAGGACTAGACACACATGTTTTTTGATTGATATATGAAACTAATGGGTAGTAAATGTACACAGGACAAAAGAAAATATGTATGGGTTCTTCCACTTGAAATGAACGTTCCTTACAAGTGTACATTTGTGTGGCCTTCTGTTTTTCTGCAAGGCAGCTTTAGACTAAGAATAGAGTATTGTTTACACAATGTCCTCATCCGGTATTAAAAGAAAACGCTTTACCACAGAAGATATTAAAACGAGTGAAAATGGGAACCAAAAAAGTGATGTTTGTAGGCAGTATGGTATTGCATCGTCTACATTATGAACAATTTTAATGTGTCATAATTCTATCATCCAGTCAGGTGGTTCCAACATATGACAAGAAGAGGAAAAGTCTGAATGTTGTGAATAAAAAAGCGTGGATGACTGGAGATATTTTTAAAACTGAAGTAGAAGAATGGAGTAGAAAACTGAAAAGAAAGAAAAGTTAAATTTTGCTTGTGGTGGCTAATTATGTGGCTCATTGAGTGACTAGTTTGAAGAACATACAGTTAGTATTTCTGTTGCGTAATACCACAGATGTACTGCCTCCTTTAGACCAGGGAATTATCAACTTTCTGTAAATTATTTACAGAAGACAACTTGTCAGAACGATAATTGACAACATGGACAAGAATCATTGTCAATTTTCGACAGATGTCCTTGAAGCTGTTCGTTTCCTTGATCATGCATGGAAAAGTGTCTCACAAAAAACGGTGCAAAATTGTTTCAGGCCTGCTGGTTTTCATTTTGAGCATAGAAAGGAAAAAGTTGCTTTTAGCTTTTTGGGACATGTTATTGCTGACGAACATATCGCTGACAAAGACGATGATATCCCTCTGAGCAAATATGCAAGGGTTACGAAATAGGAACAAGTGGCGGATGCGACGGATTATCTGAACATAGATAATTCTGTGGAGACTTCAGATATTCAAACAGATTCCAAGATAATTGAAACTGCAAATTTGAATACTACCCACGAAGTGATAGAAGATTCTGCTTCGGACAACGCATCTGAAAGTCCCGAACGCACAAATGTTTTTCACTGTAAGATGCTATAGATTCTGCCGAGAACCTTAGAATATTTTTAGAGAGGGCCTCAAACTCCAAGAATGAGCTAAGTTTATTAAGTTCTATAGAAAACTTTTCGGAAAAGAAAAAAGAAAAACTGACAGTACAAATGAAAGTTACAGACTAATTTTTATGATGTGTACAAAGTTAGATCAATTAATAATTTATAGTATATACAGTGATGTGGTTCTTTTATGTAAATAAAATTGTTCATTCAAAGTAGTCAAGTTACAGTTGAATTTCAGTATTGATGGTAACATTCATAGGGGAGTAGTCTGGTATGTACGCTTACATATAGATATGTACATACCTATATTTTTTTGTAGTTACTTTTTGGTTCTGATATAATGAGATCCAGTTTTTAAGAGATATTATTGCTGGTCCCTTGACTCCTCGTTAAATCCGGATTCTATATATATATATATATATATATATATATATATATATATATATATATATGTATATGTATATGTATATGTATATGTATATGTATATGTATATGTATATGTATATGTATATGTATATGTATATGTATATGTATATGTATATGTATATGTATATGTATATGTATATGTATATGTATATGTATATGTATATGTATATGTATATGTATATGTATATGTATATGTATATGTATATAGTATATGTATATGTATATGTATATGTATATGTATATGTATATGTATATGTATATGTATATGTATATGTATATGTATATGTATATGTATATGTATATGTATATGTATATGTATATGTATATGTATATGTATATGTATATGTATATGTATATGTATATGTATATGTATATGTATATGTATATGTATATGTATATGCATATGCATATGCATATGCATATGCATATGCATATGCATATGTATATGTATGCATAGGCATAGGCATAGGCATATGCATATGTATATGTATACGTAAAGATTTCCGCGGTCTTTAATGTGAGACATACTTGGTTCTCGGGTTGAACCGCGTCCAGAATTTATGAAAACTCGACGTTTCGGCTCCTGTTTTGGAGCTATTTTTAAGAGGTAAAGGAAATATGTAAGGACACTCTAAGGTCTCAATCTGCCTACTCCTAAGAGTGGTGGACAAAGGTGGGTAAAGGAAATATGTAAGGACACTCTAAGGCCTCAATCTGCCTACTTCTTAGATTGGTGGACAAAGGTGGGTAAAGGAAATATGTAAGGACACTCTAAGGCCTCAATCTGCCTACTCTTTAGAGTGGTGGACAAAGGTGGGTAAAGGAAATATGTAAGGACACTCTAAGGCCTCAATCTGCCTACTTCTTAGAGTGGTGGACAAAGGTAGGTAAAGGAAATATGTAAGGACACTCTAAAGCCTCAATATGCCTACTCCTTAGACCTGTGAACAAAGGTGGGGTGGGTTGTTGTAGCTCGATTACGGGGCCTCAATCTGTCTTCTCCCCAAATCTCGCCGGAGATCGTCTGTGAGGTCTCAGTGTGTTCAACCCTAGGCCTCAGAGAGATCTGGCAGTTCGTTGCAAGTCTTGTCTTATATATGTCGTTCCGTCTACCTGCTTCGTTATCAGTGAAAGTAGTGGGGTCACCATCAATTAAGTGGGGGGCTTTGGTCACGGTACTTAGAGGATGAGGAGGATTAAAAGGTTCACCGGGATTTGTTGAGGCAGATAATGGGGAAATAAAATTGTGTGTGGAATTTATTTTCTTTTTGTGTGTTTGTAAAGAAGATATAATATGTTTCCAAGTAGTCGGAAGGCGAAGACCATCATCTCTCTTATTTAAACAATCGGGACGTTTTTCAATCTCGATTGCTTCACGGATAATTCTCATTTTGAGTTTACAACTTCAAAAATAAATCCACACACAATTTTATGGCCCCATTATCTGCCTCAACAAATGCCGGTGACCCTCTTAATCCTCCTCATCCTCTAAGTACTGTGACCAAAGCCCGCCACTTAATTGACGGTGACCCCACTACTTTCACTGATAACGAAGCAGGTAGACGGAACGACATATATAAAACAAGACTTGCAACGAACTGCCAGATCTCTCTGAGGCCTAGGGTTGAACACACTGACGATCTCACAGACGATCTCCGGCGAGATTTGGCGAGTAGGCAGATTGAGGCCCCGTAATTGAGCTACAACAACCCAACGCACCTTTGTCCACAGCTCTAAGGAGTAGGCAGATTGAGGCCCTAGAGTGTCCTTACATAATTCCTTTACCTACCTTTGTCCACCACTCTAAGGAGTAGGCAGATTGAGGCCTTAGAGTGTCCTTACATATTTGCTTCACCCACCTTTGTCCACCACTCTAAGGAGTAGGCAGATTGAGGCCTTAGAGTGTCCTTACATATTTCCTTTACCCACCTTTACCCACCACTCTAAGGATATATATATATATATATATATATATATATATATATATATATATATATATATATATATATATATATATATATCTACACACATCTACATACATAAATTTTAAAGTGCCCATGAATATGGGTTTTAGCGAAGCCACGATAATATATATCTCTGCATTACGCCTTTAGTAAATTACATAATGAATTGTCAAAAATAATGTTTTAATGGACTGTTTTATATTTTAATTTTTTTTAGAGGAAGATATCGAATCATATAAAAAACAAGAACAATATGATTCCTTTGAGCCAGAGTATGAGATCTTCACAATTGATGACCTGACCCGTTACGACCAGGGTCTGGGGCCACAGATGTATGATGCTTTTGTCTTATTTTCTGAGGATGACATCAATTTTGCCACAGAATTGATAGAAATATTAGAGAAACAGTACGACCTTAAACTGTGTACAAAAGACAGGGATATCAGAGCTAACGGAGATGAGCATGAAGTTATGATTAAATTGATAAAGGAACGTTGCAATAAGTTGATAGTGATTTTGTCACCTGCCTTTATGGAAAGTGCATCTCACAGGTTCTTTTTGAGATTTGGACAGGGCATGATGATTGGTAAGTTGATTTTTCCTATTTGGTTTATAGAATAATTTTTCCTAGCGTTTGTGTTGTCACAATTTAGCTTAGTCCTTAACACATAAAAAAGCATATTATATGCTTTTTATGTTAAAATTCCAGTGTTTAAAGTTCTAAATTTATGCTTAGAATTGGCCCAGCTGCATGTTCTCGTGATGTAACATGCAGTGTTTTCCATTTAGCTTAAGGTCTTGACTTTTGCTTCAAACAAATTTACTTATCATCCAGGGTCTGACAACTTTTATGGAAGATTTTCCACCGAAATTTCTCTTTTTCTTTGCCATTGTTAGATCTTACTAGCATGCACATTTAACTTTAATGACTGCTGTGTTTCACACAAATCACACAAAATGGTGCTATGTAGGTTTAAATATGACATTTGACATAACTACAAAATAAAATCATAGAAAAGTAAAAAGTCTGGACGCAGCAAGGTGTCCCATTAAAAAAAAAAAAAAAACTTGTATTACCAACGACTTATGGGCCAGCTTGTGTTTGTCAACATAAGTTTATAAGATAAAGCACCAAACACTAAATAACTTCAGTTCGCACTCCTTTGAAGAAATATTTTTAAAATTCTAGTCGTGGTCTTCTCCATAACGAATTTTTTCACGAAAATTTGTGAAAAAGTATACACTATTAAACCACTAACTCTATAACTAAAACTACTGCCAAATCATCAGATAAGTGCTTTATTTGAAATGAATTTTCTGCAAATGTTTTAGTAAAATGAAGGACAATGATGGTTGAAGCTGTAACTTAAGGCTTTGTAAAACACATTTATTATGACATTTCTTCTACATAACCCGTGTTTGTTTCAGGTTCTCCGTCTAAAAATTGCAACTTTTGACGTTTCAAATCGTGACTTTGACATTTTAAGAAGAGAAACTATAAACATTTTAAAAATATTTCTTCTGTTATTTCTTTACTTTTTGCATCAAGAAAACTTCATCTTTGAAATATAGAATAACCAGTAAACCTGAGCACCGAATTTGGTTGCCATAGCTTTGTTATTTTCAGAGATACACAAATTTTCCAAAAGAAAACCCAAAATGTTCCAGGAAAAACTGGTCAGATTTTCCTAGGTAACGAAATTATCCAAGCCACTTACAAAAGTAAGGTGCCTACCAAATTTGATCAAAATCGGCCCTTTATTTTGTGAGTTATTGGTATTTTATATATATATATATATATATATATATATATATATATATATATATATATATATATATATATATATATATATATATATATATATATATATATTCACATTAGTAAATTTTTTAAAGAAGATTCACTAAAAGGGACATTTTATGGAAATAAATGTGTTCCAAGATTATCATTTGTATGCGACATAGGCAAAAAGTGCTACAAATTTAAAAAGAGCATGTCGGTTATTTAAATGTTGTATTTGTGGTATAGATAGTAGGAATAAATGTAATAACAGACTAGCTTTGAGAATTTACCTGTTTATTCACACACACAAGTTATACAATCTGTAACTGCCCATATCTTCTCGAAAATTTTCTCCCCCTATGTAGAGTCAATTACTTCCTCCTGTCAAGTGTCCACCATAGATTGGAACCTCTTCTCTTAAAAAATACCCAAAGACTGATATAGTGCTGTTTGGGTTGCTTATCTCTTAAATACACAGGATTAAGATTGAATTCACCCGTTTGGTACACATTCTGTTACTTTTGTTGTAGTCAGACTAAATTTTAGGTTTTCTTTTGGAAAAATTTTTCTCTGGAAATAACAAAGCTATCACAACTAAATTGGGCACGCAGGGTTATATGATAAATGTCTGGACGCAGCAAGTGCGTTATGGTAGTGAATTTTCATAGAA
Source organism: Tillus elongatus (assembly GCA_964006375.1). Lineage (NCBI taxonomy): Eukaryota > Metazoa > Arthropoda > Insecta > Coleoptera > Cleridae > Tillus > Tillus elongatus. Next base: position 118,570,136 of record OZ023266.1, on the reverse strand, counting down.
ATGATCTGGCACCAAATTTTTTTTATAACTTTTTTTCTTGTAACATAGAAACCTAAATTATGGCACATGGTATACTTTTTATATCATAAAGCTACGTACCAAATTTGGTTACCACAGCTTTTTTATTTTTGGAGATAACATTTTTTTTTCGAAAGAAAATCCAAAATTCTTCCAGAAAACCTAGTCCGATTTTCCTGGATAACGAATTTATGCAGGCCACTTACAAAAGGAAGGTACATGCAAAATTTTATCAAAATCGAAAACCGGCCCATTATTTTTCGAGTTATCAGTGTGATAACTACACTTATATACCTAATCTGTAATTAAGATTGAAAAAAAAATGGATTTTTTAAAAACTTTTCATGGAAGTTTTAATCAGTGGAAATAAAGAAAAAAAATTCTGGACGCAGCAATTGCGTTATGGTAGTGAATTTTCATAAAAATGTTTTTAATAACAAATATGTGTGTTTTTTTAAGAAAGCAGGCATCAAATTTGGTTACCAGTATAACCTATATAGTAAAAACAATGTGCCATGTTTCATCAAAATAACTTTATTGTGTGAAAATGTACAAAAATTTCCGAAAGTAACCTTGAAGTGTTCCCGAAAAAACACGTTTCTTGGTCAACCTTATAGGTTAATAGTAAATTGAGCTGTTCAAATATGAAACATTTGATCAAAATTCGCTACCATAACGCACTTGCTGCGTCCAGAATTTCTTTTCTTACAAACATGCATTATATTTCGATGGAAAATGCAAAAATTCAATAACATAAGGCGTGTTTGATTAAAAAAAAAGGAAATTTGTATCACCAACGACTTATGGGCCAGCCTGTGATTGTAGAAATATTATTTTAAGATGTAGCTCAAGACACCCTATAATTAATATATACAAATTTTTTTCATATCCTATATAATAACGGATATATTGAGCTTTATTGATTTTTTACGAAAATTCGACAAAAATTATATACCATTAAACGATAAACTCTATAGCTAAGGCTACTGCCAAGCATCAGAGAAAGGGTCTATTTGAAATTAATTTTCTGGGAATATTTTAGTAAAATGAAGGACAATGACGGTTGAAACTAAGACTTCAGGGTTTGTAAAGCATCTTTCTTGAGACATTTTATTTCTATAGCCCGTATTAGATTCAAGTTATTTGCCTAAATGTTGCCAATTTTGACATTTTAAATCGCCACTTTGACGTTTTGAGGAAAACCCCAATTTTTTTTTAAATGCATATAACTTTTTTGTCTTTTGACCTACATAGCTAAATTTTGGTAGGTGACTTACCTATAAGGATATAAATCTGCGTACCAAATTTGGTTGCCCTTACCTTGTCAGTTCCGGAGATATAAATTTTTTTCGAAAGAAAACACAAAATTTTCCGGGAAAACCTGGGCAGATTTTCCTGGCTAACGAACTTATCTAAGCCATTTGCTAAAGGAATTTTTTCACCAAATTTAATCAAAATCGGCCCATTATTTTTTGAGTTATCGGTGTGATACATATATATATATATATATATATATATATATATATATATATATATATATATATATATATATATATATATATATATATATATATATATATATATATATAAACATATAAAAATTGAAACTGACCCCGGATATGTGTTCTGGGGGGCCTAATTAGCGCTCATTTGAAGAAATTTTTTCAAAATTCAAAAGTCGGGATCTCCTCATTAGTGAATTTTTTAAAGAAAATTCACTAATATAAGCACAAAATACCTGCTCATATTTTCATGCCACAAACTGTCAGAAATAAAAACATTACTTAATATATAAGGCCAGCTGCATTCGACTATAATTGGAAACACATACCGGTTTCGCTCTCATTAGAGCTCATGAGTGCGCTATACCAAATTACAGCCAGACTACACCCAAAAGCAAGTTCGGCTTAAGGTAGCCAGCCTCTCAGAACATAGTGAGATGTACAACAGTGTCGCCATCGGTTAGTTAAGTCTGCCACTTTTAGTTTCATTTGACATTTGTGAAAACAATTTATCAACTACTTAACTATATATTATGAAAATGTAAGCATAGATAATATTATGAAATAAGTTATTTCTTACCTTTTTGTACCAAAGTTAATTTAAATATTTTAATATTTTTTTTTCAAAAATACGCTAAATGATCACAATCGGATTGAATCATGGTACCTATGTGATTATATATGTAAATATTTTCAAAACTAGAGTCTGTGGGTATAGAGAGTGTTATACAAAACTTGAAGCAGATGGCATGCCCTTCTGAAACACAAAGTACAGGCTGTTCCATTTGAAAAAATTGAGCTACAGCCGTTTAATTTTTTTTTAATTCAGTCACTATTTGAGAGTGCCCGTATATGGATTTTAGATTTTTTTTTGACGAATAGTATAAACCTCTCTGAATGCGTCACTTTTATGAGACTGCTATTTAGTGGTAAAAACACCCTATCATAAGTTTTGATAGGTGCCAAAAATGTGAAAAGTTGCAAAACAATTAAATTAATTCGAAAACGATGAACACTATCAAATTTCTCACAGAACAAATAAACATAAATTAAAAAGACAAAAGTATGGTTGGGAAAATAAATAGATGTGACAATAGCCATATTTGGATTGACAGTAACATTAATTTTTGACATATTAGTTTCTTGTTCAATTAATTGTGTAATAATTAGTACCTTTTTAGAAAATATATTTCCTAACAAGGAAAAGTTTGACATGTTGGCATGTTTCATTTCATCCAACCGAAATTGTACTGCTGTGGAGCGTATGTATTTGCAGAAATATCCGGAAAGAAGACAGCCAAATAAAAGGATTTATAGCAAATTGGGCACAAACCTTAAAACATATGATTCTTTTAAAAAACCTGTAGTTTCTCTGCAAAAGTCCAGCGATGAGGAAGCAGTACATAATGTTTTGTTAGCAGTTACTGAGGATCCCGGTCAGTCAGGCGGGTTGAATGAGACGCTGGTATATCAAAATCAAGGGCACATTTTACTTTATGAAAACAAAAATTACATCCTTACAAGTACAGCATTTCTCAAGGACTCAGATCAGGTGATTTAGGATAACGTCGCTTATTGTGTGAGTGGTACAAATGCCAGAACAATTTTAATTTTCCATGTCAAATAATATGGTCTGATGAAAGTGTGATTACGAATAATGGTATTTTCGATAGTTCGGGAATATCTTTTAAGGAGATTTCCATAAGACAATCAGCATGTATTCGGAAACATCCTGGCCAGTGCGTTTACCAGATATAACCCGGCTTGATTTTAGCGAATTTTTTTTTTAATGCGCTAATGAGGAGATCTGTGCTTTATATATATATATATATATATATATATATATATATATATATATATATATATATATATATATATATATATATATCCGACCGATAACTCAAAAAATAACGGACCGATCTTGATCAAATTTGGTGAGTACCTTCCTTTTGCAAGTGGCTTGGATAAGTTCGTTAGCCAGGAAAATCGGACCAGGTTTTCCTGGAAAAGTTTGTGTTTTCTTTCTAAAAAATTCATATCTCCGGAAATAACAAAGTAAGGACAACCAAATTTGGTACGCGTGTTTGTATTATAAAGGGTGAACCACGTACCAAAATTTAGGTATCTAGCTTTAAAGACAAAGAAGTTCTGGGAAGTTAAAGAAACAAATTTTGGAGTTTTCCTCAAAACGTCAAACTCGCAATTTTAAACGTCAAAATTGGCAATGTTTAGGCAAAGAACGTGAAACAAATACCGATTGTGAAAAGAACATGTTGCAAGAAGAGTGTTCTACAAACCCTTAACTTTCAGACTCAACCGTCATAGCCCTTCATTTTACTAAAATATTTACAGAATATTCATTTCAAATTTTTCTTGTGATTTGTGCATCCAGGTGGGGTCCTAGTAATGTTTCTGAAATTTATTTTTTTTGAAAAACGTTTGGAACCTTATCTGCAAATTTGCCGAATTTTCATTAAATCCTTCAAATTTCAATAACTCAATTTGCTATTAACGTAAGCTTTGTTGGTTAGGAAACCAACATTTAAGTTTATTTTCGGAAAATGTTTGTATATTTTCTAACCATAAGTAATTTTCATAAAATATAGTACATTGTTTCTACTACATAGGCTATACCAACAAAACTTACTGCGCTGAGACACTCGTGAAAATCTGCCATTTCTGTTGACATAATCAGATTGATGTCTGCTCGCATTTGCTATTAAAAACATTTAAATGGAAATTCACTTCCATAACACACTTACTGCATCCAGACTTTTAAAAAATGTTGATATATTTTCAAACAATAAAGTTATTTTGATGAAATATGGTACATTGTTTCTACTATATAGGCAACCAAGTTTGATGCCTGCTTTCATCAAAGAAAGTCATTTGCTATTAAAAATATTTTAAAGAAAATTCGCTACCATAACGCACTTGCTGTGTCCAGGCATTTTTTTGATTACGGTCGAAAGAAAGACTAAAATGGTACTAAACTACAAAGTGTGACACATCGCTTAATTTGGAATAAAAAGGGTTTTCAGAATATGATATCAGAAAATGAGGGCCGTATTAAAAAAAAAAGTTGATGGTCCCGTAAAGGCGAAACGTCAGATTCAAAAAGTAGCAATGCTACGTTACATAAAATGAAAAGTTGCTGTGGCGAAGTGTCATTGGTATTGGTGTAGGTCCACCATTAAGGCCAGAAAAAAATAAAACTCCAAATTTTTCAATCTCAAAAACAAAACAAAAATCGGCCGCCATTTTGTTATGCTTTTAAGCGCGCGATTTTTCTCCCATTTAACCAAGTCTGTATCTGCTACCGTTTTGGAGATCCCCATGCTGGCCCTCCTTATCTTCGACACACTGTATAGGTTATACCAAATTTGATGTGTTTCATTAAAAAAAATACATATTTGCCATTAAAAACATTTTTCAGAAAATTCACTATGATACCACACTTGCTGCATCCAGACTTTTCTTTTTTATATCTGTGTGAACTTTATTATGATGGTTTTACTTGTTACAGAATGGAAGCAAGCCAAAACTATACCTTGCATATGCAAAAGGTTTACTGAACTGCCGCCAGAGTTAATGGGTTATTTTATGTTAGACTATACACGTCATGGTGCCTACAGTTTTTGGGAAAGACTTTACAGCTCTTTAAAATTACCATCAAAAATCAACAGGTAACTCTTATGAACATTATATCTGCCTTTGCTTGTTTGTGTTTGCATTACAGTGGGAGGTCAACTTATTAGTCACAGGTGTAAAAACTACATTATGATCAGTTTGAAGTTCTTTAATATTTTAAAATAGTGGGAATTTACAACTTTTATTTGTTTTTCCAGGTGAATCATGTATTTCCAATCCAACTAAAAATATTTTGTTTTGTTTTGAAAAGTGTGTATTTGACAAAACGCATAATACAAAATTTTAAAAAATGTCCTAATATTTAATACAACCTCTGTTGGTGTTAATAGCTTGCATTTTAAAACATTTTTATTAAATTGTTGGTGATCCCAAACTTTTACCAATATTTATTGGATTTCATTTGTTTGTCATGTTTTCTTTGGAGATTTTCCGTTTCAGAAGCTCCTAGTAATTGTCGATGGGGTTTAAGTCTGTCAAATTGCCTGGCCAACAAAACTATTTATTTCATCTCTAAAAACGATTTTGTTGATTTAGCTTTGCAACAAGGAGTGGAATCACGCATAAAGCGAATTCAGAAGGACCAGCAAACCAGTCATTCATGAGAGGAATCAATTGTTTCTCCAATATTTTTTTTCACTGATTCTGCTTTATCATAACTTCGACTATGTAAAGACGACCTGTGCCCCTCCCACTGATAACTGGTCACACTGTCACTTTTACAGGATCCTCTATGACACAGTTAAAATGGCTCCAAAACAATGGCCGCAACGTCGAGTTTTATTAAATTCTAGAAGCAGTTCAACCCGAGAACCAAGTATTTCTTATCTATACAGTATTATGTTAATTGATGTAAACATTGGGAATTGCTGTATTATTTCTACATGGCAACACTTCTGTGATAATTCTGACAGTTGTTTCTCAACATATCCCATAACCTTTCATTTTTAATATAATAATATTACATGTCATATTATACAGGGTGATTCATTAAGGGGGGAGACTGGCTGTATCTCAGAAACCGTATATCTTAGAATTTTGGGAAAACATTTTTTATAACGAAAGTGGCCACGAAAAAAGCCTAAAAATTATTTACGGGGTTGTAGGTTGATCGCTAGAGGGCGTAACTGAAATCAAAAATAAAAAAACTGATTTTTTGTAAAAAGTTTTTAACTAAGGTCTACTTGAAAATGTAAAAATAAGCATCCTCAGAAAAATCTGAATATTTTTTGTGAAAAGAATTTTGTTCTCTCTTGGCAAATAAGAGGTTGGGATTCTTATTTTGAAAAAACGCTTCTAAGTCCGGTTTTCCTTAACCAAACTTTTCAAAAGGGTGTTTACAAATTAGAACCATTATAATAAATATTGTAAATGCTAGAGGGGGCTACTTAATTTTTTACCAATCTTGTTTTTTCTTAAAAATATTAAATGGAAACACGCAAGTTCGACCATGCCTTACAAAAATAGTCTAAATTAACAACCAACTAGTGAAAGCCCGAAATTAACTTTTTATATGCAAAGATATCTTAAAAAATATGTAAATCGTGCAGATTTTTTCTTTACTTATGGATTAGGTCCCTTACCGCCAACACAATTTAACAAGCATTCTCTCGTTAACAATATTTATTAACATAAGTCATGATATTATTACTCATAACAGAAATTTACAAAAGGATAAAATTGATAAAAGCACCTATTATTACCTAGTTAGTTTATATACTCAAAATGTTTCCCATCATTTGCTATGTACAAATTCAGCCTTTCGTAGTAGAATTGACACTGGCCTCAATTTCATCAACAGAAATACTTCTTACTGCTTCCCGAATCCTTTCTTTCATACCCTCAAGTGCAGTTGGACATGTTTTAAAAATTATATCTTTAATTCTTCCCCACAAGTAAAAATATAAAACTGTAATGTCAGGTGACCTTGCAGGCCATGGAGAAATACCTCTTCCGATCCACTTATTTGAAAACATAACATATAAATAATTTCAGACAGCTCCGGCAAAATGTCGTGGGCAACTGTTTTGTTGATACCACATGTCTAGTCTGTTTTGAATCGGAACATCTTCTACGAGAATGGGTAAAACACTATTTAGAAATTGAAAGTACCTTTTACCCGTTAATTTTCCTTTAAAGAGAAAAGTCAGATAATCTTTAAGTTTAAAATACCACACCACACGTTTATACTTCAGCGATTTTCGTAATTGACTTGTTGTGTAAGTTTACTTTACCAGAGTTTGAAAAAGTAGCCTCATCTGTCCATAATATTCCAGATAGGAAGTCTGGGTTATCATTTAATATACCTTTTAACCAATTGCAATGGTCTAGTCGACGATCAAAATATGTTTTAAAATTTAGTTCCTGATGTAAAACAACATGATAAGGATGCATTTTATGTTGTTTTAGTATTCTGTTTAACAGAGAATAATTCAATCGTAGCCCTCTCACAATGTCCTTAATACTGCCATATTAATTCAAATGGCCATATCTGTTTAATACTTGAACGTGGGAAAAATTGATTTTTCTGTTTTGTCTAGGCCATCCGGGTTTTCCAAAAATGTGATGAATTTATTCAATGGATGCTATTAAAATGGTATTTGTCTTTATGCTACAACATGTAGTACACCACCATGTAGAAAAAATCATACTTTTGACAGATACGCTTACTGTATATTTAAAGAGGCATAACTACATGACTTTTGGAATTATTTTTCATTGATAACTTGTTTAACAAAATGAACTTACTCATACAGATTTATAAATAAAACAAAAAAAAAAGATTTACATAATATTTATTTGAACGATAAAAAAATCAATTGGAACTCAACAACTTAAAAAATTATAGTTTGTCTAGTAACTCTGCATGAAAAAAAAATGTAGGTAGTTTAAATGAATTCTGGGAAAGCCTTACAGTTATTACAATTAGCTGTCATCAATTGATTCTTGATTGTTATTAACTGGAATACTTTCCCAGAATTTCAGCCGATTCTCTGGCCTTGTTGGACCAAGTCTTTGGATTATGGTTTCCTTTCTTTCAAGCGTTATGCCACGTGGTTCTCATTTAATGTCAGTTTGTGTAATGTCAATTTTATGACAATTAGCCTTTAAAAAATTAATGACATGAACTGGACCATCAAAACTAGTTTTATAGGATAATGTGTTTACACCCCTGCTGAACTTAACTTCCACCATTCCATTGAGATAGGGTCGTGAAACCAGTCTTGTTAACTTATACTGAGATTATTTATCTTTCCATAAGTAAAAATTGTGAACTGCCATATCTATTACTTCGGTATTATTATTATATGATGACTTTCTAACTGCTTCAACAAAATCGACAGAATCATAAACCTTACCTTTTCGTTTAAGCGACAACTCTACTCTATGATGAAATGAGTCAGCTGCCATAAAAGTATGGCCTGACTCAAAATATCTCAATGTTATAGTTTTGACGTTAAGTTCGTCTGAGTTTACAGCGTGCGCAAAAAATGTATAAAAGCACCAATTTTTGCTCTGGCCAGAACAGTTATCCAGCTAAATTACAACCTTCTCTAAATCGCTGATTTTTTCAAAAAAGCAAAAAAGGTGCTGACAATGTCTTCCTTTTCCAGACCAGCGATTGACTCATGCCACAGTACAGCAACAGGAGGGTCTTTTGAAGTACCAGGCAGGTACGGTACTTTCATTGAATGCAGTAATTCTTCACGTAAACAGTATTTCTTTAAACAGATCGCATCGTGGGAGCATGATCACCAAGAGGATATATGTTTATTGTTTTTTTCCTCTCCCTCAGGGCTCGTCTGCGGCCTCGCCGCCCCGATAGCACTGCAACCTTTGGTTTATTGTGCATGACCTTAGTCTTTTTACTCCACTCACTCGAAAATCACTGTGCCTTGAACTAGTCTACACAGCGATTGGTAGGGTGAAGTTTTATAATGCTCTGTCTCCGGTCTAGACTGACCGTAGATCAGTTGTGTTCTGTGGTCCAGAGCTTTATACTTGCACAAGATGTGCTGGGTGAGTGAGACTGTTAGCTTCTTCATTGTCTTTGACCCCCCGAGTGACCCGAGTGATTGCGTCTCGCAATTGGGCTGCCGCAGTCTCGAGGTCTATTAAATTGTCTATGGTACTCTTAACCCCCCACAGTTCCACTGCTAGGTCTGCCCTGTACGCTTCCCAGTTCACCTTGCGGGGGTTCCAGTACCATACCGTTTGTCTTTTGACTTTGGCGATTTCAAACCGGATATATCTATGGTCTGTGTTACTCACTTCCCCAGACACAGCCCGGTTCTTAACAAAGTCACCCAGAAACTGGGTGGAAACTGTTAGATCTAAAACTTCCTCACGCCGTGTTGTGACGAAGGTTGGTTTATTACCTCTATTCAATATGTCTAAATTAAATTTCATAAAGAATTGTAGAAGTGCATCACCCCTAGAATTTGTGTCCAAGCTTCCCCACAACTCATGGTGTGCGTTCGCATCCATCCCGATGATGGTCTGCCATCCACCTGCTCTGCTACCCACCATCAGCTGCCCCAATTCCTTGGGTGGAGGCGGGTCCGTGCTGTCCCCTGGCAGATAGGCTGACACGACAGTAATGTTCCTCAGCCCATTCGCTCCTCCACATCGGATTTTGATCGTTGCCAGGTCCCTTGAGCAGAAATTCATTAAATGTGGAAACTCTATCCCTTTCCTGGCAAAAATGCAGGTCTTCGTGTTCTCGCTGGATCTGCTGAAGATGAGCTTTCGAACAGCTCCGCCGAGTCCCTTGATCTCTACTTTATAGGAGTACGGTTCCTGGATGAGGGCCACATCTGTGTTCCTCAGAGCCATCAGTAGTCCGGCCGTGGCTGCCCTACTGTGTTGGAGATTGACCTGAAGGAACCTAAATCCCATTAACCCCTAATTGCTTCCCCAGTGGGCGGAAGCTAACCCTTCCCAGGCCCCAGAATGTCTTGAAGGAGGTTCCGTCAAGGGCTCTGTAAGACGCCTGGTCGATCGAGAAGGCGAGAGTCTGTCCTTTCCCCTCTGCCTTTTTGCTTAGAACCGACCAGTGTTGTGTCCCTAGTTCAGGGTTCTGGATCTTCAGTCTACTGATCACCGTCGCCTGCGGGACGGTGTCAGGGATCCGTACGAGGACCTTGCGTCTCCTTGGGAGTTCCTTGGGCTCGACGGCTGTCAGGTCCGCCCCCTCCCAAATCTGACCGAGGCCCCCGATCGTTTTCCGCACCCAGTCCCGCGACTGCGGGCCGGCACAGGTTATCCAGAGGATGCCTCCGCCAGACGCGCCCGGTGGAACTGAGGCGGGCTCTCCCCTTCCTGAAGAGAGCACCGCAGCCTGGATCTGGTCTGCCTTCCCCTGGTCTAGCGTGACCTCAGGATGGCGTCTGTTAATAACCGCCATCCCAAGGTCCCCCTATACGAGCCAGTCTGCGCCGGTTTTCCGGCCTTGGTCCTTTTATGACGACTGCCTGTAGTAGGCGTGCTAGAGCCCGAGCGCGGCGTCTTCTGACTCGCATTCTCCTTTCGCGCCTTTACAGGTGCCCTGCGCCCTCTGGAACTTCTTTCTTTGCACCCTGGAAAGACGCTTGGACTGCCGGGGCAGTCCCTCTATCCCTATAGTAGGGTCCTCACTGGTGGAGGGGCCCTCAGAGTCAGCGGACCTCGCCGCCCTCCGGTGGGACCCAGCCTCCAGCTTGGGTGTCGGGGACAAGTCTGTGGCCGAAGCTACCCCCCGATCCCCCGTATCTCCGTCGGTCGTGAGACCTCCAGAGTCCGCGGACGCTGCCGCCCACTGGCTCGTCTCCGTTTCCGGAATAGAGTCAAGGCACGAGTCTGTAGCCAGAGACACTCCTCGAGCCTCATTGGTTTTGGTACCATATATGTTTATAATCTTCATGTTGTTCCCACGAGAATGGGGAAATACTGCCTACACCATCAGAACCCCCTGTGTGGTGCAAGGCGGGTTACTCTGGAGGGTTGCCCGGTACTCCAGAGGTTCCGTTCATGACACCATCACCCTGGTGCCATTCATCCCTAGGTACAGGTCACGTGACACCGTAGATTGGGGGAGTTTACTTCGACCTCCTTGTCTAGATCCGTCATGTTTAGTTACAGCAGGGTCACCTCGTGCAGGATGCGGCACTTCACCGCACATGACGGTCTTGGTGAAAGCTTCATCGAAAGTTTATGTTGTTTCCACTTCCTCAGCTTGCCCCCTGGAGTCCTTTGGCTCGCGACTCCTTGACCCCATATTTATTGTTATTTATACTAATAAAAGTGACAAATAATAAAATGCCTACCTTCTCTGCAAGTAAGCCGTGTAGACTCAAGAATTGCTTGAAGTTTTGGAATCTAAATTATACACTTCTTTGGCCCTTGCATATTTCTGTTTGTGATCTTTGTAAGATTCACACTCGAGCCGAGCAAGATCATCTGCATCTAACGGATGTGAGGTTTGTTTCCTATGAATTTTATACTTTTCGCAACTAAAACATTCTTCATGTCCAAGCTTCGCAAATGATGCTTTCATTTCATCAACAATTTGACAATATAAAGAGTACGACCAGAACACATTGTATTTTGTCTTAAAACATGAGCACATCAACTTTATACTCACATCACTTGGCAGAGACAATCGGTTCAGTGCATCTTCTCGTCTATAATGTGACGTTGTAGGGTTGGAGGACTTTATATGGCTTGTAATTAGATCGCTATCAAACTTCTTCGAGCTGCCGCCCCTTTTATCTTTTTCAGTTTTAAGTGATAAGTGTGAATACTTTGAATGGTCTTAAGGGGCTTGTAATTTTTCTCGTAATGTCCCAAAGTTTTTAAATAAAATGCTTTGCAGACATCTTGATATCCACCTTCTGAGTCTTTCAGTCTATAGCTGAAAGTGTACGAGTATCTAGATTCATCTAAATTTTCAGTTGTGGATCGTTTTTTTTTTTTGGTATTTTTGAAACTGAACGCAAGTAAAAACTTTTCTGTTCTTCAGAAGACAGATTCCATAACTGGTTATTTATATCCACGCGGCAAAGGCTTGAAATTTTTTTGTTGCAATTTTTCCCACAAGTTACTGCACAGCTTCCAGTTATTTTATGTTTGCTAACGAGTTTTTCCTTTTTATTTGTACATCGTTCCACCACACTTTCTTCCATCATTCTTCGTTTTCTAGGCTGTCCGATTTTAGTTCATTTTTTTCCTTTCTGTTTTTGTCTACTGCATTCAGAACAAGATTATCAACAAACTTGGAGAAACAACTGTAGCTTGAATCATATTCATGTGAAGTATTTTCGGATTCATTAATGCCATTTTTATTAAAATTGTCGACTTTAGAGATGCTTCAAATTGATACAGCTTTTAAAACAATGTCGCTAATTATAGTTATTTTGTTAGCAAACTTTTTTTGTCAGTTTTTACCTCTGATTTTCGATACCCTTGACTTGATTTTGAACTAGGCGGCGAAGGGATGTAATCCTTGTCTCTATCATTAGATACGTCTGACTCAGTCTCCGATTCAACTTCTTCAAATATTTCATTATTTTCTCCTCTAGGGATGGATAAAGCTAGGTCTAGCAACATCTTACCACGATATTATGTATTATAGAGCTTTTCTGGAAAAACACGAAAATCAAAAAAATCTATTTAATCAGAGGTTTGCATGAAGTGAATTATTTTTGATCGTGAACGTTTTCAGTTGTGTAAATATGTATACTTGAAACTGAAAATAATGCATCTCACTATCACTACGTGTATGTAAACTAGGTATCATTTGTTTTTCGAAGGTTTATAATATTATATCATTACCTACCAAATATACCCACATAAATACGTAATAATAAATATTACTTACCATTTTTCAAATGAGTTTTCTTCATATTTGCAAACGCTTTTCGATAACACAGCACGATTAATATCAGTTTCCTTGGAATTAAAATATCTAAACTCTAAACAAAAATTGTAGGTTAGAATATTTTAAAGTGACAGGCCCTCTATGTGCCAGTAACTGGAAATAGCCTAAAACAAATGTTAGGTGAAAAAGCCATATCTACAGAAATATTTGCAGTTGTCACTCACATTTGTAGTTGCTGCTTTTTGATTTAATAACAGTCAAGAAATATCGGGTTTTATGGAAGATATGTCCACGAAAGTTATACAGATGGATAAAAAATACATTGTTGCCATGTATAGTGGTCATACCTTTATTTAAAGGAAAATTGTAGTTACGGCCATTTGAAATAACAGGGCAGAATATTTATGTGTGGTTCAGCTGCAACATACGCCAACATGTTAGTAACATTTCTTCATTTCTACTTCTCCGTACACTATTTCTTACTAAAACAGGTTGAAAATTGCCAGTTTCTCGTAGTCGTCTTGCTCATCTTTTAAAAACTTGTCTTGGATGACTTGGTTATCCAGAATATCGTAACGCATATTCCCTTTCAGCAGTCACTGCAGTTTGTAGGCTTTCAAAATACACACCTAGCATATCATAAGCTTCTTCATTTGAAAAATAAGGCATTATGAAAAACTGACTTTCCAGATGTACAATTTTATTTTGGCAACAAATTGGAAATATAATAACAGAACAGAAATGTCATTTCCAAAGGTTGCTTGACTTTTGAAACATATCCGAGGAAAGTAACTTTACCAGTTTGATGTAATGTTACAGCTCATCCACATAAAACTATAAAAGGCATCTTAAGAGCTCTGGGATAAAATGCCACTACTAGAAATACTGAATTTGTGCATACATTGTAAATGATGTAAAATATTTTGTGTATCTAAAATAACAAATTAAATTTCTGTTATGAATAACATTAGTTTGACTATTTTTCATTTTTTATGTTCATTATTATTATTGTCAGTTATTTTACTAGATATTTTTTTCATAAGCCCTTTCTAACGAGATAAAATTTGTTAACTTTCATTGGGGTAACCGGCGTACTAGAAAAGTAAAGAAAAAATCTCCAGTTTTTACATGTTTTTTAAAATATCTTTGGAGAGAAAAAATATGCTGAGATCGGGTTTTCACTGGTTTGTGGCTAATTTAGTCCATTTTTATAAGTCATGGTCAAACTTACATGTTTCCATTAATATTTTCAAGAACAAATACGATTGGTAAAAAAAAATGAAGCAGCGCCCTCTAGCATTTACAATATTTATTATAATGGTTCGAATTTATAAATATTTCATGGGCTTAGAAGATATCTTTGGAACAAGACCAAGTTTGAAAAATTCGGTTGAGCAGAACCAGACTTAAAAGTCTTTTTTCAAAACAAATTCCCACTCTCCCATCACCTCTTATTTGCCAAGATAAAATAAAATTCTTCCCTCAGAAAAAAATCAGGTTTTTCCGAAGATTCTTGTTTTTACATTTTCAGTGGACCTTTATTAAGAATTTTTTGCAAAAAATCGGTTATTGTTTTTGTTTTTCAGTTATGCCCTCTGGCGAGCGACCTACAACCCTCTAGATAATTTTCAGGCTTTATTCATGGACACTTTCGTTTTAAAAAAAAATCCCCAAATTCTAAGATATATGGTTTCCCAGATACAGCCGGTCACCACCGTTGATGAATCACTCTGTATACATATGCAACCCGGTACATACAACTACACTTTGGAGACCCCAATTCACCAAAACACATTTTTAAGACCTGATGATCATTTCGCTAACAAGTTAATGGATGAATAAAATATTGACACTGGACACTGTGAATAGAAACTGAAACGCGAAGCGGAATCACCTAAAAGAAATTATACCTTTAGATATAGGATTCCTCAAATTTTGCAAGCGTCACTCTCTTCCTGAAGCATATTGCGAACGAAGTCAGGGGCAATTAATTCCCTGATTGTCAAAAGGCGGTATGGCTTGGTAAGGGAAAGCTTTTTAATTTAGAGATTAAGTCTTTATACTCCAAATGTAGTAGGTTGTAGTTGGAGGCCTATATATTCAAATGTAGATAGTGGATAATTTAGATAATAGTGGGTTTGAAAGTTTTTGCCACTTTTAGCGACAACTGTTCAAGGTTATTGCTACAAAATTTCAGATTAAGCTAAATACCCTAAATCTTAAAAAGAAGCCATTATAACCACAAACCTTTAGCTTTGTTGCCGCAAGTTGCTGAAACTATGGATAATCTTCTGAAATTTTACTAGAAAATAAATGGATTTGCTCGACAGAAGTTTGAAATATGCTCCTTCACTTTTGATCCCACCAGTCACATACATTATTGTTGGGTTGGAGGGCTTATTCAGGTTTCTTGATAAGAAAACTCAGAACTTTATACGTAATTTATCTAAAAGTTGCCTTTAAGATTTAAAAATTAAGCCATCAAGTTTTAAAAAGTGAAATGTGAACCATAATAGATCTGAAGAGGAAATATTGTTTCTATTTAGAAGCAGATAAGTGCTACAAAATTGTTATTCTTAATAAGATCAAATACTTTGGTAGAGTGGAAAATCTTATCAAAACTGGTCGCCGTTAGGGAATAACTAAAGACCCTCTTCGTGGCATGGCATGATAATTTGGTTTAAAAGTACAGTCAAAAGTTGCGTTCATTTAATAGACAAAAATGTCAAGAAAAAGCTAGCATCTCTCACTTGTATTGTGTGTATTGTTTTCCAAAAGTTCATAAGTTGTGGAAAGAAATGAGAGCAATCATCTGTGGTATCCCAGACTGATGAACATTGGAAGTTCAACCTCCCAGTTTTGGGTAGAAAATCCACTGTTCACATACTAAACGGAGAACAACGGCTAATTGCCCTTCATTGACACTCTTATCATCAAAAATGTAGATAGGTGAGAATTTGACCTTTATGAGAAACAGACTTCTGCAAATTGCTTCATACCATCAGATTAAAATTTCCTTTGAGCAATGAGTGATGCAATTCAGAGATGAACAAATTATAGATATTGTGATTGGTAATGGTTTCTCTCTAGACATTGTACGAGTATATACATTAGTTACTAAGCATATGTGATAAGCAACATTACAACATTGAAGCATGAATCCGATGAGTTACCCAAAAAGTTCGCAGTACTTCCTTTCTATTCTTTTTTTACAAAAGGGTTAGAGAAGATATTCAAAGATAATGACTATAAAGTTGATTACTTGAAAGGTTTTTGTCTGGATCAAAAGATACTATTGACTTCCGACAAAAATCGGGCATTTATCAAATACCTTATAATAATTGTGAGAAAATCTTTATTGGGCAAACACGGAGATTAATAACAACAAAGAGCCTTTATACATTCCAGATTCAATGGAGTAGAGAAATCTAGCGTTGCCCAACATATGATTAACTCTGGACATAAAATAGGCAGTAGTAATCCTAAGTTAATGAAATATCCACATTCTATGGCAAGTTAGATGCTTTGGAAAGTTTAGAAAGTCGCAAAAGAAACCCACAAAATTTAATTCATACAGCTAATTCAACGTTTTTTTTTAAAACCTGTTAATACCCGTACTACTTGAAGATGTTCCCTGTGCACTAAGGGAAAAAAATTAGTTTATGCATGATGGGGCTCCTCCACATTTCAGTTTGAATGCTCGTAAATTTTTAAATGAGATTCAGATTGGATGAGACGCTCAAGAACCTGGTAAACCTTGGCCACACAGATCACCAGATATGAACACTATTGTTTTGCTTTGGGAACATCTCAAGACATTAGTTTACAAGGTTGCCTTTGGATCTAAGTAACACTTACTTCAACGAGTTATAGTTGGTTGTGATGAGATAAGAGCAACTCCTGGCATTTTTGCATGTGTTCGAGATTCAATTTCAAGATCTGTACTATGTATTTTGGCTGAAGGTAGCCATTTTGAACATTTGTTATATATAATAAACCACAGTACCATAATTCCATTATTAATTATTTTGTTATTATTTAAAATTAATGTAATGAGTCTCTTAAAAATGCACTTGGTCAAACAAATCAATTTTGTCGCAAAGCAGTTCGAAGTACAAAAAATGTAAGCAAACAAAAATGAAGCTAAGTTAACGGTGCATATGACGACCTATTTTATTTGTAATATTATACAGAGTGTTATTTTATTTTTAGTACCTAATTATCAATGCTACCCATACCTCCATCACTTGTAAGTTTCTGGTATTTTTTTTCATACCCACTGACATACTAAATATATATACCTAATTTGGTTGAATCGCCTTAGGCAGTAAAGAAGTTAAAAATTGATGTCATAAAAAAAAATTGACATCTGTAGCTCAAAAACAGGTGCACTAAGACCCCATGTATATATATATATATATATATATATATATATATATATATATATATATATATATATATATATATATATATATATATATATAACATAAAAATTTACTTTTGGTCACAGAATACACCCCTGTATTTTTGACCCCTTCTTAAGTAACAGCTTGTATTCTAAGTTTCATCAGATTGAGGGAGAATAATATGACACTTAATTGTTTTTTATGATTTTTGGTTCTTTATTTCTTTTTCAATTTTAGGACTCAGTCACAGCCTCAGAGGAGGGTGTGTAAGCAAAGAGCAGCTCTGCCATCTGTTGATGATAAAGACACACTAAAGCCTATTGCTCAAGCCGTCAAGTTCAGCAGTATGGTAAATCTCACTAGTTTGGCAGAAAAAAATACTGCAATAGATGAACAAAACCTAAGCCCAAGTCCCAGCATCAACAGTTTAGGTTCCTGTCCAGAGAAAAAGATGAAATCAAAGATGACCTGGTTCAAGATGTTTATACCTAAACATCATATGCTGATTAAATCTCAAGTAAATAATAGTAGTGCTTTAGGTGCTAAAAACTCCACTGACAATGGCGCTAAACAAGTCGGGGAGAAGGTAAAAGACAAGAAGAAATTCTGGAGCAAACATACCAAGAAGCTCGCTGTTGCAAATTAGTAATAACAGGTAGAATTGTGAAGAGTTCTTAAGGTGAATATCTCAGAAACAATATGTATCAAATTTATAGTTATACAAGGCTAGCTAGTTTTAGCCGATCTACTTTGGATGTGTTTTGTTGTCATATAATACAGTGACGAGCCCTAATGAGAGTGACACTGCTATATATTTATAATGATCATCAGTAAACCACTTCCCTACTTGTATTACAAATTGTTTGTTTAAAAATATATCCTAAATTTGTTGCATACATATTTTGAGGTGGTATCATTGAAAAATAATTGAAAACATTAAAGTTCAGACCAGATCAACTTCACATTGGCTTGCCCATTAATCGAACTGAGGACCTTTCGCTTGTAAGAATGACACCTATTTTATATTATTAAGTTACATTTGGGATATCCGATCTTTCCACAAACATAAACAATGTGTGGCATGATTATAACAGCTTGTCTTAAATGATTGTGATAACATTAGCTAAGGTTGGAAATGGCTAGATGATGGGTATAATTGTTGTTGTTAGTGTAAAGGAAAAAAAGATAAGACATATAAACGCTTGTTTCGTTCTCAAAATACTTTTTTTTTTAATTTTGGGGATGTTTCCGGCAAGCTCACCGGTGCAAGCAGAACACCTGGAACTGCTAATAGTGCTCGCCCTGGAATTTGCTGTCACATGGCCTCAAAGCAATATCTCATTATTTATACTACAGATTATGTTACAATTTTCCTATGACCCCTTCTCACTGTGATATTTGTGAGATTAGGGGTTCAGGAAGGATTTGGGTTCGTTCCCAAGCCTCTCTGTTTGGACTCATTCTCTTTCGTCTCTATTATTTCTTTAATTGTGGTATACACATTGTTCCATGATTCTGTGAGAATAATAGTTGTGACATCATGCTTTCTGCTGTAAACGATAACTTTGTTATCTCTGTGAATTTCTGCCGAACCGCTTCCCATCTCTTGCAGTTGAATAGCGTGTGCATTGCATCATCTCTCCCTTCACAGTAGCTGCAATGTTCTGTGTCAACCTGGTGGAATCTAACGAGGTATGTCTGGAAGCAGCCGTGTCCTAAACGTGCTTGTATAAGATAGTAATCTACCTCGCCGTGTGCTCTCTTCACCCAGTGTCTTAAGGTTGGAATCTGGGTTCTGGTCCAACTACCTTTCGTGGATGACTCCCATTTTGTCTGCCATCTCTCCACGACATTTTCTCTGGCCTCTTCCATTGTGAATTCAATAGAATCCATCTTTGTTCTCCTAGTGAGGAGTACACATTCCATATTCTCTGCTGCAAGGCAGAGATGCCTACTTGCCACCCAATTGGAATCTTTCTGTAGTGCAGAATTAGCTGTATTCATGAGAATTTCTTCATTTGCAGCTACGACAACTATAGCTATATCATCTGCAAATCCTATAAGAGTTACTCTTTTTGGCTGGTCTAACAGGACTGAACCCTGTGAGACACCGCTGTTTACATGTAGCTTTCCTGCCAACGATACCTGGTCTGCCAATGTGAACTGCCTATTGCAAAAATATTTTAATTTATGTTCACCAGACTATCCTGAATCCCCTTCTTCTCATATCTTCCAATATCACTTGCCTGGGCGCGTAATTAAATGCATTTCTTACGTCCGAGGTTATAACAGTGCATAGTCTTCTGTGTGAAAGAGTGAATACTGATGGCTGCTCTGCAATTCTTAGTACTTCTCTTACAGCATCTACTGTTTGCCGGCCTTCTCTGAAGCCTATTGATTTTTCGATAGGTCTCCAGTTCCTTTTATTTCACTATCTAGCCTAATTTCCAGTAGGTGCTGGTAGAGTTTTTCCTCTGTATCTAGGAAGCAGATAGTTCTAGAGCCTGAGGAGTCGGTCATTGGTTTATTCCCTTTCTTAATGATAGTCAACCTTGCTAACTTCCAGGGATCAGGAAATGATGCTTTTATAGCTAAGTCATTGTATACGTCGAGTACATATTTCAGCTTGTTTTCAACCACAATTTTCAGAACTTCTGCTGGGACATTACCGGGTCCAGGACATTTATTGTTCTTCAGTCCATCACTGCTTGTGTTCTTGCAACCGAAAAACAGGGAAGTTCCCATAATTTTTAGAGGTCCATGGCACTGGTCTGTGGTTAAGAAAGAGATGGGTAACGATTTGTTCCATCATTTGTATTTCTATTGGTGGTCCCGGTGGGAATCATAACATTTTCCTCATCACAATCTGATAGCTGTCTCCACAGATATCTTGGTCTACTTCATCTCTGACCGACTTCCATTTAGCTTTCTTTACTGATTTTATTTTGCTCCTAAGCTTTTTTCTGCTGGCGTATTCTTCACAGCATTGTTGAATTACTGATGAATTCTGTTTTCTACGATTTATCATGTATATCCCCCTTATTCAAATGCTGTTTCTACTATTTATATGTTAGTTGTCTACTATTTATATGTTAGTTGTCATTTCACTTAACGTCGCGATTGGTAGGTCCCTAACTAGGACATTAAGCGGGGACTTAATGTATATATATAAAACTCTAGAAAAATATCAACTACGTAACAAACTAAAATAAATATAGTACAAATAAAATGCATCCTTTTTTGTTTTGTACTTTAACGTCTGTCTATTTCCGAGACTGGGGCCAATCACCGACTCCAGGGAGCAGTTTCACCTTACTGTTCTGGAAATTTTGCTGAATCCCTCCCTTTCTGTAAGGATGGCAAGGACCTTTAAGATGCCCAACATTCATGGACACGGGACTGACGGTTTTACGTCCCCTCCGAACGTGCAGACACTCAACTTTCTGAAATAACAAACAATAATATTTAATAATAATTTTATTTATTTGCTGACAATAACACCAACAACAACAAGAACAACAATAATAAACAAACAAACAAATAAATAAATAAAGTTTAGTCCCACAAAAGTTAAAACTTGTACGTCAGATTAAAAAGTAACACACTAGTGCTATAATGCAAATTTGGCAGAACATCTAAAAAAGAGGAAAAAAGAAAAGAAAAAGGCATGGATATTCTTCTGCAACTACATGTGGCAAAAACAGCGGACATCAACCAGCATGGCTATATACTATCAGCGAAACATCAATATTCTGACTTAACAAGGATACATACGCTGTACAGGTCCTTGCACAGTTCTTTCTAATGAACATTCGCTTCAATTCCTCAGATCAATCAAATCCTTCATCTGTCTTCTAGATATTGATGTATCCAATTAGAAATTCTCTTTCTAAAAGCACTTATATTTACAATATATTTTAGGTGAATGGGATCCTAGTGTAGAGTCTGGGTGCGATGAACATATAACTTTTTTGACCAACAGTCTTTTGACACTTAATAACACCAAATTCAGCAAACGCCCTGTACCTTGTATAGTGTTTCTGTTTTATATTTCTCAGTAAATTCTTACCTGTATGATGCTTTATCAGTATCGATCTTGCATGCAACCGTCTCATATTAAATAATTCAATCTCTCTATATAAAGAATCGCTGGAGTATGTCTAGGCCTACCATGTCTTTATAACCTTCAGGTCTTCTTGAGCTTCACTCATCTGTCAGTGTTCCAAGAATCTTCTGAAAAATAATGGCCGTGTTGTCCACAAAGCTGGATACTTTACCTGTAAGTAGAATTTCTAACAGACTGTTTATGTATATATTCAAAAGAATGGGAGCAAGTACTGTCCCCTGAGGTACACCACACATTGCAGTATGTTGGCTACTTTCACAGGCTTTAATTCTTGTTATTTGTTTTCTTTCATGCAGATAACTCCGAAGCAACTTTAAGGTAATCCTTCAGAAACACAGTTCCGCCAGTGTTTTCAGCAAATGTTCATGGTTTACAGTGTCAGAGGGTTTTTTCACATCTAGAAACACGTAAAAGGGGTATTTGTCGGAGTCAAGGGCTCTATAAATTTCTGTCATCAGATTTTTTATTGCGTTCTCAGTTGATAATCGTGCTCAAAACCTTTACTGCTTTATTGAGATGATTCGATGCTTATCCAGATAACTAATCATTCTCTGCTTTATTAATTTTTCTATGATTTTTGCCAAGTTGGAAATTACGAATATTAGACGATAGTTTATTACATCAGTTTTACTGCCTGATTTATAAAGGGCTTTGATTATTACCAGCTATAGAAGGAAACACCTCAGTTTCAAATATTGTAAGTCAAGTGCTCTTTAAATTTGTCATCAGATTTTCTATTGCGTTCTCAGTTGATACTCGTGCTCGAAACCTCTACTGCTTCATTGAGATGATTCGATGCTTATCCAGATAACTAATCATTCTCTGCTTTATTAATTTTTCTATGATTTTTGCCAAGTTGGAAATGTCTGATTATTACATCAGTTTTACTGCCTGATTTATAAAGGGCTTTGATTATTACCAACTATAGAAAGAAATACCTCAGTTTCAAATATTGTATTTGTGATTTATAAAGGGCTTTGATTATTACCAGCTATAGAAGGAAACAGCTCAGTTTCAAATATTGTATTTGTAATGAAGACCAATAGTACAAGAATCAAGTTAGTAATTAGTTTTAGAACTTAGGATGTAATACAATCATGTCCAGGTGTTTCGTTCAATTTCAAGGAAAAAATAATCTGTCTGATTTCATCCCTATCTATCGGCTTCAAGAAAAACGAACTGTTCAATATTCTTCTCTGAACAACCCACTGCTGTACCTTTGAAATACAATGCTACAACCTCGGTTGATGCTAATTTTATAGTATGTACTAAAAAAGCAAAAGGGGAACTCTGGGAATCGAACCTGGTACCCTTCTTTTCAGAAGCACAGGTTCTTACCTTTGGACCACTGAGGCTTCGAAAATGCATTCAAAATAAAACATACATAATATAGATAGAACAAAACATAAAATTTAGACACAATATAACCATTCAAAACTTATCAAATTATTCACTGACAGAATGAATAAAGTCGCCAAAGCAGTTGAGTGTTATGCGGGGTGGTTACTAAAGCGGGAATGTGTCTCGCGTTCGAGGTTTTAGAACACGGTACAGCGATGCAAAATAAAGCAATATCAAGTGAGCGGGCAATAATAATAGGCATGCAGCATATAAAAGAAAACAGATGCAACATCAAGACAAGCTAGCTGCACACTAACATTATTACAGGATAGTTCCGGTCCAGCACTCATACATTGCATGCAATGACTTGGGTGCATTACTCCATGAAGAAGGCAGTCGAGGAAATTCTTCTCCCTAAGGAGATGCGAGGTGTCCGGACGCCCCAAACAACGATCCCAGCCCAACCAGGAGACCCGAGGCCACTTGACTATTTCGATCGTGCTTAACCTGATCGCTACTTCCAATCTACTGTAACCAAAAAAGATCCATTCCAGATATCCACTTTGTAAGATCATCACTAACCCAATCGCTACATGAAGACTCGCCCGTTGATGGTTCGCTGGTCCATGCCCTGACGCTCCTGGGGAGGCCGAAGGTTTGAAACGCAACTCCAGGTTTCCCCAGGCCAACCTGCAATTATACAGCAGTGAACGACTTTACCCCGAAATTCTATGTCTGGTAGCAAACCAAGTCAAAAGATTTCCCCGTCAGGTGCCCCTCTGTGATGGCATCCATGGACTGCATGTAACTATATTAACTAGAGGTGTGCGAAGCTTCAAAATTACGAACTGCACCCGAACTCGAACCGAACCTTTGGTTCGAAAATATGTTTGCACTAGCGACCTTGAAGTAGTTCGAAGTTCGAAATATGTAATTCTCCCAAATAGTTCGAACTTTGTTGCTCAAAAATACTTTGAAATTTAACTTTACAAGCATTGAATGCTGCCAAAGGAAGCGAAGTTGCAGCCCTGTTAACTCTGTGGCAGCACTGTAAACTCGTTATCGGTCTCATTCAGTTGATAGCATAATTTTAGGATATTTCACTCATGCATATTTTTACAGTTGGTGTGGCACATTGAGACACGACGGAGCCATTTAGCAGTCACATAATTATTTTTCTTATATATGCTAGCCTCCCAACACCTTTTTCAGTAACAACATTATGATGGCGGTGTTCGAAGGCAATCGGTAACGTAAATTTTCAAAATTTATGAGGACAATTGCAGATTGCTTTTGGAAAACACTGGTTTCATCATGCTTTATTTCACAATGAACCAAAACAGTTAAATATTCACAATCAGGACAGTTCAAATTTTAAGTGGTTATTTTATACCTATCATGCTCACTTTGAACCGAGCTTTGAACCCTCTCAATCTGTTTGCAAAAACTGCCTAGCCAATGCTAAACAACAACAACATTAAGCTTTTTTAGAGATCTCGAAATCTAAAAAAGTTAAAATTTTTTTTTGTTTTTGTATTTTTGATTTAACGTTGACCCATCACAACGATCAGAACCAGAAGGCATTTTCACCCAATCAATTTGCAAATTTGTTGAACCCTTCCTTTTTGTAAAAAGAATAGGAATCTTTTACATATCAAATATTGTATGTCACAATATTCCTAAATTTTGTATTTAAGGAAATGATATATGAACACTGAAGAATTTTGGGTAGTTCGATGTTCGATTTTGAATTTCTAAGAAGTTCGAAGTTCAACTGTGAACCCAAGACATACTATTTCAGAGGTTTGAAGTTCGAGGCAGCATATTTGCTTGGGTTCGTTCATAATTCAGTTCGAACAAAACATGGGTTCGCACACCTCTAATAATAACTATGCAGAAAATATAAACTCTGATTGTAATTTCGCCACAATGCGTTGTAATGGTTTTGGTCTCTTCGAGATAACAATCATTATTACTTAAATCCATGTCTCTTCAGGTTTTTAATGTTTTCCAATGATTCCATGTTCGCGAGTCTAGACCCGTGCTAAAATATATACAATTATATTTCAAATACCCCGTACTAAAGAAATAAGTGGAACTCGCGATTATTATGCTTAGGTCTACTTATAATATCTATCCATAGAGATGGAAAATACTTGTTTTCAACTACCTCTAGTTTAAAATTACCTTCCTTTGCCTTACATTACTTATAGATATATGAAAATTAAAATGTTTTTAATCGTGAGTTGAATTAGTACTTTCTGAGATATTCTTCTTTAAAATATGTACCAGTCATTTGTGATGTGATACTAGATAGCACTTTCGAGAAATTTGTTTGAAAAATTCTAGTGTATATTTTTTTAATTCAGACATATTTCTCAAACAAAGCATAAGTAGAAATACGAGAGTTGATCAATAAATACCCATGTTAGGAATGAATACGGAAGCTTTTCGCTATTTTTATTTTTTACCTTTCAGCATAATCTCCTTTTAAGTCGATACACTTTAAATCTCTGCCATTTATTTAACCCCTTCAAAAAATATGATTTGTCAAACCCTTCAAAATACGCTTCTGTCTCGGCGATAATCTCGTTTGAGCTACATTTTTTCTCCCCAAGCAATGTTTTCATGTTGGGGAACAGAAAGAAGTTTGGCCGCGACAATTCTGTATGAATGTGCTGGTGCATTATCGTGGTGAAACAGCACTTTTTTTGCCAAAATTTCATGAGGATTATTCCCTATGAATCGCAGAAAATCGTGGCTATGACCTTTCCGGCTGACGGGACTGTCTTTGCCTTCTTCGGAGTATATTCATCCGGAAAAATCCATTGTTTTAACTTTTTCTTGGTCTTTGGCATATTATAATAGGTTTCAAAAACAGTGAAGACTTGACACAAAAACTTCGACAAATTTCGCTAAAAGAGGTGCAAACACTGCTTTGGCATTGACAGCCATATTTGTTTCTTGTCCACCCTCAGCAATCAAGGCACCCATCGGGCCAACACCGGTCTCATACCTAACTTACCACGTAAAATATTGATTGCTGTTCCATATGACCCGCCTACGGAGTTTGCTACTTCGCACACTTTAGTTCGGCGATCAGCGAGAATCATGTCGTTGACCTTTTCAATGATTTCCTTGGTGCCACGCCTGCTGGGCAGCCTGACCGCTTCTTATCAAAAACAGATATGTGACCATGTTTAAATTCGTTGAACCAATATCTCGCGGTTGTCACAGATGGTGAAGGGACCCCATAGACAGCATCCAACTTTGCTTTTATTTCTTTGCATTTTCTATCCAAAAATAAAAGCGAATTACGATTGATATTGCACTTTTTCCATTGTATGGAGAAACACGAAATACGTGGGATACAGCTGGCTGCCAAATAAAAATTAACCAATGAATCAGTCTGAAATTTAGTATGGTGTCGTGTCACAGATGGCAGTACACGATGGTAATGCCAGCTTCCCTCAGCAACGGCCCGTATCTTCAAACACGTTTGCTTATTGATCGACCCTTGTAGTTTAAGAATTCTACTTGTATATACAAGTCATATGAGATTACTCACACGTCCAGTGATTTCTCAATATGTGTGCACTTAGACTCAGGAAATTTTGAAAAAGTCCTGTTATAATTTTCACAAATTTGTTAAGTAACTATCCAATAATCAATATAATATATTTAAAGCATTATATTAGGAATGTGAGTTTAATTAAGTATATAAACACTAACATATCAATCTTTAACTACGTCGTCAATTTAATGTTGCCTTATATATATAATTATTATATTATATCCCGAAGGGCCATATGTAGAAATTGTTATAGAAAAAAATGTGTAGGTACTCCCATCTTAAATGTTGTGTATTTGCTTTAAGGATATTTTATTATGTTAGGTATTTTGGTCATATGTATTTTGTTTGCTTGAAATGTGATGATATGATTTATGATTTTTATAAATGTGATGCAGTAATTTTTCTTTGGATTAACCAAACACTACATGAAGCATGTATTGTTACAAAGTTTGCAGTTTTGTATCACCTGTATAAGCAAAAGTTTATTATTACATATGTTATTTTTGAACATATGAGATACCCTAAAATGGGGTGAATGGGATCAATTTTGAACACTGACACTTTATAACTTTTTGTCCGAGATGATAGGATGTTTTTTTTTTTTGGTGTCAAAACAAGAGTCTTGATCTGTTTTCTTGAAATACATGTATACAGGTTTTCACAATTTAATATATAGCATTATAGCATATATAAATATATATATATATATATATATATATATATATATATATATATATATATATATATATATATATATATATATATATATGTATATTATTAAAAATCTAATTTGTTCTGTATTCTTATAAAAGCAGCTGAATATAAACTTTAAATCCATTTAAAAGAACAGAAATTTAAATTCTTTGAAAAAAGTAATAACAAAAATAAAATTGTAATTTTTCGACTAAATAACAATAAACAATAGGTAAAAATTAAACATCATTGAAGTTGACTGAAATTTAAAAATAACCTCTTAAATATTTTTCTGGTGGTTCTAGTTTTCCTATAACTTGTTCAAGTGAGAATTTCATTAAATCGTTCTTTCGAAGAAATTGGTAAACATATCCTGAATGATTTCGGGGTGGTTTTTCCTCTAAGAAAGTTACCCAAAAACTCTTAATCCTTTATATTTATGAATTGATGTATCTAAAATTTTAAGGTGCAGCTCGAACAAGCTTTTTATGTTTCTCTATGAAAACCAACCAACAGCCTGCGATTTTTTGTATGTCACATATTTGTACTAGAAAGACATTAACAAATTCTCTTCCATATTTCTGAAGATGTGTCTTTACAGCATCATTTGTTTCAGACAATTCCTCGTTTGTTTTGTCAGAGTCATCTCATAAATCACCAGAGGGGTTGTTATTACTGTCCTCGGATGAGCTTAAATCAGGATCTTCTTTGTTTTCATAAGTCTTACACCATAAAATTTTCCCAAATAGGGAATAGCGACAGTTTTGAGTCAGCTCATTAACTTTCTACTGTCAAACCACCCCCTGATGCACACATTGTGTCGTTTTTTTTAAAATCCACCTTCCACAAAGTAGAACATAGATTTTTCGCTTTCTATATGACTTAGCATGACAGCATATCCAACAATACAGACACAGTACATTTTGTCTGGTTTATTACTCTCTCGCGATACTTGCAACCTCTTTTCGTTATTATTTTGTTTCTTACTAGGTCATTACTGACATTAGTTTCGGCAAAGTTGATGATATGTGTCGGAGAATATCTCTCAAGGTCTCTTGAAGATTATCAAAATAATCATTAATTATGCATGTTTTATATTTTGACAGAGTCATACAGCCAATTTGTCTTTAAGTCTAGTTATAAAACTAATGAAAAAATCTCTACTAGGCAAATTGTCCTTAAATTTTGATATTGTTTTGCCTTTCCTGTCCAAATAGCCTTTTATAATTAATCTTAAGCATTACAAATCTAAGGGATAGCCCCATTCAGCACATAACTAAAGCTTTTTCACCAGTGGTGATTCTTCAGTCTCAGTAAGTGTAGTTTATCTGCCATGCTTCTTACTATAAGAATTTTTTATGCGCCTTTGCAACACTGTATAAGTATATTATACCGAATAGCAGCTTGCCTGATGGTCATACCTTTTTCCACAGCGCCCTTTGTCACCTAAATGTCTTCAGCATCAGTCTTTGGTACAGTTTTCCATGCGGATGTGGGTTATAGATACGAGGCATGCCTATTTTAAGTGATCCTATTCCCATCAACTTTAGCAACATGTGTTTTTGTTTGCTTTTGAGGCTCTAAAAAACAATGACTACTGGTTCTGTGTCTTGCTTATAAATTTACTTACAGCAATGGACTGTAATACTGAAGATAATATTACTCACCAATTTATCCAATTAATAGCTTAACACTCGGTCAACTTTTAGAGTTTACGTTTTGCAGGTAAATTTCATTATTTTAGACTATGGTTTATAACATCCCACATTGCCAGATTTTAATCACAGAACCCACAAAGAAATGATATTCAACACCACCCGTTATGGGAAACTGATACTAACCAATGACCTAAATTTAAAGTGTAGAATTACATCATAGTTTTAAAATATCAAGGCAACTTTTGACCCTATTCACCCAATTGATTCTATTCACCCCAATTTACAGCATAATATTATAACAGCACAGGCATGGTTGAAGGTCTGTGTTTATATATATTTTAAGTAACATATTAAGAGCTTTTGCTATAGCACCATTTACTCTAGAAGCTTCTTTTGTTAACTAGATGATCTAAAATCTGGATGGTCTCTGTTAGAGGTGAAATGTTAAAATAATGACTACAGCAAGTCTCCGCTTAACATCCTAGTCAGGGACCTGACAATCGCAATGTTAAGTGAAACGACTTTAAACAAGTCATATTTATATTTACAGAAGGCTGTGCTTTACTCATTTAGTGTATAGTTGATTGGGAACATTTTCTAATCTCATTCATAAAAGCCAAGAAATTACAAAAGTTTTAATACTTAATAGTTTAGATTCTGTATTATTGGATGTATATTTTATATATCTTTTTTGCAGGAACTAGTCAGTAATGAAAGTGAAATTTCATACTTTACAATACCCAATATTAATAGTGTTAAAGTTGTTTATTTAATGACAAAATGGACAATTTACTAAGTAAAAAGAAGTAATAGATATATCATATTCTAACACTAACGTGTAAATAGTATTTTTTTTAAGTATATAGGGTGATTCGGAAATAGAGGTGGAAAAAAAGTAAAAACAGTTGGGCTTAAATATTGACTTTCTTATAATTTGATGAAACGCGGCAGGTGCGTTTTCGTCATAAAATTTGTCAAGGTTTCATTATCAAAATTGTACCCTCCGCTCTCAGGTTGTCTGATGCATTCTTCAGAAGGGAATGGTACGATAATTTATAATATTGCAACAAAGCCTTTTCCATTGCTAAACGCTATAGGTTATCTGTTGTGTGTAGATACCTAAAAAAACAAAGATAAGAAAATGCATAATCAGTATTCATAGAATCAATTATTCAGTCGTTCTCTTGTGGTGAACAGTGAGCAGTATGGCACATTTTACGAATAGAGACAAGACAGAAATAGTCTTACCTTACGATGAAGATAGTGGCAACTCTGTAGAAGCACATAGACTACATGCCAAGTCTGAAGCAGGCACATTTAACAACATTGCACCATTTGCACGATTTTACCTAGTTTTTGCCTTAGAATCACGTATGTGGATGTTACCAATATTCGATTTTGTGTTCTTTGCAGTTGTTCTAGTTCTGTTTTTAGTGAAGCTGCCCAAATTAAGGCATTATGAATAAGTCTTTTCAATTTTTCAGACAACTAGATTAGATTAGATTTTATTGTGAGTGGGCTATTCCAGTCCCCCCACCGCGACCTTAGGTTTATTGTGGCTCACGTCTAATTATTAAGATTTCACCCATCAATTCCAGCTCCCTGAGGAAGTCGATCTTTTCTTAAGAGTTAAAGTTTTGTTTGGAGGTGTACTGCCATCTGAGTGAAGTTGCTTGCCTGTTTCGAAGCTCAAAGAGAGATAACCTCTCTCCGAGTTCGTCTGGACCCGACATCCATCAGTCTTTGCCTCGAGGCGGTATGATGAAGTCCCGTTCTTGAACAGCATCCAATCTCCAGTTGTAATCCACCCCTAGAGATCTCAGCTCCCTTCAGGCTCTTCTAAACCTGACACATAACAGTGTTAGACTCAAGGCAACATCCCACCGAGTCCCGCTCCTACGCATCACCCCAGCGAGGCTGTCTGTCCGTTTCGTAGCACACAGTATGGGCTCCAAACTCCAGGTGTCTACCACTCATCAGAGATCAGACGTCTGGATACACGACACACGCCAAGGCACAATCCAGGGCGGTATCATCTGGAACCCCGCTGCCGAGTAACAACCAAGCGAGGCCAACTGTCAGTCTCTGAGGCCACAGTGGAGGCGTCAAACTCCGGGTGCATATCACTCCCCAGATATATCCGCCTCCCCCTAGCCTCACCTACACCAGACTCCCGCCAGTGTTTCATTGGCTCGAGGCGGTATCATGAAGTCCCGCCCTCGGAGCAGCATCCAGGCGGGGTTGTTAGCCTGTATCGATATTCACAGGGTAGGCCCAAGTCTCCAGGTGCAATTCACCCCTAGAGACCCCAGCCACCTCCGGGTTCGTCCAGGCCCAACACCCGCCAGCGTTAGCTTGAATTTCACCCAACAAATCGAGCTTCCGACAGGAGACGACACCTGCGAGGTGAAACTTTGTTTGACAGATGTACTGCCACCTGAGCGAAGTCACTTGCCCGTCTCAAAGCTCAAAGAGAGATAATCTCTCTCCGAGTTCGCCTGGACGAGACATCCGTCAGTGTTTGACTCGGGGCAGTATCATGAAGTCCTGCATCCTAGCAGCATCCAAGTGAGGTCGTTTGTCCGTTTCGAAGCTCACAGAAGAGGCCTCAACCCTTAGTTGTATTCCACCCCTAAAGATATCAGCTCTCCTTCAGGTTCGTCTAGACCTGACACCAACCAGTGCTAGACTCAAGGCGACATCCCATCAAACCCACTCCCGAGCATCACACAAGCGAGGCCGTCCGTCCGTTCCGAAGCACACAGTGGGGGCCTCAAACTCCGGGTGTTTACCACTCATCAGAGTTGTCAACCCCCTCCGGGTCGTCTAGACACACGACACCTGCCAGCACTCAACCCAAGGCGGCACCCATCCGGAACCCCGCTCCCGAGTAACAACCGTGCGAGGTCAATTGTCCATTTCTAAGCCCAGAGTGGAGGCCTCAAAATCCGGGTGTACATCACTCCCCAGAGATATCCGCCTCCTTGCAGGCCCACCTGGACAAGACCCCCGTCAGTGTTTAATTCCAATTAGTCGCCTTTTACGACAGGCAGGAGGTACCTTGGGCCTATTCTTTTAATTAGTCCCCGGACCCACAGGGGACTTCAGACAACTAAGTGAAAATTGGAACCTGCGATGAGCAGTGATAAGTACACTTAGAGAACCCCGAATCACCACAACACATCTTTTTAAGGATCTGACGATCATTTAATTAACAAGGTTAGCATCATCAGAGGATGAAAAATTAGTAAGCAGTTTAAAAATTTTCATCCTCTGATGATGCTAACCTTGTTAGTGAAACGATCATCAGGTCTTTAAAGAGATGTGTGGTGGTGATTTAGCATTCTCCAAGTGTACTTTTAAGACAAGTAATACTCATCTCCGAAAGGCACCTGTGTAATGAAATATTTTTTTCTTACGTTAATCTCATGTTCTTTAAAGTTCAACTGGTTATCAATTATAATTCGAAGGCATTTATAGCTTTTTACAGGTCCTATTACCTCATAGTTTATTTTAATGTTTTTGTCCTTTATACATTTGCCCTTTTGTGCAAACATTATATATACAATTTTATTAATGTTTAACATTAAACTGTTGCCTAATAACCAACAACAGTACGTTGCAGGTCACCATTTACCATCCTTTCTAATGGATGTTGACAATAATGAAAATAAAGCAGTACAGTATCATCCACAAAGGTACATATTTGGCTTTCACTTTAGCCAGTGACAAATTTTGCAGGTATAATAAATACAATACTGGTCCGAGTACATGTCCTTGAGAAACCCCAGTTTTTACAGTTTCTGTTACATTTCTTTTGCCATTTACAACAGTTATCTGTCTTCTGTTAACAAAATAACTGGAAAGAAGATTATATGCAATTCCACATATTTCCATACTATAGAGTTTATCAAGCTAAATGCTATGGTTAACTGTATCAAACGTATTAACATTCCCAAAACATATATCTTTTGGTCAAGGTAAGTCGTAATGAATTCTATAACCTGTGCAGATGCCATCTGGGCTTTGCTATTTAAAAAAAAATACAAACTGATATTCATCAAATTTAAAGGTCATTAGCTTATATATATATATATATATATATATATATATATATATATATATATATATATATATATATAATATATATATATATATATATATATATATATATATATATATATATATATATATATATATATATATATATATATATATATATATCTACTAGTTGATCTGGTTTTTATATACCTATTTTTGATAACGATTTAGTATCTAGTTTTCTTCTAAATACTTGTATATTCTATAAGCTAACACTTTTCAATGATATTTGATAAGTTGTATAGTTGTATGGAATGAAGAAACTTATAATGTATCAGTGACCCACTTTAATGCAAGAGTATGACGATTGATCTCTTCAATCCTTGAGGATACTTTCCTTCTTCAGAGATTTTGTTAAGTAAATCTGCTAAAGGCTTGGCTATGATAGAGGCGCAGTGCTTCAGGATCACAACTAGAATCTCATAATGTCCTAAATCTCTACGATTTTTTATGAGGTCACATAAAACCAATTGTTTACACTTCTAGTGCATACAATAATTCATATTCTCAAATGTTAGGAACTTTATAAGAAAATGAGCCGCAGTATGTATTGCCAACAAGGGGCAAAATTTTGACCAATTCTATGTATTTTTTAATGCTATTGAATGCTTAACGAAGTTTACAAGGTTTTGGTGTTTTCAGTTAAGTTTCTCAGGCTTAATGTGAATACATGCCAGTGTACTTGTTAAATTTTGTTTGTGTGAGAAACATTAAAAACTATTACAACATATTGCTCAGATAAATTGGAACATTACTTGGTCTCAGATTTTGATTCATTAAACCAACCAGTCAACGGATGTTGTACTGCACAAATAATATTACATGATTATTTAAGGTAAATGTTAACAGTAAGCAATCGCTTATTGACAGAATTTCTTATTTTTTATTTACGAAAATCAGAAGTATCATAATCACATAATATAAAATATAAATAAACACCTCATTCTTCCTTTTGTCAATACAGATTTCATAGGCGTCGAAATGGCGAGGGTTACTGTTTTTTTTTAATAATAAAAATATCAAAGTTTTAATAATGCCAACGTGTCCTACCTTTTATTAAAACCTGTTTTTTCCACCTCTCTTCTCAAATCACCATGTATACCTTTGATGAAAAATGTGCCTTTTAACTCGAATGCGATTTGAAGTTAATATTCAGTTTTTATAAAGTGCCTTAGTTGGCTTGCAACGTTAGCAGTGGTGTGATCATCTTTTTTCTCTTTTTAGTGTTTATAAAAGCTTCAAATATTGAAAAACTGTTTAACAAAGTATTTTCCTTTTTTATTTAATTTTTATGTTGATTAGAGTTGTAACGAATATCCACATTCACAATATGCAAAAAATTCGCAGCCTTTTAACATTCATTGATTGTTGTCACTTCCATTTACAAGGTAAGTGCCATAATTTCCCAGTCTGACTATGAAAGATGCAGCGTAGACTCACAATTAAAATTTATTTTTCAGTATACACCCCCTTAACATCAATGCATAAGCACATCGTTTCAGCAACAAACTGCAGTTTTCACCTCTTTGTCGTCACCGAAATGGCGCTCGCGAATGTGCTTTTTAAAATTTCCAAATAGGTAGTATTCACTGCGGGTCACATCTGGACTATGCAGAGTGTGATCAATTTGTTCGAAACTGCAGTCACAAATTGCATCTTGTACAATTCCAGCAGTGTGTATGGGTGCATTGTCACGGAGCAAACACACGCTTCTAGTCAGTTTCCCACATCTTTTCTGGTAATTTATGCAGCAGTGTTGCATAATATGCCTCGTCGACTGTGGTGTGGCGTTCTTTAGTCTTTGAGAAGAATACCCTTACAATCCAAAAAATTGCCGCCATTACTTTTTTTCTCGACAGACAGATCTTGAACTTTCTTGGCAGTGCTTCTCCTTTACGCCTCCATTCCATCGACTTCCTTTTTCACAAAGGATCATAGTAGA
The DNA here is from genome assembly GCA_964006375.1 of Tillus elongatus. NCBI lineage: Eukaryota > Metazoa > Arthropoda > Insecta > Coleoptera > Cleridae > Tillus > Tillus elongatus. The sequence goes on along the minus strand of OZ023266.1, from coordinate 118,535,269 downwards.
GTTGTCTTCAGTACATTCACAGGCTTTTCTCCATAGAGGTCCATAAAGGATCGGGCACATACAATACGACGTTGGCACTGAACTGCTGAAAGATGTTTGGGGACCTACCTCACACAAATTTTATTCATTCCTAAATGTTCATAGAAGATTAGGCGTCGATTGCTTAATATGAGATCCTTAACAAGGGCAATCTTGTCCATCACCACTTCCACCATCCTTCTCTTTCTTGCGTCATCTTCCTTCTCTTTCTTGCGTCATCTTCCAGGGATTCCCGCCTCATTCGAAACCATATTTTACTACAGAATAAGACGGAAAAATTTCCCTGTACACCCCATTGAGCCAATCTTTGATGCTTTGAGGTGGAAGACCATCTCGAGTAAGGAAGTTAATAACAGCTCTATACTCAATTTTCGTGACTTCTGACATCGTGATGAACAAGTCTCAGGTATCGGAAAGTGAATTGCCATAAAATCTATTTTTGTTTTTGCCAAGGCTAATAAGACTTGTTTTACCAAAATTTAACAGGCTGCAATACCCGGGATATTTTGGCGCCTTTTATTTTTCTCCCTCAGGGCTTGTCCGTATCTTTGCCGCCCCGATAGCCCCCACAGCCTTTGGCTTATTGTGCATGCCCTTTGTTTTTTCTACTCCACCCATTCCAAAATCACTGTGCCTTGAACTAGTCTGCACAGAAATTGGTAGGGTGAAGTTTTATATTGCTGTCTCTGGCCTAGGCTGATCGTAGATCAGTTGTCTTTTGCAGTCCAAAGCTTTACACTTGCAAAAGATGTGCTGGGCTGATTCCTCCCCATCGCCGCAGAGTCTGCATGCCTGGTCCCCCTTGAATCGCCACATTTTATGCAGGTGTTTCTTGCCGGCCATGTGTCCCGTCAAGAGTCCTGCTATGTTTCTGAGCTGTCCTCTGCTAAGATTTAGCAGCTCCACAGCTCTCTTTGAACTGGGTTCCTCAAGTACTGACTTCCCATATCAGAGCCCTGGACGGTCTGTCCAGTACACCTTGTGTTCGTTTCTGATCCAGGACTTAATGCCTCCCCTGGCAGTGCTCTTTGTCACGCCCAGAACCGGTTCTGGTCCCATACATGGTTCTGCTGACCCTCTCTTCGCGAGACTGTCAGCTTCTTTATTGCCTTTGACCCCCGAGTGACCCGGCACCCAGAGGAGGGTGACCTCATTCTGCCCAGCCAGGTCGTCCGTCTCGTCTTGGAATTCACTTACCAGCCTGGAATTTACCCATGGGCTATTTAGGGCCTTAAGGGCTGACTGGCTGTCTGTGGCTATGAGGATCCGCTTGTTGGTGTAGCCACTCCTCTTGTTCTTTCACACACAGTGCAAGATGGCGTACATTTTGGCCTGAAAGAATGTTGCATGAGCTCCGAGGGAAATACTATGACTTACCCTCGGTCTTTCCGAATAAACACCTGCCCCGGTCCCACGCTCCCCGCCGGATCCGTCCGTGAACCAGACGAGTGCGTCCCGTGGTAAGCCCGGCGTCTCCCCCTACCATGCCTCGCAGTCTGGGATTTCCACTGTAAAATTGTTGTCCCTGCAGATTCGCGGGCTCGCGAAGTCTGACTTCATTTCAAGTATGGGCTCCTTCATGATCTCCTGAATTTTGCAGTGGCCCCTGCTGCCCCATTGCAGGCTAGTCTGTATAGCCTGCAATGGTAGACTGAAGATCAACCCGGGCTGCCATTGCAGGCTATACAGACTAGCTTGCAATGGTAGTATTTTGGCGCTTACCTCGTAGCAAGTTGCATTGTAAATGGTTTTGATAAATGTTTTACGGTTTGTTTTGTAAGTAATGTAGGGTTGTATGCTATGTGGGACTTGAATTAAGGCTGGTTCTAGATCCTATTACAAGTTTTTCAACAGTAACATTGTCATAGGATTCATGGTTATGATAATTAATTGAGGGAACCATACATAACCAAAAGTAACAAAATTCAACAAACAAAATTGGTTTAGGCATTCTTTGGCATATCATTTTAATATATTTTGTACGAAAATGTAAATACAGTATACTCTCGATTATCTGGGCTAATGGGGGTCGGCAACACGGATAATTGAAACACTCGAATAAAATAAACAATCAATTTTATATATATATATATATATATATATATATATATATATATATATATATATATATATATATATATATATATATATATATATACAGGGTGTTTCAAAAATGATGGTCTATATTACAGGTGCACATTCAGCACAAAAAAATAAGACTGTTCTTTCATATAAATATGGGTCCGCAAATGCTTAGTTTTTTAAATACAGTGTGTTAAATTTATTTGTTTTTGTCAGTTTTTCACAAATAAGTCTGAGTCAAATTAAAATTTTGGCGTGAAAGTTGGCATGCAGGGGTTTTTGAGACCAGGAAATTTAAATATGTTATTGTTAATAACACTGCTGGTAGAGAGCGCCACCTGTAAGACTATGCTTGCATTCAATTGGCTATAATTTTTTTGACACCCAGTAATATCGACCTACCGTATAGCTACATTGCAGCCCTTATGAATTGTAAGCAAAAAATGTATATTTGATGCAAATATCTCAGACACACCATTTTCGAGATATTTCAATTTTTGTATGTCGATGTCACTCAATAATTAATTTTTCTCAAGTAATTAATTATATTGTCTGCACATTTTAACAACAAATAAAAAAGTTAATAACGTTTTATGATACCTGACTACAATAAATGTTCAAAATGGCCACCCTCCACTGCAATACACTTTCGTATTCTGCGGAGCATACAACGTCGTACTCTGTGAAATATTTATGGTGTATTTCTAATTTGTTCGCATCCAAGTACAATTCTTTGCTGCAGATCATCAACATTTTCAACATTTGCTTCATAAACAATACTTTTGAGATGCCCCCATAAATAAAAGTCCATAGGATTTAAATCGGAGGATCGAGCCGGCCATGGCTGAGGTCCACAGCGTCCGATCCATCTGCGTCCAAAAGTATTGCTTAGGTAATTTCTGACATTTAGAGCGAAATGTGGGCGGGCTCCGTCATGCATAAACCACAGGTTATGTCTTATGTCAAGAGGTACATTTTCTAATAACCCATTTAGTTGGTTTTGCAGGAATTCAAGATAAGCTGTAGCATTAAGTCTGTGAGGTAAAAAAATTGGTCCTATCAAATTACACCCTACAATTCCAGCCCATACATTTAAGGAAAGTTGCTGTTGATGATGCCTTTCAAAAACTGCGTGGGGATTTTTGTCAGCCCAAATATGGCTGTTACGAAAATTGACGATCCCGTCGCGGCTACATCCAGACTCGTCAGTGAACAATACACAATTCAACAAGTTCTCTACATTATTATGTTGAAGAAACCATTGGCAAAATTGTAGGCGAGGTATAAAATCTCTTTCAGGCGATAGTGACGTTGGATGTGATATGGACGCAATTGTTGCTCGTGAAGAACTCGCCATATCGTTGCATTGGATGCTCCCAGATGATTGGCCATTTCCCTAGTACTTATTTTTGGATTTTGTTCAATTTCATCCAGAACAGCCTCTTCAAAATCAGGATTTCGTGCACCTCGTGCTCTGTCTCAATCAGCAGTAACTTTATTAAGGGTACCTGCTAAATATATATATATATATATATATATATATATATATATATATATATATATATATATATATATATATATATATATATATATATATATATATATATATATATATATATATATATATATATATATATATATATATATATATATATATATATATATATATATATATATATATATATATTCGAAAGAGACAAATAGATGTGTTAGATAATGTAAGTATGTACCTGTTTCTCGCAGACGGATGTAAATCCGTTGAAACATCCTTCTGTCTGGAATTCTCCGATTTGGAAAGGCTTCGTCATACAGTTGTTTCGCCTCATAACAGTTACCAAAAGCCCGTGAATACATAACATGCATGTCTGTTAGTTCATTGTTGGTAAAGACTTCCATATGTAATTAGAAAAATTACGGACAATACAATTAGTTACTTAAAAACTGACAAAAACAAATAACTTTAAGACGCTGTATTTAAAAACTAAGCATTTGCGGACCCATGTTTATATGAAAAATAGTCTTATTTTTTTGTGCTGAATGTGCACCTGTAACATATACCATCATTTCTGAAACACTATATATATATATATATATATATATATATATATATATATATATATATATATATATATATATATATATATATATATACAGGGTCGCTGATAAGTCTGGAAACGGTCGATTATCCGGGAAAATATACAAGGTGTCGAAAAAAGTTTTATACAAAAGTTTTTGGGTTCTTCAATGTCTACTAGGCGGTGATAATTTCATTTATACAGGGTTGGTCATACAGGCGTGGCACACCAATATTAATTTTTTTTTAATGGAACACCCTATATATTATTCGATATTTCAATCCTTCTCTTAATTTTGAGCAACATTTATCAGAAGCATGATGTACATAAACTCAATCGTTTCCGGGTAAAAAAATAAATAAAAATAAACGCTACTGTTTTTAAAATCTATTGGATGAAGAACAAAAATAAATGAAAAGTGGAATATCTCTTGAAAACAATCTGTGAGTGTGAAAAGAACCGGTTGCGATGTTTTTAACATTGTTTGGAATCCTATTTTATAAGATGTTCAAAGTGTTCTCCATTGACCTCCTGACAATAATGAATTCGCTTAACAAAACATTGCACTGCATTTACAAGAGCGTTTTGAGGAATGTTATTAATTTCATGCACAATCCTTGCTTGCAACTATTCAATATTCTGCGGTCTATTTTGGTAAATTAAATTTTTTACATGACCCCACAAAAAAAAAGTCAAGCGGCGTCATGTCGGGAGACCTAGCTGGCCATTCAATAGTTCCCCTGCGCCCTATCCATCTGCCAGGAAAGGTTTGATTCAGATATTCCCCTACCTCAATTCCAAAATGAGGGGGTGCCCCATCCTGCTGAAACCATATTTCTTCCGCTGGTAGATTTGGGTCGTTATTGTTCGGAAATAATCGACTTACGTCTGGAACAATTGATTCTTGCAAAAGTGTCAAATATCGAGCAGAGTTCAAATTACCGTGTATAAAATAAGGTCCTATGATATGTCCACCAATAATAGCACACCAAACATTTACTTTTTGCGGTCTTTGGGTGTGAATTTGTTCCATCCAATGTGGGTTTTCGTCTGACCAGTACCTACAGTTGTGTCGGTTGACTTGTCCATTCAAACAAAATGTAGATTCGTCGGAAAACAAAATGTGGTTGGCAAAGTTAAAATTTTGGCGTAACTTCTCCATAATAAGTTCACAGAACTCGATTCTGCGATCAAAATCGTCTTCACTCAGTTCTTGCAATAAATGAATTTTATATGGACGGAACTTTTCCCGCTTCGTAATCTTTTGAATTGAATATCGACTCATATTGTGATTTAAAGCCAATTGCTGTGCCGAAGTTTTCGGATTTTCCACCACATCCAATATTACATTCAAAGAATTTTCTTCATTTGTAACGGTTACTGGCCTTCCAGTTCTAGGTTTATCCTTGATAGCGCCAGTTTCGTGAAAACGATGCAAAGTTTTCGAAACTGTGGATTTGGAGATCGATTCCCGCTCAGGATGCAACTCATTGAACATAATCACCACTTGAGCAAAACTTCGTGTTCTATCACCGTACCCTATCATCATTAAAATTTCGATACGTTCGGTTTCACTTAAACTTGCCATTTTGCACAAAAACTGTTGACACTAAATTACTAATGTTTCAAAACTGTTGACACTGAATGAATGTTTGACATTCGTTGTCCTGGAAACATTTTAAAACAAAAGAATAATACTGCGTTTCTTATGGGCATCTTATCTTATCTTGGGATTCCAAACAATGTTAAAAACATCGCAACCAGTTCTTTTCACACTCACAGATTGTTTTCAAGAGATATTCTACTTTTCATTTATTTTTGTTCTTCATCCAATAGATTTTAAAAACAGTAGCGTTTATTTTTATTTATTTTTTTACCCGGAAACGATTTAAATAAGGTCAGAGAATTCAAGAGATGCCTTTCAGACCTCTAGTTTTGATGATTTGGTTTTTTAAGGTGAACTAATTACAGCTATTATAAGTAGAGCATACTGAGCTATTTATTATTGCTTTTTGATACAAATGTAATATACCTTTCAGTTTTTTATGAGTGTCTCTTTGTTGTAAGCATTTTAACAAAATTTTGCGAGTGAAGATTGAAACCTGTGATGAGCACTGATAAGTACAAAGGAGAACCCAAGTCATCACAATACAGTTTTTTAGAACTGACGATCGTTTCGATAACAAAGTTAGCACCATCAGAGGAGTGAATAAACTCCACATCTTATGGATTTCAAAATGACTTAATGTTTCTCATTTATGAATTTATGCCATTCCTTCATTTTGATAATATTAGTTTTTTTCTTGTGCTTTAGTCTGGATGTATATTATAATTATTTAATTTTTTATAATTTATATAAACAAACAATTTGAATTATATTTTTAGGTACAATTTTTTATCTCTTGAATAAAAAGCAAATTATGATGACATCTGTTACAAAAAATAAATTATTAATGCATGTTAAATTTATGCTACTTATATTGTTAATTTTTGATATGCTTACACATAATGTTAAAAAAGTTTACTCTGTCGAATTTGATTTCTTTTTGTAACATCTTGTGTTTGTATTTTTTACAACATTCAAGGTTTTAAAAATTGTTCAAAACGCTTGTTTTTTTCTTGCCTGGTGTGAATCAAAATGGACAAAATAGAAAATTTGATGAATGATTGTAGATTACCAAATTCATAGGTAGGTATTTAAGAGAATAATATATTTTCTACTGGTCTTTCAGTTTTGATAACAGTATTAAAAATGATTTTCTGTATATAGGGTTATTCACTTTATTCGACATGGAAGATTATGGCTAAATGACTTGATTTTGAAAGAGTTTAATTTATGGAGTGGACATGGGCCCACTAGCGGTACATTTTAAAATTATTTTTACAATGTTCTGGCTGTCACAAAATGAAACACTGTATATTATTGCATTTTTAGTTTCTACGACCAAAATAAAAACAAGTTATACTAAGGTTTACCTGACTTAAACGCTATAGTTTTTGAAATATTTAGTATTTTATGAAAATGTAGTAAGAATTTCAAACTTTAAATTCTTAACAAGTGTAATTTCATTAGGTACGGATTTACCACATTTTATTTGATTTTATTTTACTTGAGGGTCCTGATTATGTTTTGTTAAATTAAACTCCTATTTTGGTAACACTTAACGTTTAATAACAACTATGTAAACTTATACAGACTTAATATCTTGATGTGCTTTAGAGTCCATGGGAACTCAACGAATGAACTATGATTTTGCTAATACAAGCATGTTGCTCGTTCTGAGTCTACGGAAGAACTAACTTAAATATTGAATATTCCTACGCTATACAATTCTATCTGCCAGCATACCCATGGTCAATTGTAAGCAATAGCTGAACCTTTAGGGTTATTCCAAATTAAAATTGTATTTTACAAATGGTAAATATTATAACATAGAAGGCTACTAACAAATATGTAAATTTGAAATAGTAATCCTCCAGACGAGATGCCTTAACAAGTATTTAATTTTTTTGAAAAAAAATGTAACATGGGGTTCACTAATTGATTGAGTTTTCTGACGCACTTGCGAAACATTATCTAACATATACAGAGCATCCAAAAAGTATGACTAAACAATTACAAGCTTCAAACGGTAAAAACTTGTTAAATTTAAATGGAACACCCAGTATTGTATGTCGAGAGCAGATGTAAAATTTAATTCTCTATCGAATAATATTACACTTTCCTATAGCTAAATGTTTTTAACAATTAAATACTTAACAAGTCACCTATGGAATTTTGACAAGACAAAATTACTGGCATCAAATGACAGGTTTCCAGCAAAACATTTGGTTAATATTATTTTAAATATTACATACTAGTTTGAATCCTAATTCATATTTTTTTAAAACTTGTTTTGGTCTCGAGCAAAGCTTTTTTAGCCACTGTCACTCTAGATCAACAACTAGTGCTCCAGCTCCTTGTTAAACCACGATGTTTTACACTAAAAAAAAAACAACGAATTGTCTATGCTATCATCTACCAAGCTCAGCAAGCAAACCCTCAATTTTCTTGATTCCATATTAACAACAATAATAATAAAAAAAAGAGAACGCCCATCATATTTTACATTTTACTTCCACATGTTGTGGCAATGTGTGGCAATACTTCCACATTGCCACAACATGTGGAAGTATCTCATCGGCGACAAAAATAAATAAAAATTTTTTTTTCGCTTAATGTCACAAAAAGTATCAAAACACATAAAAAACATGATTTGCGAATGAAAATGTTTTTGGTCTGTCTGTAGCCAAGATAACCTTAGAACGAATTGAGATATCCTCTTTAAATTTGGTATGCAGTTAGCACTCGACAAATGAACGGTTCAGATTGTTTTTGGGTAAAATCGCTTTAGGGGGTAGGGGATGAATGGGGTGTGATTTGGTGAAAATTGAAATTTTTTCGTTAAAACTGGTAATACAACGTTTTAGGGTTCATTTATTAGAAAACTTTAAAATTCATCAGACATCTGGTATTCTGTGCTGAAATTAAATTAGGGGTTGAATGTGTGGGGTTGGAATATTGCTGACAAAATGTTCGAATTTGTTTTGCTAAAACGTAAAAAGTCCAAAACATATAGAAAACTTGATTCTGGAACGAGTTTTTTGTCTGTCAGTCTATCAGCATGTATGTGCCTCTGTTAATAGGCGCGATAACTTTCAAACAAATCGAGATATCTTCAAATTTGGTTTTCAGTTAGCACCTGACAAAAGAACGCTTCGAATTGTTTTTGGGTAAGATCGCTTCAGGGGTAGGGGTAAATAAGGGGTGATTTGGTGAAAATTGACATTTTTTCAATAAAACTACAACGTTTCAAAAGTTTATGTGAACAGGAGTACAAATCTTTTCTTTGTGGTTAAGTCATGGGCCCCAAATTCATTCCATGAGAATGTCTTTCTGGAGATAATAAATTATCACAGCTATATGGAAGTTATGATTTCATTTTGAGGACTATTTTTTGTGGCTAAGGTGTATATGTTACATCTTCTTAACTGGGCTTATAACTAAGGAAAGAAGACATGGGATCACACACTTCAAGACCAGCAAGGCCATTTTATTTGAGACATATTAGACTGAACCATGACAAAGATGGGTTAGATATAGGGGCAGACAAGAGGAAACTATAACTATATGACTATTAAAAATAATGTCAATTGCAGAAACAATGTTACTTAAAACATATTTTTTCCCTTTTTTAAATTGTTTTAAATTACCTAATGATTTAATTAGACTTAATAAAGTTCAATATGTCCAACAATTAGTTTTTAACCTAAAACGTTAGATGTGACAAATGTGTCATATTCAGTGGTAGTGAAGTTCCTTGATCCAGACATTTTTTAACTACATCGTTACATGGGTGGATGTATTTTTTACAATTAAAAAATATATGATTAATATCACATACACTTGCTCCATCACAACTACACAGTGGATTGTCTGCCAACCCCATTTGAAATAGTTGCTTTTAGCTGGCACCATGTTCTACGATGATTCTGGCAAGTGTTGTATAAATTACTCTGTTAGTTGTGACTATTTCTGTGATTGATTTATAAGGCAAGGTGGCAAATATTTGCTGCAATTTACTTTTTACTAGGGCTTGTTGTTTGTTTCATTGTTCTGACCAATCTTTCCTCATGCGGCGTTTACAGGCAGGAAAAAGATCTCTCGTTAAGACGATATTGCCACTCTTTCCTGTTCTTGTTGCATTTTTTGCCAGTTTATCTGATTCTTCATTTTTATCTTGATGTGAGCATGTGCTTTTATCCACAAAAATATAGCCTTTTTTCCAGACCTTTCTAAATTCATATACTTGGATCTAATAATGCCCATAAGTGGGTCCTAGAATACATTAAAAGGCTCCTTCAGAGCCAAGAGTAATGATTTGCTGTCGGTTATGATTATAAATTTGGAGTGGGATGCTATTTCCATGGCCATTTCAAGAGCTTTAATAACTTCTACAGTTTCTGCTGTATATATATGCAGGTTTCTTTGTGTAGCTTAAAAACGAAACTGGATGGCGTTGATTCGCTATATATATATATATATATATATATATATATATATATATATATATATATATATATATATATATATATATATATATATGCTACAACCTACGGATCCATCGGTAAACATTGGGGCAGATCCTGGAAACTTCTGGATATTTTCACAGTAATAACTTTGAACATCTATGTCTTATCTATGTCTTCACTATGGCAAACTTGTAAAACAACAATTGAGTTCCATAGTAAAATTTCATATGACAACATAAACACTTCTGAATCATACAATATTGTTGGCGTTACTATTGTGGATGTGTACGATAAAGCTTATGTCAATGATGGTAAGTTTTTATGTCGTCAGTATGTGTTATCTTGATTATGTGACAAAAGGGTGTTAGTTTGTGTGTTGAGTTTTCCTTGCAACAGTTGTCTTATCAGACATTTGCTGGAGAGATATTCCCGTCTTACTTTGAGAAGTGGCTTGTTGGCCAAGGCGAGGATTGATTCTGTGGGGGTTGATTTTATTAGCCCATTTTAACGCTTTATATTGTATTCTGTCAATTTGTCGTAAGTGTGTTTCCGCACCAGACCCATATAAAGTTGAGCCATAGTCTATGATCGATCTAGTGTATGACCTATAAAATTTCATCGTTGTCTTGGGATCTGCATGTTGGGATCTATATATTTTAAAATATTCAGACTATTTTGCCTCTTGCTAATATGATGATCAGCATGTTTCTTCCACAAAAGTTTTTGATTGATTATTACACCTAGGTATTTGTAGCTTTTGTGGCATGGGATATTTTCTTCATTTTAACGCTTTATATTGTATTCTGTCAATTTGTCGTAAGTGTGTTTCCGCACCAGACCCATATAAAGTTGAGCCATAGTCTATGATCGATCTAGTGTATGACCTATAAAATTTCATCGTTGTCTTGGGATCTGCATGTTGGGATCTATATATTTTAAAATATTCAAACTATTTTGCCTCTTGCTAATATGATGATCAGCATGTTTCTTCCACAAAAGTTTTTGATTGATTAGTACACCTAGGTATTTGTAGCTTTTGTGGCATGGGATATTTTCTTCAGCAACGGTAATGATGTAAGTGGTATTCTATGTCTTTTATAAAAATAAAAAAAACTACTGTAGATTAATCGACAGACATGGTAAAGTTGTTTTGGCACCAGTATATCTTGATTTTCTACATGATGTAATTTAACTGGTTAATACATAGACTGTATGAGTTTTGTTTAGTATATATGCAGAAGTCATCTGCATATTGGATTATTTCTGCACGGTCATCAAAAAGGCTGTGGAAGTCTTATTCAATAACAAGGGTTTAAAACATCTTTGCGGTAGGCCTGAATAACACGTTCGTGGTTCAGTATATGCCCCGTTCGCTTTTATATACACTATTCTGCCAGCAAAGGTCTCATTCAAATTAGTATGTAATATTTTAATATTATTAATATTTTGTTGTGTTTCCACCATTATTTTATTTCCATCAATATGAAAAATATATATATATATATATATTGACGGAAACACAACAAACCAAAGAGTTGCCTATAGCAGCAAGTCTGGTATAGTACAGTAGTGTAGTATATTTAGTAGTACATAATTTCACCATCTGTTTTTGTAAGCTTAATGCTTGTGCCTGCAATAAACACAATTTTGATTTCTGACTTGCCTAAACAAACTGCCAAATGTTGCTCCTCTCGCATATCTTATTTAGTAACTTCACTAGCTTGAACTTCCGTTTCACCTCCAATATTCACACAGCCTTCTTGAATATTTTGCTTCCATTTTACGATAATTTATTGTATTGAAAACAAATATTCTTCCAAAATATTAAGTGTTCAAACCACCGTCTGATTCTAAACACAACAAACATATCCTCTTTTTAAAACCTTCAGCAACATTTTCCAACATTATCTGGTGTTGTTGGATGTGTGTTATAAACATCCCCCTAGAAATAAATCTGCTGGAGTCAAGTCGGGTGATCGTGGTGGCCATTTCTGAAATCCATATCTTCCAATCCAAAAATTTTGGAAATTTTTATTTAAAAAATCTCGAACCTTGCGATGGAAATGCGCGGGAGCTCCATACAACTGAAGCCACCTTGTAGTTTTTATGTCAAGGGAATGTTTTTAAGATTGGACATTGATTTTGCAAAAATCTAAAAATAATATTCCATTTAAATGTTCTTAAAAAAATAGCAAGGACCAATTAAATTTCGGCCAATTAGTAGTAGTAGAATAATGTCTATTAACGAGTCTATTGTTGTAAAAGTACATTCCTCACTAAACAGAACAAAATTAAAAGCCTTAATTTTCTCGCATTCTGTCTAACGCACATATACAAAATTCAGTTCGATTCCCAAAATTATTTTCGGAAAGTTCTTGGTGGTGCTGGATTTTATAATGATTGTAACTACTAGTATGCCTTTGAAGAATCGAGACACTTCCAAGGTTAATGTTCTGCGCAATTTAGTTTTGCTTCATTTGGGGATTTTCGATCACAGAGGCAATCACTGTTAATTCAGTTTTTTTTTTCTGTCACACTTTTTCTTTTATTAGGTATATCATAATGAACACTCCCACTTTATCTAAATGGAGCCAACAATCTCTAGAGAACAACTTTATTTGGATAATTTCGGTTGGTTTGAGCATAAACCCGTGATGACGATAAGCAGTTTTGCTGACATTCTCAGAGAATTAAAATCATGTATATCCGTTCTTCTTTCGGATAAACCGTCATATTAAGCACAACAGACCACAAACTACCCATATAAGACGATTTGCGAACATAAACTTTTATAATTGCAAATAATAATTTTGACTTGTCAAAATTCCATAGGTGACTTGTTAAGTATTAAATTTGTTAAAATCAGTTTGCATTCAGAAAATGTGTGCTTTCTATGAAAATGTTAACAGTTAGCTTTAGGAAAGTGTAATATTATTCGATAGACAATTAAATTTTACATCTATTCTTGACATACAATACAGGCTGTTCCATTTAAATTAAACAAGTTGCTATTGTTTCAAACTTGTAATTGTTCAGTCATACTTTTTGGACACTTTATATGTTGGTCCATCTTTCAGAAGAGTGTCACAAAACTTAATCGATTAGTAAACTCCATGTTAAAATTAAAAAATAAATAAATAAAGACTTGTTGAAAAATTAAAGTTTAAAATTGTTACCACATTTCATAAAATACAAAATATTTCAAAACCTGTAAGATTTAAGTCAGGTAAACCTTGTTATAACTTGCTTTTATTTTGGTCGTAGAAACTGAAAATGCAATAATATACATGCTGTTCCATTTAAAAAAATACCACTTTGATACATTTTGTACTGTTGGGACAGCTTGTACATTGTGAAAATAATTTTCAAATGTACCGCCAGTAGGCCCATATATCTATCTTGTCCATAAATAAAACTTTTTCAAAATCTAGTCATTTAGCTATAATCTCCCGTGCCGAATAACGTGAATAACCCTGTATTTGTTAAGATTAACTTTGAGGCAGATTTACTTCAACCATTAAAGCTATCAGCAAGTGCTGATGTCTTAATTTTTTTTATAGATTTTTTCTTTTTTCTTTTTGATCCAGGAAGTATAAATATATGAAGCTATTAATTATAAATATATGAAGCTATTAATGTAACTGAAGCAGTCAGGAAAGCCAGGTTTCACAGAAAATAAAAAGTAAACTGTTGAAAAAAAAATAGTACTTTTGAAATTAATTAATTGTATAAGTAAGTCATTCGACAGAGTAAATACAATTATATTTATGTCTTAATAAGGAGTCACATAATTTTACGTACCTATATTGTCAATTATTGTACATAATATATGTTATATATTTTATTTAATGTTTTTGAGCATTTATTGTTATGTGCCATTGTATTATGGTTAAAAAGTGCAATTATTTTTAAATATATATCAGTTAATAATATCTGCAAGTTGTATTGTTTTTACTTCCACACCGTAAGAACCTCGGTGGTTCAGGGGTAAGAACGTGTGCCTCTGAATCGAAGGGTACTGGGTTCGATCCCAGGGTATTCCTTTCACTTTTTCAGTACAAACTGTAAAATTAACATCAACCGAGGTTCTGGCATTGTATTTGAGCAAGTTGAATGTCTGCACGTTCCGCCCTTCGGAGGGGGCGTAAAGCAGTCGGTCCCCTGTCCATGCGATGTTGGGCACGTTAAAGATCCCTACCCTCCTTACAGAAAGGTAGGGGTTCGGCAAAATTTCCAGGATAGTGCGGTGAAACTGCACCCTGGCGTCGGTGATTGGCCATAGTCGCGGAAGTAGGCCGACGTTAAAGAAACAAAACACACACACACTTCCACACCGTAACACGTGAAAGTATGGCATCAGCGACAAAAATTTCAAATCTTTTTTTCTGCTTAAACGTCGTAAAACGTGTGAAAACATATAGAAGACATGATTTGGGAATGACAATTTTTTTTGTCTGTCGGTCTGTATGTCTGTCTGTTTGTAGCCACGATAACTTTCGAACGAATTGAGATATCGTCTTCAAATTTGGTATACGGTTAGACCCTGACAAACGAACATTTCGGATTGTTTTTGGGTAAAATCGCTCCAGGGAGTAGGGGCTGAATGGGGAGTGCTTTGGTGAAAATTCACTTTCTTTCGTTAAAACTCTAGTAATATAACGTTTTAGGGTTTGTTTATTAGAAAACTTTCAATTTTATAAAAAATCTGGTATTCTGTGCTGAAATTTAATTATGGGTTGAAGGTGTGGGGGTGGAATATCAATTCAAGAAATTTCGATTTTTTTTGTGGCCAAAACAGTGTAAAAAGTGTCAAAACATATAGAAAATTTGATTCTGGAACGAAAAAAATTTTGTCTGTCGGTCGGTCGGTCAGCCTGTATGTCTGTCTGCTAGTAGGAGCAATAACTTTCGAACTAATTGAGATATCTTCAAATTTGGCATACAGTTAGCACCCAACAAAGGAACGCTTCGAATTGTTTTTCGGTATTATAGCTTCGGGGGGTAGGGGATGAATGAAGGGTGATTTGGTGAAAATTGACTTTTTTGTTGTTAAAACTCGAGTAATATAACGTTTCAGAAGTTTATGGGTACAGGAATACAAATCTTCTCTGTAGTCAAGTCACGGACCCTAAATCATTCCATGAGAATGTCTTTCCGAAGAGAATAATCTATTACAACTATGTGGAAGTTATGATTCAATTTGCAGCACTATTTTACATACCTATACTGTGTAAAAGGATCTAGATTTATTTGTTTGACAATTTAATTTTTTTCAAATAAACAAATAATTAAATTGGCATTGCATTCAGCAATGCCAGATACTCAATAACTCCTCTAGGAATATGAGCAGTGTTGTTCGAACCGATCGAGTGTATTTATTTATCTATTTATTCCTACACCATCCCACAGCTTCAAAGCCACATTAAGAATGGGCGGATATACAAAACAGACTAACAAACAATAATCAAACAAACTATATAAAAGAGAGGTCCACAAGTTACATCGCTTTGAAAAGCATTTTTCTCTGATATATTACATGAGAATATATCTAGTCGGTCTTGCAGTACAGAGTAATGATTGCACATCTGGTAAATTGTAGATGATCGCAGCAATCTCGTACGAGTTGTGGGGAAATAGAATGAGCCTGGAAGATGTGCAGTAACGTGAGGCACATTGAAATTAAGCTGCTCAAGCAGGTTTGGGCAGTCAAACACAGAATTAACCAATTTGTATAAAAATATAACGAAACTGCACTGCCTGCGCCACGCCAGACTGTAGATTAAAGCGAATAAGTCAACTTTCTGAAGAAAACCAATAGGAGGATATTGATCATCCTCTCGAAAGTTAAGAAGTTTTAGGAATTTTCTTGTACTGATTATAGATTTGCTACATGTATCTCGTAAGTAGAAGCCTGAACAACCGAGTCATATTCAAGTTGGGACCTAACCAGACAATTGAAAGAGCAGAGGGAGGGTGCGAGTCAAGGAGAAATGTTTGCTATTTCTTGTTAGAAACCTAAGGTTTTGTAAGCAGAACTGACATTCTGTTCATAGTGTGGTTTAAAAGATAGAGTACCATCAAAAACAATTCCAAGGTCCCTAACTGTCCGGGCAACTAAGTGCAAGCCCTCTTAAATTGTAACTGAAAGTAATTGAGTGCTTATTTCGAGTGAAGAAAATTAGACAACACAGAAACATTTATAGAAAGATTACTCTACCATTCACCAAGGACCTCAAGACACTTCTGAAGCTGAAAACAGTCATCAACACTCCAAATATTTGCAAAAATCTTAATATAATTTGCATATATTAATAAAAGGAACATGTAAAAAATGTTTAACAGGGTCGATAAATATATTAAACAGTAGTGGACCAAGTATGTAAACCTATGGCACTCTCGAAGTTATCTTATAGGTGTTTAATTTGAAGCCCCCCACCTTAATAAATTTCCTCTTTCCATTCAGGTCAGATCTGAATAGGCCAAGCAAGCTCTCGGAGAATCCGATAGCCCTGATCCTGTCAATTAGAACAGAATGATTTAGACAATCGAAGGCTTTAGATATATCAGTATACACATCAACCTGTGAAGAGCGGTCGAGAGTGGATGCAATGACCTGTGTGATGTCAACTAAATTCGTCACAGTTGATCTCCCTGAAATGAAACCATGCTGAGAAATAGAGGGTCTGTTTTTGATGAGAAACAAGAAGCCGGGAACTAGATCAGGGCCACAGGACATGTTAGCCCTAATTCTCTCAGCAGCTGTAATGATTTCATCATCTGTAAAGTCATGAATAAAAAACACTGTGATGTTACTTGAAGCCAAGCTGGGGGCTATATGTGAAGAGATGGAGGTGGAGCAGAATGTTTTGCGAAATAAGACGCAAAACTATCGACTGCCTGTTGCTGGTTAGATGAATTATTAATAGAAAAGTTTTGACCGCACCTAGAAGAACAGTTACTTTTTAGGATTAGACCTAACCTCGCTTTCAACCCTCTAGAAGTAGTTTACTTGAGAAAGATAAATGTCTCACTTAAGTTTTTGTCTTAGCTGCCTAATTTCATTTAGAAACTCCACATTTCCAGACTTCTTAAACTTAACACATAATGAATATTTATATTTGATACTGACCTTAATAGAACACCAAGGGGGATACTGATTCCATGCACTTGGAGCAGTCATGGGAACCTACAGATCAAACAAGTAGTAAATTATGGAATGGAAAAAGTCAAGCATAGAATCAACATCCTGAAGCTAATCCATACCATCCTAGCACAAGCTACCAAGCCCTGCACACAATCAGAGAAAAATGCACTTTCGAAAATTATATGATCCCTGCCCAGTGTTACCAACGGGGAAATAGATCAGCGAACCTTTGTCCTGAAACTATGATTAAGGGGGGGGGGGGACCACCAGGAATCATGGGCGAATAAAGAGCCTCCTCCACCAAGCAAGTGTCTATAAACCAAACCATGTCAAGAATTATATTGTTAATATTCTCAACATGATTAAATTGTCCAAGGAGTAGTAGATAACACAAATGTTGAAAAGCAGACACACGAGTGGAGCGGTTGTCCCGTTGACAAGAAGCATATTCAGGCATGTTAAAGTCGCCAGTTAAGAATGTCTCACGACAATATTTTACGCACAGGGACTCGAGAGCTTCAAACAAGATACAGTAATAATTAACTGGAGTATTAGGAGTTATATAAACAGCAAAAACATTAAGCAAGGCCCGATGATCCGAGACTGTGACCCCCAAAATATCAATATTAGAACGAGTATTATATTAACAAGATGTTCTCCTGCACATTTGGCACACGGTCTTTCCCTTGCAGTTATTAGACGTATAATGAAATCCACAGCACATGAAACAACGGATTATGTCAATAGCATCATACACTGAACAGCGATGATATCCAACAAAAAGTTGGCTCATATGTTCGAGGTAGAGTTATAAGAGGTGTTATCCAATTGCAAGACGGTCTGATAAACATTGTTATTTTTATCTCCGCATTGGCGAAGATAGTGGTGTTCTGCAGTTTAAGAAGTTTAAACAGCTTGTCTTCCTCCAATCTCTGGGAGAGCTGCCGAAATACGAATATGTGGATGCAGATTCATTACTTGCTTAACATTTTATTTGTTTGAAAGGTTAGTACCTAAGACTCGATGCATTTTCGCAACTATTAGAACCGTAGACCGGTTTCGCTCTCATTAGAGCTCTTCAGTACGGCATACTAATTGTAGCATAAATGCACCAAAAGTAATACGGCTATCGTATAGCCAGTCTCAAAATACTAAGTGAGTGGTGGACGTGCCGCCACCTAGTTGCGGAAGCAAGTAGTATGATACTAGTTTGCTACAATTAGTATGCCGTACTGAAGAGCTCTAATGAGAGCCAAACCGGTCTACGGTTCTAATTGTTGCGAAAATGCATCGAGTCTTACATACTTACATACTTTGTCCCTATATTGGGGTAGAAATGGGCCAGGGCTGACAATTTTTTAAATTGTTAGTTAGCTGTATCCAGTCTCTATTTTTTTTAACACTGTGTTATTTGGAGCTGGCGTGACAGCATACTACTTGGTTCCGCAACTAGGTGGCGGCACGTCCACCACTCACTTAGGTTAGTACCTGCCGAGATTTGATTTTTTCAGCACAAACGTCATAAGAACAGCAACTGCCAAACCTCAATTGCCAATATGCTTTACCTTGGGGACGCAGATCTCAGCTGTTGCAGGATTAATAGATTGGAACAAATCAACCTTAGTAGCTGTGCTGAACTGGGCAGAATCTTTAGGTTACACCATGACTGAGGCCCTACTTGATACAGCTTCTGAGAAAAGCAGTGTGTTATGTACAGAAGGAGTTACGGCGCTCGATGATCTAACATGAAGAGGCGCCAGAAATTTGAGACCAAATGTATCTTATGACATGTAAGTAGTAAAACATAAAAAAAGTTACTGAGAACAAGTGGCCTCAATATATCAGTGTAAATAAGTTTAGAAAAAAATGACAAGAAAAGTAATTAGGTAAATGCACATGTTAACAGTTTTAGTATTACTCAATTTTCCTATCTAAAAAACTTTTATTTTGTATATCGTGTCAGACATTTCATAAAATTCTTATGGGTCCATCAGAGTTACTTCTTAAAAACTACCTATAGACTATTTTTAGCAAATTAATTAATTAAGTTAGCTTATAAACAAAGCTTTAATTAACAAAAAACATCGTGGGCCAATCATCAACAGCGAATAAAATATTGGGTCCTATTATCGATATAAGACACCTACAGGTACATTGTATCTGCGGAATTTATAGGTGAAGGCCGTGCTTTTAAAAAAGAGCTTTTAATAAAATGTAAAAGGTTGTTGACTGCTGTACAGGATGTTATGATTTTTGGTCCAACTGTATATGGAAATTTATTTTATACAGAATGTATATGTAACAAGATCACAGTCATTAAAAAAATACTTGCCTAAAAATTATATTGTCCATGGAGCCATCAGATTTCTGGGACACCCGCACAATATTTGTACACTTTAACCGATTTTAGTCACTTGTTGGAGAGATCTAGGTAAATATATCTAGATATAGGCAGCTAACAATTAGCGATGCCAGACTTTGTAATCATCGCTGATGTTATGTGTAAAGCATGAAACCCACTACTTTACTTAGGCCCAAGACGTTATTTGATTTTCATTTCACTGAAAAGACTTGGTAGAGGAGATGACTAATAATACGTTAAATTATAATAATTAACAAGATTTATTATGCCTCAATGTGAAGCATTCAAATTATATATATATATATATATATATATATATATATATATATATATATATATATATATATATATATATATATATATATATATATATACAGGTGTTCAATGGACCCGGACCGGCTATATCTCGAAAACCATCACAGCTGCTGCTTTTGGAAAAAAAATTAGCATAAGTAAAGTGGCCATGAGAAAATGTTGGAAATTAGTTTCAGCTTTCTAAATCTGCCACTAGGTGGCGAAAATGCCATGGCTTACCTAAAATCTTTAATTTCTCGAAAATCTTGACGCATAACATAAGCTGGCTTTAGGCAATTTGTAATCAACGTTCATTTATATACAACTTGTGTTAAAAAAATTCCTTATGGATCAGTGGCGGAGGTAGGGGACGAGGATTTTTTTATAAACAAATGCCTGTAATTTGATAACCAGTAGATATAATTTCAAGAATTTTGGCTTGTTGAAAAGAGATTTCTTAATAAATTCCACGTATTAGTATTTTAAATCTACAGTCCCACATGCACAAAATACAGAGGGCGTTAGAGTAGAGGAGTCTATTTTTATTAAATTTTATGAAACTTTTCAAAAAGCAGCACAGTATTATAATGTAACTATCAAAAAGTGGATGAAGTTAGAAAGAACTCAGTGAAAACCTAAAACGAATATGTTTTTCCGTTTCAGAGAAAACTCGAATTTTATATATTTTGGTGCTTATTATGCCATTTCTCAAAATTGGATATGAATATACCAAAATCTCTATAGAATATTTGTTTTCAGGCATCGTTATACAAATTAACATAGTTACCAATAACAATTAATCACTTTAATATGAAATACATTTTTTACCTTATCATAAAACTAAGATATAAGAGCCAAGAATCGAATTTATGGTTATAGGGTAAACGATACAGTTATTGGCCACTATACAATATACTTACAGTGATTGGCCATTCGACTTTCTTTTAAAATAACAAGCATTGTCGTCGTTTTAAGCGAAATGTGATTGTTTCAGTTCAAAGTGACAACACCGTTTGTTGCTTTGATCACAGTACTTTGATATGTTGGCAGCGGTGAATGTCGTTGGCGGTCTTTTCCTTGTGCCTGTTTGAAGTTATTCCATATTCAGCACGTTGCTTGTGCATTTGCTTAGCGTCACTGTGTATCAGGTAAGTGATTATTTTATTCGTATGCTTGGAACAAATGATTATAACAGTATAGGGACTATAATTTGAAGTTAGGGTGTTCGAAAAAACTGTTTATATGTCTCTAACCTAAAATTACTTATGAAATTTAAGCAGGCCAATCACTATACACGACATTTACAATAAATTCAGTTATTGGCCACTCCTGCCAATGACTGTAATATATATTAACGGGTAGTTTTACAATAAAACTTCAACTAAATAAATTGTTTCATTAATCTCAAATGCTTTTCGAGGGAATACAGACTTTAAACCTTCTTTAAACAGTCGTTGGCCAGGTGCCAATCTCTGACATCTTTACTGGCCAATCACTATATTACTTGTATATTTGTAGGTTTACAAAAGATGCCAAAAGTCAGAGTGGGTGACAAATATACAAAAAAATATTGTGATCAGGATATTGAAAAAGCTCTTGAACTAATCAAGAAAGGAACCTCAATCAGAGAAGCAGCAAGATATTTTAAGGTTCCAAGAGCAACCCTGCAATTCAGGAGAAGTACCAAATTTATCAAGTCAAATTTAGGTCCGAATCCTATTCTCACACCCAATGAAGAAGAACTTCTGGTTAAATGTGTATTCGAGAACCACAAGAAAGGATTTCCTCGTCGCAAAGAGGACTTGCAAGAATCAGTAAGGTTATTCTTAGAGAAAAATCCACGTCCCAATCCATTTATAAGAAATCATCCAGGAGATGGTTGGTACAAAGCCTTTCTTCGTCGTCATCCAGAGGTAACAATACGTATATCTGAGGCAGTTACTGCCGCAAGTGCAACCATTTCAGTATCAGACCTTAAAAAGTGGTTTGGTAACATTTATGATTATCTAAAGTCAAAAGATCTGGAAGGCATATTAAAAGACCCAGAACGAATACTCAACGGAGATGAGACATGTTTTAACTTGTGTCCGAAAAATACAAAAGTTCTTGCTCCAAGAGGAAGCAGAAATGTTTATGAGGTTGAACACGCGCCGTCCAAAACAGCAATTACAGTAATGTTTACTTTCACTGCATCTGGTAAAGTTACACCACCAATGGTGATTTACCCTTATAAACGGTTGCCTGCTAATATCGCTAAATCAGTTCCTGATGAATGGGGAGTTGGCTTGAGTGATTCTGGGTGGATGCGTGCTGAGATATTTTATGAATATATTTCAAACGTACTGCACCCCTATTTAAAAAAACATAATGTGAAATTTCCCATCATTCTCTTTGTAGACGGGCACAGCACACACTTAACCTATCAACTAAGTGAACTTTGTAGTCAACTGGAAATTATACTGATTTGCCTTTATCCCAATGCCACACGAATTCTTCAGCCTGCTGATGTGGCAGCCTTCAAACCGATAAAAAATGGTTGGAAGAAGGCAGTAGTTGAGTGGAGACGCGACCATACCAATGAAACATTAAGCAAAGAGCACTTTGCAACAGTTCTTGAAAATGTTATCAAAAACGTTGCAAAGTCAACTATCATCCAAAATGGGTTTAAAGCTTGTGGCTTGTACCCATGGAATCCAAATGCGATAGACGTCACAAAATGTTTGGGAGCTGCTAAAGTCAATACATACGAACAAACTGGTTTGAAAAAAAATTACGTCCTGTCGTATCCAGCATTTAAAGAAATTGTTGGTAAAAATTATATTAATGAATTTCAAAAAGGACAGCATTGCATCAACAACCATTCAGAAGAATTCGGTATGCTGTACAGTATGTGGAAGAGATTCAAACCAAAAGAAGACATTTCTGAAGTATCGGTAGAAGAAATAAATCCCACACATATCAATCCTAATGAATTGTCACAGGAAACTCATGCATCACCAATAGCCAGAGAAAGCACAGACGGACTTGATATTAGTGCTAGGCTAAAATCAACCAGCGCAGCAAACCTCGATACCTATTTGGAAAACAATGACTCAACCCTTACCTTGAGAAATATCAATATAGAAGAAATACCAATTGTTTTCGAAGATTATAACGGTGACATTTTTCAACTAACACAACCATGTCAATCTGGAAAACTTGTGAGTGATCATAATGCTTCCGGAATATGCCCTACAACGGACTCCTGTTTATATAAGATAGACCATTTAACCATGGCCTCTGTAGATACTGAAAATACTTCAGCAGATGTAAGTCTTGATACATTCTTACAGTGGCCTCAAACTCCTGCGAGAAAGGGTAAGAGGCAAAGCGAAAGACTTCCGTTTGTCTTAACATCAACTCAATGGAAGAAAATCATGAGTGATAAGGAACAAACTAAAAAAGAGAAAGAAACTGAGAAAGAAGAGAGGAAAGTTAAAAGGCTTGAGAATAAATTGAGGAAAACAGCAGAGAACTTCAAGAAATTAGAAAACAAAAATGTTAAAAAGCAATATTTTAAGAGTAAAAACAAATGTAGATCAGAAGCGTCAAATCCACATGACGATGTGAATGAAAATATAAGAAATAGGGAAAACATAGGACGTGAGTTTGATGATGAAGAGAACACATCGGGCAGCCAACAATACCAACTTTTAAGAATACAACAAGCCACCAAAAATCTTTTTGGTAGCAGTGACACCAAGAATGAATACAGTTCTCAAGATGGTACAAGTTCAAGGATACATATTTTATCCAATGTTAGGTTAGAGAATGCACAAGAGACTTGTGGTTTGAGCTTAGAAGATAATGTGAGAAAAATTAACGGCTTATGTTTTACTTGCACCAACAATATGAATGAATCAAATATTGGTATAAAATGTAAATCCTGCACCAGAGCTTTTCATCTGAATTGTATAAGGAAAATGAATTTACATAAATCAAACTCTACTATATTTCATTGTAAATCGTGCTTAAAAATTTCCATTAATTGAAAAATAAATTGTTGCATGATGTTTGTTTATTATTCCCATAGAAAATTAATTGTTTACAGCTGACATCGAAGGGTATGACAATCACTGTAAGAGATGTTAGGCCAATCACTATATGCCTATGGCCAATCACTACTTTTATGAGTTGGTCAACAATTTAGAATTTTTTATTCTTTTTTGAACAGTTTAAGTCAAAAAAAAGTATGTTATCATCAAAAATAATATATCTTATATTATACTGTGCGACTACAGTTTTCCTAGTTGATTAATATACAAGAAGGAGCGCTGTAACCTTAATATTCGTACAAATGACCAATAACTATATCGTTTACCCTATTCGTAAATTAAGTGATTATATTATGAAAACGAAACTATATGAATGTAAAAACCCTAAAATTTAACTAACATTTTATTATTTACAAATGTTCAAACTGCTGTCCGTTTTTATGTATACATTTAACTAGTCTCTGATGAGTAGATGCAATTTGAAAATCAACTGTGTATGGTTAATGCGTGAACACAGAACACTCCCTTGAGTGAATAGGAAATGTTGACACTGTCGAACGTGACAGTTACCTCATCAGTGATTGTGATTGGACTAAATCGCGTAACTGCGACTCGCGCATACCGGCACGCAGAACCACACAGCAGGTTCATCTATGCTCAGAACATAATGCGCCGTGTACCGGCATCAGAATTTTGAATGTTTTACATCTGTACACTCTACGCACTAAAACAAAATACGATAAATATTATTTGATTATATCCTAGAAGGTATCTACTTTAAATTAAAATACCATGTCTGCCAAGGGGACACGGACACGGAATGAACTCAAACTTCATTACAATCGTTATACAAATTAACGTACTTACCAATAGCATTTATGTAATCACTTTAAAATGAAATAAATTTATTACTTTATTATAAAATTACGATACAGAAGTAATAGAGAAGTCATGACAAAATTAATTGTTATGAAAACGAAACACTTTTCATTAGGCGTTTAGAGAAAATGCTAGTATTTATTTTGAACATTCATTCCATACATATCTTGACCATAATATAGTAATAAATACAACCATTGTCTAAAATCATTTAAACACTTGTTAATGCGCATGTGAAATTCATATGTAGTTTTGTACATTAATCAATGTAGTCCATGTGTTGCCAACGAAGGTAAGGAAATTGAAACAATTTGTTTTATAAACGTCAAAATTTTCTGTTAAATTTATTACTGACCTTATTAATTATTTGTAGTGTTTCCGTGTGTTTTTTATCGACAGTTAGTGTTTTACGTTTTCAGGATGTCTTATTCCAATGAGCAAGCATTTGATATGCTTGAAATTTATTTTCAATGTTTTCAAAATCCTGTTGTCGCATCACGAGAATATGCTTTAAGGTACCCCCAAAGAACACATTACTGAAGAGAGGTGTTTAGTCGCATTGCAAGATATATGCAGGAAACTGGATCTGTAAGACGCACCAGGAACAAGTCAGAGCTTGTAGGATTATAAATGAAGAAAACATTACTAATGTGATTGCTCTTGTTACTATAAATCCACATATTAGTGTACGGCAAATTTCTAGAAACTTAGGTGTGACCGTAGGATCTCTATACAATATTTTAAAAGACCATAAGATGCACCCATATCACATAGTATTGCATCAGGCGCTAAATGAAGCTGATTGTGACCACAGACTGAATTACTGCCATTGGATGCTGAGCATGCTAGAAGAAACACCACGATTTCTATCACAAATACTATGGACAGATGAAGCAACATTTTCAAATTGCGAGAAAGTAAATCCATAATATGCACTATTGGTCGGACAGTAATCCCCATTTAGGGTACCCAGCGACCTAGAAAACCGGGAAAACCTAGAAAAATTAGGGAATTTGAAATAACCCCTAAAATGTTAAGGAAATGTCAGGGAAATTCGTGATTTTGCTCAAATGTCATGGAAATCGTTCAGTAGACCTGTAAATCATATATTTGTAAAATTGTGTCACTAGCAGATTTTTTTTTGATTTTGATTCCATATATTTATATTATATGATTTTTTTTATCTAAATATTTTCTCCTAGGGCCGCTGTTTGGTACATTAATTGAAACTGCCAATGAATACGCGACATGTCATATGGCAATATAATATAGTGTCTTCTTTATGTAATTCAAACATGTCTTATTACTTTATCGCACTTGGAGTGCTCTTCCTTGAATGCTTCAAATGTGAATTGTGTTCTAGGTATTGGCGGCGTAAAGCTGCGTAAATGTGTTTATTATATTTTAACGTTTATGATCATGTAATATAGAGTTGAATTTGGAGTGTAAATATTTGGCATTTGTATATGGTCATTTGTATTGTAATCCAGGAGAGAAAAGTCCATCATTGCAAGCATTGTATATGATAGTGTAAAGAAATTAGGAGAAGTGACAAATATATAAATCAACGATAAGCTGACGCGAACTTTCAGTGATTTTGTTAAGTAGTTACTGCAAAAACGTGTAGTAATTTAGTAATTTGACAGGTAGAAATTTATCACGCTTCTGTATTAGTTAACAGAATTAACCATATTTATGTTTTTGATAATGGTTAAAAAAAATCAGCATTTTTATTATTATTTTTGTAATAAAATAGTATTCAGAGATGTGTTGTTTATTACGAGTATTATGAAAAAATCACTTGGGTCTGGAAATGTCAGGGAATTTGATTTTTTATTTCTGCTGGGTACCCTGCCATTGGATGAGAGAATTAGATCGGCAAAATCGATGGACTCTAAACGTATTGTGTGGTATAGCTGAAGGGAAAATTGTTGGACCATATTTCTTTGTCGGACCACTTAATCGAGATATGTATTTAATTTTTTTAACTCAAAGCTTAAAATTTTTATTGGAAGACATTTCCCTAGAAACAAGATTAATGATGTGGTTGCAACATGACAGGTGTCCAGCATATTTCGCGCAAAGTGTACGCGAATATCTTAATGTTCAATTTCAAAATCGGTGGATAGGAAGAGGAAGCTTATTTCCATGGCCACCCAGATCACCTGATTTAACTTGCTTAGATTTTTATTAATGGGGGAGAGTGCAATATCTGGTATATCAAAATCGACCAATGACTGGAGAAAATATGATGGAAAGGATACAAGTTAATGTTAATAGCATATCTACGGCTGAAGTTCAAACTGCGGTAGTCTCTACGCGTCAGAGATTAGTTAAATGTATACATAAAAACGGACAGCAGTTTGAACATTTGTAAATAATAAAATGTTAAATTTTAGTTTCGTTTTCATAATATAATCACTTAATTTACGAATACAACCTTAAATTCAATTCTTGGCTTTTGTATCTTAGTTTTATGATAAGGTAATAAATTTGTTTCATATTAAAGTGATTAATTGTTAATGGTAACTATGTTAATTTGTATAACGATGCCTGAAAACAAATATTCTATAGAGATTTTGCTATATTCATAAGCAATTTTGAGAAATGCCATTAATAAGCACAAAAATACGTAAAATTCGAGTTTTCTCTGAAACGGAAAAACATATTCGTTTTGGGTTTTCATTGGGTTCTTTTTAACTTCATACACTTTTTGATAGTTATATTATAATACTATGCTGCTATTTGAAAATCTTCATAAAATTTAATAAAACTAGACTCCTCTACTCTAACACCCTCTGTATTTTGTGCATGTGTGACTGTGGATTTAAAATACTAATACGTCAAATTTCTTATGAAATCTCTTTCCAAGAAGCCAAAATTCTTGAAATTATGTCTACTGGTTATCAAGTTATATGCATTTGTTTATAAAAAAATCCTCGCCCTCTGCCTCCGCCACTGGTCCATAAGGAACTTTTTTTTTAACAGAAGTTGTAGATAAGTGAACTCTGATTACAAATACCTAAAACCAGCTTATATTATGCGTCAAGATTTTCGAGAAATTAAAGCCATGGTATTTTCGCCACCTCCTAGTGGCAGATTCAGAAAGATGAAAATAATTTCCAACATTTTCTCATGGCCACTTTACTTATGCTAATTTTTTCCGAAAGGTGCAGCTGTGACGGTTTTCGAGATATAGCCGGTCCGTGCTCTTATTTGAACACCCTGTTTATATATATATATATATATATATATATATATATATATATATATATATAAATATATATATATATATATATATATATATATATATATATATATATATATATATATATAAATATATATATAGAGCGATAACTGAATTTTGAAACATGTAACTAAGAGAATTTTAATGTGGTGGTAAACAACGTTTTACACAATTATGTTCTTAGAAAATTAAACATGAAACAACATAAAAGGTTCTAATTTAAAAAAAGATATAAACACAGGTTTCTGTTCAGATTAAAGAAAAACTGCGGTGGCCACCTAAATTTGTGATTGAACCCCGAGGTATTGTAGTTTGTCCTAAAATAGGCCACTTCTAAGAGAATGGTCCACTTGGGCTGTTAACGCCTCTTGCAATAATACTAAGTAAAACTCTAATTAATGAGTCCTTGAGACATATCCTCAACTTTGAGCGTCCTACGGAAAAAAGAAAGCCCAGTCTTGCTAAAGTGAACCCTTTACTGACAATGAAGCCCACTACTAATAATGAGGCCATAAGCGCTGCTTCACCTATATTTGTCGGTTAAACTAAACTTTTTTATTCAAAGTCCACAAAAAATTTTTTTTTCATTCTCAAATTCATTTGGTACAACCACAAAAATGTTTTGTTAGTTGTTAGTAGTTAGTAATTTATGGTACGATATAATTTGCAAGCCCGTCCCTGATCACCGAATTGAATGTATACATGACGCAACGAGTAGCGCTTACGTATTGCGGAACTGTAGAGCGCCAAGCAGCTGCAGACTGACTCTGAGTCAGATTTGTTCGTATACAAATGCTGCCTCTGTTTCTGGACGCTTGCATGAGAGGGTTTCTATGGCAACGGCACGCGCACTGGTAGGTTGGGCCACAACAGTGATGCAGCCTTCTGAGCCTGCTTCAAATCTTAGTTTCTGTCGTTTGTTTAGATTGAGTCGGATCTTCAGAGGCGTATTTTATTTTTACTATGGTGTCGTTAAATAACCTGGTATGTGTCACATTTACAGACTTTGAAAAGCTGGATTTTTCATGTTTCTTTTTGGTAAGTGGAATTGATTTGTTTATTATCACTTCCAAAAGAATAATTTCAAAATAATAAAATATTAGATATAATATTTCAAGTTGTACAAAAATGGGAAGGGCCTTGAATTTGAAAAAAATATGCTTGTAGCGCTTCCCTCTATAAACAGATTTTCATAGATAATACGTGCCATATTATATTAAGCGTGCGTGTACCGTAAGTGTACAGTGTCCTCTCATCGAATATTCCTGGTCATTATTCCAAAAATTATTCCTTGTGAAAGTCTATATTTTTGTACAAATGGATTTTTCATTTAAAGTTTGAAGTGCCAGTAGAACGCGTGACCTTGAAAATTTAAAAACATTTCGGTTGCGGCGCAGGGGGTCTTCGTCAGGGGGCCGCGCCGATTCTGCTTCACATACTCCCAGAGTCACGAGCCGCTACATATATATATATATATATATATATATATATATATATATATATATATATATATATATATATATATATATATATATACATACATACATATATATATATATATATATATATATATATATATATATATATATATGTATGTATCACACCGATAATTCAAACAATAATAATCCGATTTTGATCAAATGTGGCACATACCTTCCTTTTGTAAGTCAGGAAAATCGGCCCAGGTTTTCCCGGAAAATTTTGTGTTTTCTTTCGAAAAAAATTTATATCTCCGGAAATACCAAAGTAAGGGCAACCAAATTTAGTAAGCTGGTTTCTGTATCCTGTGTACCAAAATTCAGATCTCTATCTTAAAAGCCAAAAAAGTTATAGGTTAATTAATTTTTAATTATTTAATCTTATTCAAGAAAGCTAAACGGTCAAAATTGATTGAGTACGAATGGGAGTAAAAAATACTATAAGAAATGACTAACAAGCTCCTAGATATGTGTAAGTCGTTATTTTCCTTGATTTCGTTAAAATATAAGCAAAAAATTCATTGTAAATCAAAATAGTTTTGTGTATATTGTAAAACGTTGAATAATGAACCTGTATTATGCGAGATACCGCTAATAAACACATGTCGAGGTAGCTCAGTGGCCTGAGTCTCTGCATATCTTGGAATCGATTCCTGCATGACGAGTTCGAATCCTACATAGTGACTTTACTTTTTTCAATTTTTTTCTCATTTCACTTTACCGTTAACTAATCAGATTGTTGTTATTCAGATGAATTTTTTAGCGAGTTTTTGTATAAAAAATAATTAGACAAAGAGGAGATGAAAGTTTTAAAACTTAATTAAATTTGAATAGCATGTCTGGTTACTTATTGTTAACGGGAGCGTTAAGATATTTGGAGGTATAGGGTCGTCGAACTAAGCGTATTTGAACATCGGTAACGGTTTAATTATAAATTAAATAACTCACAGAGATTTTAACAATAACATTATAACTAACAACTTAATGAACCTAACGTAGACTGTTACATCGTGAATCTTAATTGAACAGTGTTTATGTTTACATAATCAAATCACAAGTAGCGCGTCGTTACATCTGAAGCAAATTAAATTAACTGTCTACATCGTAAGAACTTATTTAACTAATTTATTCTGACTCACTAAAATTAATCTCATTTATGTTTACCAACAATACTGCTTATATTGTTTCTTAATTAGTTTACGACCTTCCAATTTGCTGACTTCAACATTCCTGGATACCTTGCACGTTGCGAATTTACGTTGTTTATTGTTTACATAACAAATGTGATATTTTCAATGTCAATCGATACAATTCTGACCTCTAATTATTTGCAATATTTACATTCCTTGCTGTAAAGAATTAAACTGAACTACTTTTAATCATTATTTTAGTGTTTTTAACAATTATGTTCCTACGTCTATTACGGCCCTTCTAAAGACCTTTACTGTTCTCTGAACCCTTGTTCTTGCCCTAACTTAGTGAATCCGTTCCATATTTAATACAGTCGGAGACTTTTCCCGTGGTTCACAAGTGCTTGTTTTAGTGAATTTTCTTAAAAAAATTCACTAACGAGGAGATCTCGACTTTTGAATTTAGAAAAAATTTCTTCAAATGAGCGCTAACTAGACGTGCTTACTATATATATATATATATATATATATATATATATATATATATATATATATATATATATATATATATATATATATATATATATATATATATATATATATATATATAAATAAAGGGTGTACAATTTACCAAAATGTAGGTCTGTAAGTTTAAAGAAAAAAAGGGGTTTTCCTCGAAAAGTCAAAAGTCGCGATTTGAAACGTCAAAATTAACAACATTTAGGCAAAGAACCTCACAGAAATACGGATTATGTAAAGAGTGTTCTGCAAACCCTTAAGTTTCAGCTTAAACCATCATTGCCCTCCATTTTAATAAAATATTTCCAGAAAATTCATTTCAAATAGACACTTTCTCTGATGCTTTGGAAGTAGTTTTAGTTAAATTTATGGTTTAACGGTCTACAATTTTTAGCTAATTTAAAAAAAATCGTTAATGAGGAGACCGCGGCCTTTGAATTCTAAAATGATTTCTTCAAATAAGCGCAAACTAGGCCCCCTAGAATCCATATCCGGGTTTACTTTCTGTTTACATATATACAGTGCGATGCATTTCTACGGTAAAGCTCAATATAATTGTTATTATGCTAGATACGAGAAAAAATTGTATACGTTACCTGTGTTTTGAGCTGCATCTTATAAAATTATTTTGACAACCACAGGATGGCCCATAAACCTAAGGTTCGTCAGCTAGGAAACGATTTTTCTCGGAAATGTAAGTTTATTTTCGGAAAATTTTTGTACATTTTCAAACAAGTTATGTTCGTTAAATATGGTACATTGTTCCTACTATATAGGTTATACCGGTGACCAAATTGATTCCTGCTTGCATTAAAGAGTCATATTTTCTATTAAAAACGTTTTTAAGAAAATTCACTTCCATAACGCACTTGCTGCGTCCAAGCTTTTTCAATATCAACAATAACAAAATGTCCGCTGAAAATTATAAACTCAGATTCAAAGGTGACAAAGTTATTTAGGCGTTTTAAACAAAAAATGAGATCTTGTTCAAAACGTATGAATTCTGTGCACCATTGTTTCTCCAAATGTTAAAATAAAGCAAAAAAACCATACATTAATCTAGCTGAAATCGATCACGCAACCTTTTGCGTAGAAGACAACCACGCTACCACTGAGCTATCTAAGGATATGTTAACCAACGTTTTGTTTACATAATAGTTGACACCGGCTTCATGCCGGGGATATATATTAAAAGTATATGTAACAATTAATTACAGAATTAGTAGAATTGCCATTGTGTGATTTGTTTCTTTAACGTCGGCCTATTTCCGCGACTATGGCCAATCACCGACGCCAGGGAGCAGTTTCACCTCACTTTTCTGGAAATTTTGCCGAATCCCTCCTTTCCGCAAGGAGGGTAGGGATCTTTAACGTGCCCAACATCGCATGGACACGGGACCGACGGCTTTACGCCCCCTCCGAAGGGCGGAACGTGCAGACATTCAACTTGCTCAAATACAATGCCAGAACCTCGTTTGATGTTAATGTTACAGTTTGTACTGAAGAAGTGAACGGAGAACCCTGGGATCGAACCCAGTACCCTTCGGTTCAGAGGCACACGTTCTTGCCCCTGAACCACCAAGGCTCTAGAATTGCCATTGAAACACATTCAACGACTGTTTCGGTCTTATATGACGTCTTATGTTTAAGCTTAAAGATAAAAGAAACTATTTTAAAATCATTTTTATAGAGACCTTACTTGATTTTGCATATATTTCTACTATATTATGCCACACTTTCAGTCTTAAACCACATCATAATATATCTATGCTGTACTCAAACTGTATTTGGGGCCGTTCATTAAGCTACAAATATAGTGTATTTTAAAAATTGATTGAATCCCCTAGTTAAGCAACAATCACTTGGCAAATTTCTAATTTCATGTCTTTCATTTGCGCAATTTGTGGCTGAGATTTCACGATTGTTGGTTCGGCTAGTATGTTTGATGCCTGCTATTTATTTTGTTTGATCACCGTTGATCTATGGTCTATACCTGTTGTATGAATCAATCTACGCGTGGCAGTTAACTACTCTGTTTGTCAGGCATGGGACTTTAACCACTAAGTCGTTTCAACGCATGTCTTTTAGATTTTATTTTTAATTTGAAGAAACTAAAAATTTTTTACCGAATTACTTAAAATTCACAACATAGGTTTATTTACACCATTTCTAGCATTTCAGTTACTCTGATACAAAAATATAGCGTTTTCAAAAATATATTTGTGTATTTTGGGGGGAAAATGTCCGTTATAGGTGATATATGAAAGTCGTTTCAACGCCTGTCTCTTTAGCCCAATTAGATGAGGATCGCAGACTCATGGAGGGTTCTGCCTTTGTGGATCTCCAAAAAAAATTAGACTAGGGAAGTAGAAATCTTGTACCATTCAACTCCACCAAATCTTAGTCTTGCCTTCTATCTCATAAGAGATACACCAGCCCTAGACCCTTCAGAATAAACAACCAAGTTATTCAAAGTAATGAGTCCTTATCACTTGTTGGCATATCTGTGGATCGAAAGCTCAATTGGCACCAACATGTCACATCAATTGCAGAAGCGGCTGCTAAGAAATTAGGTTTCCTCTTCCGGGCTCGCAAATACTTCTCACCAGCTGATCTCTATACCTTATATACTTCACAAAAAATGTCCGTTATAGCTGATATACGAACTCGTCCGCGGTCTTAATACAATGAAGATATGTGTCAAGTTTTGTTCAAATCAGTTGAAAATTTTTTGAGTTATCGCTTGGATAACTCAAAAATTTCCAAACAATTTTTTCGTTTAAACGTCACAAAAATGTCAAAACATATAATAATAATAATTGTTTATTGGTGTCTTTGCACAGTGGTGCATTACACAGGTTATGTACTTATGCGTACAAACGAAATCACAAAAGGTATAACATACATATTATTCACAAATATACATACAAATCAGCAGCATAGGTCAAAACACACAATTAAAACCTGCATCAAGCAATGAATCATGAATGTACAGAAACATCACAATGTGGATAAATATTAAAAAAACAGCACAAAACAGAACAAGTCAACAAAGGTTCCATAATACAACAATATCGATGCAAATTGAAGTTATAAAAAGTATTAAAAAGTAGCATGGCTTGGGAGCGTTTATTTTATACGATAAGCAAAATATTCATCAAATGAATAAAAAGCATAGCTTATCAAAATGTTCTTAATAGCAGACTTGAATTTGTTGTAATGTAAATTTCTCATATTATGAGGGAGTTTGTTATAAAATTTCATTCCATAGTGGTTGATTCTGTTCCTTGTTCTTTTTAAGCGCGTGAAATCGACTGCGAAGTTATCCTTACCGCGCGTAAGATGACTGTGAATGGTACTGTGCCTAGTGAAGTCTGATTCGTGGCACTTAACATATAAAATACACTGCAAAATATAGACAGAAGGTATTGTAAGTATCTGAAAGCTTCTAAAGTGGCCACGACAGTCATCTCTATACCCCAAACCGCCCAGGATTCGAATTGACTAACGTTGGGTTGCGAAAGCAAATTCAGAGTGTGGTGAGTGCCCCCATACCATAGCATAAGTTAAGATACTATGCACACATCCATAGTATGCACTTTTTAAGGTGGGAGTAGAGACTTGGGCCGTAAGACTCCGCAGGAGAAACATGCCACGGAATGCCCTCTGACATGCATAGATGCAATGTGAGTCCCAAATTAGCTTGCTGTCGACCATAACTCCAAGGAATTTTACAGGCGCTGTGTTAGCGCAATTGAAGAGATTGTGCTTTAACGAAAACAATAAAGACTCATATTTTAGGCTGTTCAAGCTAAGCTGACTTGCTGAGAACCGATCCTGATAGACATCTTTAATTCTGCTAATGGTAGAGTGTACTGTATTGATGTTTGGGTCTGAGAAAACAAAAGTCGTATTATCAGCAAATAGAACAAAATTACCTAAGTCAGTTGATTTTGGTAGGTCGTTGATGTATAGCAAGAATGAAATAGGCCCAAGGACCGAACCCTGTGGTACACCGTATTTTATATCTAATGTAGGTGATTTGTCACCATTGGCTGACACAAACTGAGATCGATCTTCTAGGTATGATCTTAAAAAAGTGATACTGTCGGTATTGAAGCCGTAGAAGTGAAGCTTGTTTATTAAAATATTTAAAATATCATGAGAGACACAGTCAAATGCCTTAGACAGGTCGAGAAACTGTTCATAGGTATGCTCACTCCTCTCGAAGCCCATGTAAACACCATCCACCAGGCTACTTACTGCTAGAGATGTAGATCGATTTTTCCTAAAACCAAATTGTGAGTGTGACAGTAAGTTGTTATCCTCTAGATATGAACTAATTTGGTTGTACAACACAACTTCAAATATTTTGGAAAAAATGGAATTTTAGAAATTAGTCTGTAATTTTCCAATGAATCCCAATCTCTCTTTTTGAAAACTGGGATGATCTTAGACAGTTTTAAGGCATACGGAAATATGTTCCTAGACAAACAAATGTTAATAAACTTTGTGAGTGGGACTATTATAGCATATTTAATGCATTTTAAAATTTTCATATTTATATTGAAGCCATCCATGGAACACGTGTTATTTAATCCAGATATTATATCCAAGACTTCGATATATGTGACCTTTTTGAATGAACATTTTTTAGTTTTATCATCAGCCTTTATTTTAGACAAATAAAATTTATAGGAATTTGAACTTTTAGGTACGATCCTCAACAAGCTTTCTGCGGCTTTCGAAAAATAAATGTTGAAATCGGTCGCGGTCAAATTTGGTGATGCCCGGCTCAAACTCTTGTTACCTATAACTTTCCACATTGCCTTGCGAGGATTTTTGCCTTAGAAACAAAAGCATCGTTTGATTCC
The DNA here is from genome assembly GCA_964006375.1 of Tillus elongatus. Lineage (NCBI taxonomy): Eukaryota > Metazoa > Arthropoda > Insecta > Coleoptera > Cleridae > Tillus > Tillus elongatus. Next base: position 118,499,040 of record OZ023266.1, on the reverse strand, counting down.
TTCCTTGAAAGTAATAGTTGCTTCCTGTATCGTTGTTTGTGACCCTTGATAACTTCTTTTAAAGACGGGCTAGAATTACGTCTGTAAACGTCCTGAAGGAAATGCAATAGTTCACGACTTTTTCTTAATTCATCAGTAAACCAATTGATTTTCTGGTTTTTAGGTGACAATATTTTAGATTTTAGAGGAAAAACCTGAGATATGGCATCAACAATACGGCCAGTAAAAGCATCAAATAACACGCTTACGTCTTCGGTGTCTACACTGACAAAATTCCAGTCTATGTCCGCCACCAAAGAATTTAAATTAAGTGGACCAGCTTCTGTTATAGGCCTGTAATTAATCCTTTTATTATCTCTATCCATACCATCCTTTTTACTTACTCTCAATATTACACCCATGTGATCTGAAAGATATGTGTTGACGACATCCACATTTGCAGATTCTTTACCAAAATTGACAAAAATATTATCCAGACAGTTATTTAATCCAGTTGGCTTGGAAACAAGAGATAAAAAGCCATAGGACTCGAAGGTAGCAGCAATCTCCGAAACCTGTCTACTGCATGTATTGAAAGGCACATTGAAGTCACCCGAGATAATAGTTTTTTTTATGTAGACTGATTACAATGTCTAGGATGGTGCTAAGCCTCTCACCGAAAGTCTCAAACTCGCCTCCAGGGGATCTATATAAAGTTATAATAATTGTGTCTTTAAACGAAACAGCTGATACGTCACAGTCGACTTCAATGGACAATCTATTTATTGAAGTGGGACACAAGAAATATGTAGAAAATATGACTTGGAAACGATTTTTTTGCTGTCGGTCTGTATGTCTGTCTCTTTGTAGCCATGATCACTTTAGAACGAACAGAGATATCGTCTTCAAATTTGGTATACAGTTAGCACCCGACAAACGAGCGGTTCGGATTGTTTTTGGGTAAAATCTCTCTGAGGGTAGGGGATCAACGAGGGGTGATTTGGTGAAAATTGTCATTTTTGCATTAAAATTCGAGGATTTTTTTTAGGGTTTGTTCATTAGAAACATTTTAATTTCATCAAACGTCTGGCATTCGGTGCTGCAATGAAATTAGGGGTTGAATGTGTGGGGATTGAATATCGGTGACAGAAATTTCGATTTTGTTTTGCTTAAAGGGCGTAAAAAGTCTTAAAACATATAGAAAACTTGATTCCAGAATGAAAATTTTGTTCTCTCTCGTTCGGTCGGTCTGTCGGCCTGTACGCCTGTCTGTTAGTAGGTGCAATAACTTTCGGACGAACTGAGATATCATCTTCAAATTTGGTATCAGTCAGCACCCGACAAAGGAACGCTTCAAATTGTTTTTGGGTAAGATCGCCTCAGAGGGTAGGGGATAAATGAAGGAAGATTTGGCGAAAATGCACATTTTTTCGTTAAAACTCTAGTATTATAACGTTTAAGAAATTCATGGGTACAGGAATACGAATATTTTCTTTGTGGTAAAGTCTTGAACCCTAAATTCAGAGAATTACTTTCTGAGCAGATAAATTCTCACAGCTATGTGGAAGTTATTGTTCAATTTGCAGCTCTATTTTTTATGTCCAGCTCTAGTGTCGGTATTTTTTGTTGAGTATATTTCCTGTTTATCAATTGCTTTGTTTGAGTTTTGTATTGCAAATTACTGTATAAATATTGATGTTGTTGTCCGTCTTAACCTTATTTTTACTGCTCCTAATTAAATAAAGTAATTTTTTATAATTGTTAATTTAAGGCTAAATCACTAATATATTATTCTTATGAAAATTCACTACCATACCCACTTGCTACGTCCGAACTTTTTTAGTGTGGTGTTTTTTTTTCAACAGATGGGTTTGTTGGTTCGCTTAAGGTAAAGTAAGTCAAAGCAATAGTAACAGTGATGAGCTTTTTGAGGTTTGGCGCTTTAAGGCACGGTTACTAACAAGGTAGGAGCAAACAAGTCATGGATATAAATATATATATATATATATATATATATATATATATATATATATATATATATATATATCCTTCCTAAAGCCAGACTCTGATCACGTTTGCTCTCCCTGTGGCCTCGCATACTTTATAAACAGTCTTTATTACAGGCTGCTTATAAATCCACTGATAGAGCATCATTATCATATAAAGCTTAAGTCTATTTCGATTAAGTTTTTTAAAACAAACCAGCTTTGGCTATATTTATTTACAAGGCACAGATGACATATTCATAGTTGCAATATTTGTCTTATATCTGGGGTGCTGATTACTTTATTACTTATAGATGATAATCTAAAAAAAGATGTGTCGTTAATTTGAAGAAGACGTGAATAAGAATCAAGAGTAAAATAAAATCAGGTTCATTCAAGTTGTTTTATCAAGATGAAAAAATCTGTCAACTTTCAAGACTATGTAGCCCGCCTACTGTTCGTACTACAAAACGTTGTCAGAATGAAAATTGTACGCCATTTAATCCAATTTAAAACATTCTACAGAAACAAAGTACCAAAGTGAACAGTTTCTCAGATATTTAACAAGGAATAGAAAAAGTTCTAACATTTTGTGGTTTTCAGCTGTCAAAAGTTCTCCCGAGCCCAGTCATGTTAAATAATTTGGTATCTACATGTTGGAGTACATAAAAAAATTAGTCCACATTTCGTAAGACAAGCCTTGTTCCAGGTTACATAGATTTCATTTTTATCTTCCCTCGTAGTTACTTTCAGTTCCCCTAGCAACTCTAAAAACTTTGGTCGCATAGAATAATATACTCTTTCGTTTGATCGATATCTTAAATAAATGCTTAGTAACACGGTCATTGTCACAGAACAACTCCTCTTCTTGTCAGTGCTGAAGTGTATATGAACGCTATTTTAGTGACGTAGATAACAGTAAAATGTTTTGGGGACTCACACCATCAATAGATTTAATAGAACAATTTGAACAGGATGTTACACACCCCGAAGAAGAACTTAACATCTTAATTGTTGGAGGAACAGATGCCAGACATGTTTTGCAGACAATAGCTAGGCGATATCGACACACAAAAATCAAGCTAAATTTTTACCTAGTTGAAGCTTGCATTGAAACGATAGCTAAACAGCTTCTTTTACTATATATTGCTTTGCAACCACAAGAAGAACTTGGAATCGCACAAAAAACTAGAATATTCATGGAGTTATATGGAAACACTCTGATTCGACCGGTAGTTTCTAAGCATTTATATTCTGCAGCAGCAGAACTCGTAAAAATGGCAACGAATTATGACTATTTGACAGAGATAATGCCCAATATATCTGTTGAAATAAAATACAAAGAAAGAGATTATTTGGAGAACCTTTTAAAATTCTGGTGTAGTAGTGACGAGTTTGACATTTGTCAGAGTTGGGAAAGAAGACTGAGGAAGCAGTTAGGGGTTAGATTTGATTCTAAAGTTGGTGCTTTTGATTGGGACCTGTACATGAGACTCCATCCTATGGGAGGAAATCAAGTATGTAGTCAAGAATATAGAAATTTTAGATTGAATGGCGTAGCATTTAGCTGGTTAGAATCTGAAGTCTCAAAACCCAATAGATCATTAGTTTGCGTTATTGTTCAAAATGGAGAAAAGTTAGCTCATTATGGGTATTTAGGAGACATGCAGACCGGTCCTTTTATAAGTTACGGCCTTCAGTGTGAGGACAAGAGTTTTTTGAAATCAACGAATGATCAGAACTCTTATAGGGCTACTGATGTTACTGAAAGAAACTTAATGCAGATTTTTCATGAAATAGAACATGAGAATGAATATGAGCATAAATCTTTAAATGATTTCCAGTTAGGCACAATTACTATGGTAGACAGTGATAAAAGGGTTGTGGACTTTACTTCTGTAGGTATCCCCAAAAAGAAGCCAACCAATTGCTTATTGTTGGATGACGTTCAAATCAAGTTTTTGTCTATATCAACCTTAGATTTCATGAAATATAAAGATCAGTATAAAAATTTATTTCATATAATATATTTTGGCAGTACTTATCTAAAATTTCTTGATGAAGAGCTATTAAAAAATATTTCTGTGAAGGACGCTTTACTCATAATAGAAAATCAAAAATATTTAGTGAGTTTTAGGGACGAAGACCTAGAAGAATTTTCTAAAAGTGTTTATAAAAAATTAGACGGCATCAAACTTGATAAAATGCCTTTTGATTTAAAAAAAGATGACTATATAAAATTTATTGTTAAGTGAATGTAGCAAAATTTGCAAAATAAAGCTGCAAGCAAAATTTAATGTTTTAAATATTTCATGTAGCTATGTAGTGTCGGAAACCTTAATTTTATTGTTAGCCTCGCTTAACATTTTATATAGGGTGGTGATCAAGTTTGGAATAATAGGAATATCTGTATACAGGGAACTTAAAAATCGGACAATTAAATGTTTATCTTTTTAAACTCTATTTTATTGAAAATGTCTAATTTTCAATTGACAATAATTACATAATATATAAATATAATAATATACAGGCTGCAAAAAAGTGTGGAGTGTTGCCAATATTTCGAAAACTACTACATAATTTTTTGACACTTGGTACATTAATGTACTTAAGTTTGATACCCTGTTGACAAGTAAAAAAGTTTGTGTAACTATACAGGCTGGCTCAGAAATAATACCAACATTTTTATTTCAAATGGAACACCATGAATATTTTGCGTTTTCTGAATTTACATCTAATTTAAAGTCTAATTGTATTTTTTCCTTTTTTTCCTACCTTCATTCACTAATGAAAAAATTGTTGTTAAAAACAATTTTCAAAAATTGTTAATATTTCGAAAACTACGGAACATATTTTTTTTACTCTTGGTATATTGATGAGTTTAGGTTCAACACACTTTTGACCAGTGTAAAAGCGTATGTGTAACTATACAGGGTGGCTGAGAAAAATACCAACTTTGTTATTTTAAATGGAACATCCTGTATATTTTGCAGATTCTAATAAGCAATTAAGAGATAAATTCAATCATGTAAGTTTTAAGTTGTTTATTCGTCTACATAAACGGAATTGTGGTATTCAGATTACAATGTCAAAGTGTGTACATAATATCACAACACAAAAACAAATTAACAATAAAAACAATTAAAAATTAGAGTTAGTTACTTTATGAGGTGTTCAAAATGCTGACCATTAGTTGCTAAACAATAGCCAAGTCTGTATCTAAATTCCTGCAAGACGTTATCAGAAGTATTCCAATGAATTTCATAAAGTTCATTCCTAATTGTAATCTTCAAATGTCCAATATCATCCGGCCTACGTTTGTAAACTGTACTCTTTAGATCACCTCATAAATAAAAGTCCAGAGGTGTGAGGTTTGGGGATCTTGCGGGCCACTCAATTGCACCTCTTCTTCTTATCAATCCATTTGGAAATGTCTGCATCAAAAATTGACGAACTTATAAACCAAAATGTGTAGGAGCACCGTCCTGCTGAAACCAAATGCCTCTTCCATTTGGGTACAGGGTTTTCAATTGTGGCATAATCTGTTCACGTAACAACTGCAAATAAAGTTCTGACGCAGGGTTTTCGTTAATGAAAAATGGTCCAATGATATTATGGCCTATGATACCTATCCAAACGTTGGCTTTTTGTGGTCATTCCGTGTGTGCTCAGCTACCCACCGCGGGTTGTCTGCTGACCAATGTCTACAACTGTGCCTATTGGCGGTGCCATTAAGCATAAATGTAGCCTCATCGGAAAAGAAACTATTTACGAAATTGGGATCAACATTGCACCTCTCCATCATAATTTCACAAATCTCCGTTGTTTTATCAAAATCATCCTCTATAAGTTCTTGAACTAGATGTATCTTCAAGGGACGGATCTTTTCACTTTTGAATAAGTTGTTAACTGGCATGTGAGACATATTGTGTCGTTGGCTCATCTATCGGAGCGATTGATTGATTGATTGATTGGGATTGTCCTGTAAATCAACTAAAACATTTACAGCCACATCACTACCAGTAGTGCTTTTCGGTCTGCCTATTTTGGTGTGTCTTATAAACTTCCGGTTTCATTGACTTCCTTTAGAAGTTTGCTTACACAAGATTGGGTAATGACAGGCCAATTAGGGTCAGCTTGATTAAATAAATCGACAACTTTCGCTTGTGTTATCTTGCGGTCACCATATCCAACCATCATTAACACTTCAATTTTTTCTTTTTCAGTTATATCTACCATGTTAATTTCTGTTAACTGATGCGTACGTTTATCTCAAAGTTTAAGAACATTTGACAAAACCTGTCAAATTTATCATTGCAGATAAGGCACCTAGCAACATTAGAGATGAGATGAGTTATCGTCATAGTTTTAGTGTATTCATGTGACTGAATTCAGTTTGAGTACATGAATGTCTCATTGCTACGAATAAACAACTCAAGAAACTTACATCATTGAATTATCTGCAAAATATACAGGGTGTTCTATTTAAATTAATAAATGTGGTATTATTTTTCAGCCACTCTGTATAGCTACACATACTTTTTACTTGTCAAAAGTGTATTGAACTTAAATACGTCAATATACCAAGTGTCAAAAAATATGTTGCGTAGTTTTCTAAATATTAACAATTTTTGAAAATTGTCATAACCATTTTTTCAGTAGTGATTTAAGACAGGAAAAAACCTTAAAATACAGTTCAAATAAAATATTCAATTAGATGTAAATTCAGAAAACGCAAAAACATACAGGGTGTTCCATTTAAAATAAAAATGTATTATTTCTGAGCCACCTGTATAATTATATATACTTTTTTACTTGTCAACAGAGTATTAAATTTAAGTACATCAATGTACCAAGTGTCAAAGAAATATGTTTAGCAGTTTTCGAGATATTGTCTATATTCCACACTTTTTTTACACCGTGTATAAAATGTTTTTACGAAAATTTCATACGCATTTCTTACACAAAGCCTATCTAAACAATTTTTTTTACGAACATTTAAAAAGAATTTTTGTACGTGAATTCCAAACATTTTTGGTTAAATCTTGTAAAATTTTTAATGAATAACATTTCACAAAAATTAAAAAATAATGCGAAAGCACTGAAAACATAGAGCAAATTCAAATTATTTACCTAATCTGTAATTAATAGTGATGGGCAAAACCGTTATTTTCTATTAACAGTTGAAGCGGTTTACGTTAGTTCGTAATAACCATTGAAAATAACGGTTCATTCGTTACTTATCTGTTGTTTTGAACTGGATAGTCGATCGATAGTATCCTACATTCCCAAATCTGTGAGCAAGAGCGAGCACACTAGTATAAATAACGTGTTAAGTAATATGTTATGAAGTAAAGTCCGCTCTATACTGCATAGCATACCCATACATATTTATGATTCTCAGTCGCATGTCCATTCATCCCGTTAAATAGTTAAATTTAACAGTTGCCGATGATAACCGATGTTTATTCATCGAACTTGGTTGCAGTGGAACTGAAACAGATACGAGTGCGAATTCTAGTTTAGTGTAAAAAGCGTTCTTTTGTACCTGATATTTTTATAAATCCATAACTGGTGGTTACCGTTGCGGCTCGACAACCGTTTAAAAATAACAGACAGTTAAATAACGACCCATCACTAGTAATTAAGATTGAAAAAAAATCATGTAAATTTGAATCAGTAGAAGTAATAAACAAAAATAAAAGCCGAAATTACTCATATTTATATGTCACAGCTGTCAGAAATAACAATGTTATTAAACTCTGTCACTTTGAAGTTGCTTTTGACATTTGCGAAAACAATTTATCAGCTGCGTATATACCTATTATGAAAATATACAAAGATAATAAATGTAAAATAAATGTAAATCTGATAAGATTAATTATATCTTATCTTTTTAGTGAATTTTCTTTAAAAAAAAATCACGAGGAGATCTCGACTTTTGAATTTTGAAAAAATTTCTTCAAATTAGCGCTATTTAGGACGCCTGGAACCCAAATCCGAGGTCGGTTTCAGACTTTATATGTTTATAATATATATATATATATATATATATATATATATATATATATATATATATATATATATATATATATATATATATATATATATATATATATATATATATATATATATATATATATATATAATAAACATATAAAGTCTGAAACCGACCTCGGATTTGGGTTCCAGGCGTCCTAAATAGCGCTAATTTGAAGAAATTTTTTCAAAATTCAAAAGTCGAGATCTCCTCATTAGTGATTTTTTTAAAGAAAATTCACTAAAAAGATAAGATATAATTAATCTTATCAGATTTACATTTATTTTACATTTATTATCTTTGTATATTTTCATAATAGGTATATACGCAACTGATAAATTGTTTTCGCAAATGTCAAAAGCAACTTCAAAGTGACAGAGTTTAATAACATTGTTATTTCTGACAGCTGTGACATATAAATATGAGTAATTTCGGCTTTTATTTTTGTTTATTACTTCTACTGATTCAAATTTACATGATTTTTTTTCAATCTTAATTACTAGTGATGGGTTGTTATTTATACTTATATATATATATATATATATATATATATATATATATATATATATATATATATATATATATATATATATATATATATATATAGAGAGTAATGTCATTCTAGGTGTGCATGAAATTTATAATGTTGTGGACTATATGGGCTGTAGAGGCTTAAAAGTAACTAAATTATAATTATGAGAGGCTTAAGATTTATGGATAAAGGTAGTGTCTGAAGCAGTAGATGGGGGAAGAAATGTGGAAAAGAAATGTTTGGTTTGATGTATTGAAATTTGAAGTTTGTAGAATTTGGAAATGTCAAGTATTTTTGGATGAATTTATTTAAATTATGTCGCAAAATACAGCACAAGTATAAACTTATTGTATCATAGACATACTGTACAATTGTAGCCAATAAAGTAATAATAATAATAATATGCATATATAATCTGCATTTGTAGGAATGTGAGTGTAAGTTCGTGCTTGTATGAGTGGATCTTGATTTATGTATGTAGGTAAATGGCTGAGTAATTTAAATGTTTAGATTAGAGTAAATATTGAACTAAACTGTGATGCGTAATGATCCGACGAACACACTAAATTTACTCTCAGATTCGGGGCAGCCACACTGGCTAAAAATTCGGGTTTAAATTCGTTAATGGCTTAGAACCGTGGCCAATAGTCCAAATATAGATAGATAGATAGTTTTCATTTTGATTCACCTGTATAAAAGACGACGTTGTGAGGTAAATCATAATTAGAATCGACATTAGATAGTATGTCTAGATTCGTAATAGCAAAAACCATTACAATCTTATCAAGATCGTGTGTGCTTATTTCGTTGCGACAAAATGGACCATAATGGTCAGCCCCTCCCCTAAATTTAATATAATTTAATCTATTATGTAGTTTTCTTTAACTCACTGAGTGAAGATTGGAACTTGCAATTAGTAGAATTTGGAGAAACAAATTTAAGACTAAACTATTTTGACACCAAAATAAACAGTTAATCCATACATGGATGAAGCTAAATTTGCTGGTGAAACATCTTGATTATCAGGTCTTAAAAATGTGTTATGGTAAATTTAATTTTCGAAGGTGTACTTATTGGTCCTCATCATATGATTTTCACTTTGTGAATCAAAGGTCAACTATGTAAATGTTGACCATTCGGCCTTTATCACCTCAAAATTTAAGATTTATTGTGACGCTCCCACGTAATCCTACAGAGCATGTTCTGCAGAACCTTAAGGGGACCTCATTCCTTCCAAGTCAGAAAGTTTCTGTAAAGCACTCTGCATCAACTCAGAATCTGACATATAGTGGTCTCTACAAAATATTTTTTTATCATCTGCACAGACAAGGCAAGATAGTAAAAAAGCAAGTACTAAGTAAAAAATTAAACACTTATCATTGTAATAAAATCTAGATATAACTTGAATCGTTAAACTAAATGATTGTTAACATCATAGAGCCTCGGTGGTTCAGGGGTAAGAACGTGTGCCTCTGAACCGAAGGGTACTGGGTTTGATCGCAGGGTTCTCCTTTCACATTTTCAGTACAAACTGTAACATTAACATCAACCGAGGTTCTGGCATTGTATTTGAGCAAGTTGAATGTCTGCACGTTCCGTCCTTTGGAGGGGGCGTAAAGCAGTCGGTGCCGTGTCCATGCGATGTTGGGCACGCTATAGATCCCTACCTCCTTACAGAAAGGCAGGGGTTCGGCAAAATTTCCAGGATAGTGAGGTGAAACTACTCCCTGACGTCGGTGATTGGCCATAGTCGCGGAAATAGACCGACGTTAAAGAAACTAAACACACAAACAAAACACACATCATAGAACTCAGGATGATATTTTTTTGTGTTCAGTATTATCAAGATTAACGACCAATGAACGTCGACTTATACTGACGTAATATGTAGAAATGATTACTTCGACCCACAGCGCCCGTAGAAAGAGACTTTAGGTTTAAATATCAGTAGACGAGATTTTATAAACTAGAATAGTTTTGCCAGTCAAGATAACACCTGCTTTAAAAGTTGATGTACTTTGATTTAGCTTTGTTTAATTTATTAAGTGGACTCGTGGTAAAAATTACCCAGGTGGCTTCTTCTTATAAAGGGTGACTATTAGGTTGATAAATTATATTTGACTATGCATGGAACTCACTAAAACAAGTAAGACTTTTAATAATTTTATTTAATTACATAAAAAAAACAGTCTTTAAAAGTTTAAAAAAGTTAAGCTCAACCCTGTGAAAAGTCATGCATTCCGAAGTCTGATAAATCATGAAACATAAAAACTCAGCTATGGTCTATGGTCTTGTCTTGATGATGGAGCAGGAGATTTCTCCTTTTATCCCATTATACTGAGCCGGTAGAATAGAGTTCTGTTGGTTAGGTAAGTGTTTGTCGGTCACGTAGTCTGTTATTGATTGAAAATTTGTTTAGGCCTCTTGATTTTGGTTGGACTATTGGAGTCATAATTGAGGGCTTAAGTCAAGGTTTTGTTCGTGTGTGTGTGAATGCATTCAAAAGTATGTTGGTTGCCAGTATGTTTACATAGCCTTTTTGTAATAAAAAAATGCTTCAACCTAGATGGTTACAGACGAGAGGTATTATTTATAAAAATGTTCTTATCTACGTTACAAATAGTTACAACGTTACAAATAATTACACTATAAAATTATTTTTAAAGATGTACAGCGCGCATTGCTTTGACGCACGCTATTACATTGTTGAATGAGAATTTCGGTCGAAGAGCCTGTTGTAGAGGGAATTCCATGGGTAGTTTTTTTTGACTGAAGGGTGAACACTGCATCATAAAATTTCTGGCAGACTGGGTCGCATTATAGGGAACACATTTTGGTGGTAGATCATTTTTGAGTAAGTTGGTTGTGACCTAGTCTTAGACGTGCAATAATGACGTGCCTTATCGGTCACTTGGTGTAGTTGATCAAGGTTTCACTAATGTTATAACTAATGCTAATGATGATGTTGAGTTAAGCCGCCGAGTTTTCAACGCAATTAAAAATGTTCGTTTAGTTAATTAAAGAAATAATTAACTGCCTGCCTATTGCAAATTTATGGAGAGCGTCTTTAAAGTCAGACTGCTTTATCGCACATATACGCTTAAAGTTTTCAGTCTCCTCGTTTGTCAATGTTTCTCAACGAACAAGACAAACATGTAGATTAAAGGAACATCGTGAAGAAAATGTAGGATGACTTAGGCGACCTAAAAATGACTGAAAACGGACTGAAGAAAAAATTAAAAATCTTATTGAAGAAGATCCAACAACATGTACTCATGATACTGCGCGCCAAGCAGAAGTGAGCCAAAACAAAGTGTTGAGATCCGGAAAAATCAGTTTTATCTCTTTCACATCCAGCGTGCTCAACGATTACTGCCCGAAGACAATTAGGGCTAAATTATTTGAATTGTTGTTAGAGTAAAATGCAAACGATATCCACTGCACTATTGTACAAGGCATTAATCATTTGGTATATATATATTCCAACAATAACCATGTTTGATCTTATGAGAACTCACACGCTATCCAAAGAACAAATCTTTGATATAGATTTTGGGACAGGAATTGTGAACGGACTATGTATTGGGTTGTATATTTGACAGGCGAAGGCTTTTTGCGGTTGTTAACAAATTATCTTTCCAACGTTTTAGAAGAGGTGCCTTTGAATATCAGAGATAGCATGTGGTTAGTACAGGAAGTGGCACCATATTTCTGGCGGGATGTGCAGGCATTTTTAAACAATTCTCCGAATCGCTGGGTAGGCCGAGGTGGACCATTTGCGTGGCCTCCGCGGTCGCCGGATCTTAGTTTCAATGATTTTTGTGGGGATACATAAGGGCCGTAGTATTTAAATCCCGGTAAATAGGCCTTTTTAATTTCGAAAAAATCAATATCTCAGTTATGCTTGAACTTAGAAAAACTAAATTTGGTACACGTCGCTGGGTGCATGGGCTTCGTGACTAGTCAAGGTTGACTTCGAAGGTGGGTGCGAACGTCGTCAACCCTGAGGTAGCGAGGGTTTTCTTGAGGCATCCTCCTGTTACGTGGCTCTCCGTGAGCACCCTCGTTGCCGAAAGGCTCTCAGTGGACTAGGTGAAACTTGAGAGTTACTCATAAATGATGTCAGCGTTGAAACGTGGCAGATACACGTTTTAACACTATATATGGTCCGTCTCTTCGCGGCGCGAACTCGAACGTATAGTCTGAGCAGCTTTACCCAATGCGTCAACTTTCACGAGCAGAACATCACCAGAAGCGTAGGGTAGTGTTTCGCGACGCTTGGTGTTGGCTGACAATTTAGACTTGTACTGAGACTTCTCATGTTGCTCTCTAGCTTTTGCGAGAGTAGTCGCAATAGTCTTCAGATAGGGGGTTATCCGGGGCACGAAGGTGTTTTGTGAGACAATGGTCCGTAAGTTCCTACTCACATCATCTGGAGTGCACATTTCGCATCCAAATGTCAAATATGCAGACCCTGTAGATCGCTTTTGGAGATGTTCATTGAAAACCTTACATTGGCAGCTTGTCTTTCCAGTTAGCATGTCCTTCTTGAAATATGGCAAGCTGAGTTTTTAAATCCCGATTCTTACGTTCTACCGGATTAGCTTCGGTGTGGTATAACAGCACTAACGTTTGCTTAAAGCCGAGGCATTACGCGACTGCCTGCATTACCGCACTTACGAATTGAGTCCCGTTATCACTGATCACGTGTCTGGAAGTACCGTAGTGAGTATTACTTCATCTACGAGTGTCGGTGCACAAGCTTCTGCTGTAGCTGTAAGCAGCGAGAAAAGCTTTATCCATCGGGTGGCGACATCTTCTACGATGAATATTCACCTTTCACCAGTGGGCGTCGCTGGCAGTGGTCCCAACAAGTCGATGGACAATACCTCGAACCTCTGGCTTTGTACTGGAGGTTGGAGACGGCTCGTGTACTCTACGGGCCTCTCTTCTTCGGTCATCTCCCCCTTGAGTAAACATGCACCAAGAGCATAAGAACTGGCATCGGTTCTTAAAATATAGGGCAACTCTGGATCGGCCTGTCTAAGTATTGGAGCGGTGGTTAGTGAGAAAACATCTTGTCCTTGCAAGTACCTTACTGATAAGGCTTGATGCTGGACAGGACTTACCGTCTTAACTGGTTCTTGGTCAAACTTGAACTGCCGGGATGGGTCATCTTGGTAATACCAACAGTCCTGATTAAAGTCGAAGCTTATGCGTACTGATTTTATAAAATCTATACCTAGCAGACTTTTGCTTTTGGTATTCCAACAAAACTGGTGGGAATTTCACGTCCACACAGCCCTACTGCCACCTGAAAAGTAATTGCGTTCACCGCCCTGGCTTTTACATTAGCCATTACCATATTAAACAAAGTACTGCGGTATTGGTGGTTATTCGCAAAAACCTGCTGTATCAATTTGCTTCCAGCGATACTACATTTGGAACTTGTATCCAGGTGAGCTAAACTTTCCAAGCCCAGGAGACTAATCTTCATCATCAGCCTCGAAATATCCCGTTAATCATTTGTTGGATCAGTGAATAGCGACTCTACTATGGAAGCAGGAAGCTCACTCGTATCTTCCTTCTTCTGAGTTCGACACCTAGGGCATTGGCTTTTAGTAAATCCTGGGTTTCCACAACCGTAACATGTGAGCGGAGGTTTCAGTCTTGACGATATGTGAGGGCTCGAAACGTCTAAGTTCAGCTTACTTGATGCGAATTTCAGTTTTTGACACTCATCCTTCACGTGACCAAAGCTTTTGCAGTAGCCGTATCTGGGACGTAATTTCTTAAAGTCATTCTTCTCTGGTTTACCATCTGAAGCTTTTCGTTGGGTGCCTGGTACCGATGATCGCTGCCGCAACGAATGTTCTATATGGCGAACGTTTTGCAGAAAGTCTTTAAAACTTCCAAAGTCTGTACGAATTAGTCTCTTCGTGATTTTACGATGCAGTAGACCGTAAATTATGTACAATTGTTTGCGCACAGGTAGTTCATATGGCAGTTGCGCGACCAAAGCAGGAATACGGCATACGAAAACTTCGGTGGTCTCATTGAGTTCTTGTTTGCGTGAGAAAATTTCACGGAAAACGAGCGGCGAGGGCAACTTCCTAGAGTATGTGTCTTTCAGAGCAGATGTGGCTTTATCCCACGTCGTAACTGTGACTTTTACACCTTGACACCACGTTGCAGCGACACCTTCCAGTAGCATCGAAAGTCCACGTAATGCATTTTCGCTAGATACACAACTACAGTCTTTATATGTTATTACATCATCAATAAAAGAGTCTACATCGGAATGGGGCGACCAGTCGAAACGCGCTGCACACTGTACAAAATTACCGCGCGACGGATTCGAAGCTTCTGAAATTTCATCGTGACCGGGGGTCGTTTCATGTCATCTGGCCGCACTTAAAAGTTCACTGTTTATGGCAGCAGAAGAGTTTTTAATCTACTGAATTAATAAAAGGAACTGTTCTTATGAGAAGCTTATTGTTGACGACGCATCACGGTTGCTAGAACTTTCACTGACGCTGGCGTCGGCCGTCTGTGACTTCTGACTGCGCGGCATTGTTCACTACTTAAGCCTAGACCGAAAACAAACAACAAAAGTTCTTGAAGCCAACAATAATACTGTCTGAAAATGCAATAAATCACACAGAAATCACATGCATACACAGGAGTTCATGGAAACATTCAATAAACAGATTACTTAAGTCTTTAACCTAAAATGTTATAAGTTAAACAGTCACTGAAAGTTCATATACAACAATCGTTATCACACTAAGCCTTAAAAATATAAAAATGTCTAAAGCAAAAGTTCATTAATCATTTTTCTTAGGATGGCAATCACTGATTGAGCCTGTAATAGCAGTATTTTATACTGAAAAGTCACTAAAAGTACTTAATTGCAGGATATATACTGAAAAGTCACTAAAAGTTCTTAATAGCAGTATTTATACTGTGAAGTCGCTAATAGTTTTTTCTCAAACTTTTGATTCACGTATTTGCAAAAGTAAGATAACTACTTACGTTTAATGCAGCTTAGTTCTTTACCTTGCTGAAAGAAGAATACCTCATTGAAGGCATCCAGCTTGTGGTGAAATGATAACAGTACCATGTAACTCAAGAAGTACCAAGGGAAAGTTGTTTCTAACAAAACACTGGGCTAACTGGAACACATTGGCAACGTTGCGCAGCAGCGGCGAAACGCCGTTGAAACCAGAACGTAAACTAAAGACTGCAAGGGATGGCGGGAAGCGGGAAGCAACCATAAGACAAAGATATAAAGTAGCGTACAAATGTTAAAACCGGAAACCGGTAGCTTGCCTTGGACACTGAGAAGGTTGACAAATAGACGGCGTCGTAACATACTTAATTGCAGACGAAAAGTCTATCTACACGGCACAAGAAAACACTCTTTACACTTGTGTACCGGCAAAACCACAGGTACCTATTGTTTTATGAGCGTCACGTTGGGTAGCTAGTTTATGACGGGGTGAATAGGTTTTAGGGGTTCATTCATCACACCGCATAATTAGATAAATAAATACATATATTGATATTAATAACAAGCGAATAAAACATAGATACAATACTTAATTAACTAGAGACTATCAGAAATACTTCTCTTAAACTCCTTGCGCGCCCAGAGCTAAGCAGCCTCTCACTACACTCTCTTCCTCAACCCCTCTATTGACGTGAGCAGTATCGCCACTTCTCCGTTAGTGAGGAGTTATCACGTTGTCGCGTTACAGTTTACGATTTTCGCGGTCTAAAACAAAATATATTCTTTTTGCAAAACGAAACCAAGCTCCACAAATCACTTTGAAACTTTTTAACAACAATATTTGTTCTATTAAAGAAACTAGATTCGTTTGGCTAATATTAGATTCCAATGTCAAGTGGATGTCGCATATTTCTAAAAAATGAATATAGGTACAAAAAGTAATACATTTAATCAGTCTTGTCCATTGACTTTTGGGGAGCTGGTTCTAGTATGCTTTCAACAATCTATAGAACATTGATGCGACCTGGAATAGATTATGGTCCAATAATCTACTCTACTGCAGGCAAGACCTCACTGAAAACACCTGACCATAGGGTCTTTCTGTTTGGGCTTTCTACAGACAAAACTCAGCTTTACGAGTTGCTCTTGTGGCTTATAGAACGAGCTCAATGAACAGCCTAATATATCTTTCGTCGAACGTTCTTTTACTATACAAAGACAGCAATTTACACTGACTTACTACTAAAATTTTAGGTAGGCCTAACAATCCCAATTTTCTTTTGTTAAACTATACAAGATTTCGAGGGCTATATCAAAGTGAACCACGCCTTTCCCCCTATTCATGAAAGAATAAGAATAAACTTAAAGATGCACAGGCTAAATGTTACTCCCACCACTATTAATCCTTTACAAATGTATCCCGCCTGGATAGCTCCCTCATCTCAAATCAATACAGAACTCTCTCCTCTCAAAAGTTATTACAGATCCCAATATTATAAAAAATAACTTCCACAGCATTGTTTCCAGATCATCAGGCTCTGTTGGCTTGACACCTGGCATGAACTGTCAATTTGACATCAATGATTTGTCTTCAGTATACTTTTAAGGAACAGGGTATCCTTACACTCCCCAGCATCTACATCCTGGAAGTGGTAAGTCATGTTTTTCAAAAGATGACCAAATATACACGCAATGCAGTCGAACATGGTTATACCACCAGAGGTAAAAATAACCTACAAACTGACAAGCATCGCACAGCTCTGTACCAAAAGTCACTGTGCTACAATGGCTCCAAGTTGCTTAATGCATTGCCAGAAGATGCGCACAGAATGTAAACACTTTATCAGCTTTCGACAAGAGAGTGAAAACAATTCTAAACAAGACGTGCTACTCTGTGGACGATTTTTACTTATAAACTAGCACTAAACAACGTTTTTTATTAGTAATATGCGCTTTCTATTAGTAATATAGTTGCCCATAAACCTTGTACAACTGGTGTTTCTAAAAAACAATATTGGATTTAGATATGTACTTTGCAACTTTTGTTTTGAACGCCCTTGTGTGTTTTGTAACTATTTTTTTTGGTGCTATTTAAGGAACATTTTCCTTAAGTATATGATTGTATGTGTTATGTTATTTTTATTTTAACCTGCAGACGTAGATGAACATCCCTGTGTCATTGGACTGTTTCATTGTTAATGTATACATTATACTCTGCCGAACTATTCGCAATCAAAGAAACACTTACTCATATCTAAATTTAAAAAAACAACAACATTATATTGTGTTACATACAAACTCGGAGACTACTTCTATGGCTTCACTGTTGGGTTTGGTTTCTACAAGTGAAGGTCGTAGCCAGCGCATAAGCTAACTGGAACAAGTGGCCCCACAGATGTTTTAAGATGTTCTTTACCGTTTCTGTAACATGTTTCGCTGCTCTTGACAGCATCCCCAGACAGATAAAAATTAAATTCAAACGAAATCATGACAACTAGAAATAAAGATCTGGGTAATCCTGTGTTTAAAGTGCCTCTTTAGTAAACCTACAATTCGGGCGAAATCGGAACGTGAACTGGACGCGGGACGATGTGCACTGTTGCCAGATGAGTATAAGCAAGGGTCATTTTAAATATAGAAGGCAATCAAGGAGTGAACAAATGTTTTCATAATGTAAATAAATGATAGTATTGCGTCATGTACATAGATCGATATTTGACATATTTTGCGGAAAGCAGTAGGAAAACGGAAATGTAAACAGTTAATTTTCAGCCTCAGGGGGAAAAACGTGTGCCTCTCCTCCCTTTTTTGGTACATCAGTAACATCAACAGAGGTTGTGCCATTGTGATTGAGCAAGGTAATCTGCACGTTCCACCTTTCCCAGGGGGCGTAAAGCCGTCGGTCCGATGCCCATGCGATGTTGGGCACGTTAAAAACCCAAATTTCCCGGACAGTGAGGTATGAATGACACTTTAGTAAAGTCAATGAAGCAATTTCCGTTGCGAATTGCCGATGACAAATACAACTGTATATGCTAATAGCAAACGGTAAGCAGTATATTATTTTGAAAAATCGCAATGTTTCATGGTAATGAAGCAATTTCTACTGACAACTGTCGATGATAAACATAACCGAGAACCTGACCTGACCTGACCTGACTAACGACCTTATCCAAGCCATATAGAAAAGTACATGCCAAACTTTTTGAAAAGCGGCACAATATTTTTTTTGTTATCGGTGTTATACATATATATATATATATATATATATATATATATATATATATATATATATATATATATATATATATATATATATATAAATTGAAACTGACCCCGGATATGGGTTCTTGGGGCCATAAATCAAAAGTCGGGGTCTCCCCATTAGTAAATTTAAGGTTGGAAAGTAAAATATAAACAAACACTTCGAAGGGAAGCCCATTTTGAGCCATTTTTTCGGTTATGTTTATCATCGACAGTTGTCAGTAGAAATTGCTTCATTACCATGAAACACTGCGATTTTTCAAAATAATATACTGGTTACCGTTTGCTATTAGCATATACAGTTGTATTTATCATCGGCAATTCGCAACGGTAATTGCTTCATTGACTTTTCTTACTCATTTAAGGTTGGAAAGTAAAATATAAACAAACACTTCGAAGGGAAGCCCATTTTGAGCCATTTTCTCGGTTATGTTTATCATCGACAGTTGTCAGTAGAAATTGCTTCATTACCATGAAACAATTCGACTTTTCAAAATAATATGTTGGATACCGTCTGCTATTAGCATATACAGTTGTATTTATCATCGGCAATTAGCAACGGTAATTGCTTCATTAACTTTTCTTACTCATTTAAGGTTGGAAAGTAATATAAACAAACACTTCGAAGGGAGGCCCATTTTGAGCCATTTTCTCGGTTGTTTATCATCGACAGTTGTCAGTAGAAATTGCTTCATTACCATGAAACATTGCGATTTTTCAAAATAATATACTGGTTACCGTTTGATATTAGCATATACAGTTGTATTTGTCATCGGCAATTCGCAACGGAAATTGCTTCATTGACTTTTCTTACTCATTTAAGGTTGAAAAGTAAAATATAAACAAGCACTTCGAAGGGAAGCCCATTTTGAGCCATTTTCTCGGTTATGTTTATCATTGACAGTTGTCAGTAGAAATTGCTTCATTACCATGAAACATTTCGACTTAAAAATTATACTGGATACCGTTTGCTATTGGCATATACAGTTGTATTTATCATCGGCAATTCGCAACGGAAATTGCTTCATTGACTTTACTAAAGTGTCATTCATTCACCTCACTGTCCGGGAAATTTGGGTCTTGAACGTGCCCAACATCGCATGGTCACGGGACCGACGGCTTTACGTCCCCTGAGAAGGATGGAACGTGCAGATTACCTTTGTCAATCACAATGGCACACCCTCTGTTGATGTTACTGATGTACCAAAAAAGGGAGGAGAGGCACACGTTTTCCCCCTGAGGCTGAAAATTAACTGTTTACATTTCCGTTTTCCTACTGCTTTCCGCAAAATATGTCAAATATCGATTTATGTAGATGACGCCCTATTTTAATTTCTTAACATTATAAAAACATTTGTTCATCCCTTGATTTCCTTCTATATCACGTTTTCCCCCCTAGACCACAATTGCTGAAAATTAACTGTTTACATTTCCGTTTTCCTACTGCTTTCCGCAAAATATGTCAAATATCGATCTATGTACATGACGCAATACTATCATTTATTTACATTATGAAAACATTTGTTCACCCCTTGATTGCCTTCTATATTTAAAATGACCCTTGCTTATACTCATCTGGCAACAGTGCACATCGTCCCGCGCCCAGTTCACGTTCCGATTTCGCCCGAATTGTATGTTTACTAAAGAGGCACTTTAAACACAGGATTACCAAGATCTGTTGCTATGTTATGATGTTTTGATCAAAAAATTCTTTAAAATTAAAAATTAAATTGACACACAGATGACGGATGAGATCTTCAAAATATCTACGTGATGTATGTAAATACTTAACATAAAGATATAACTAACATATAACAGTAATAACTATAGTAACAGTTACAATAATAAAATAACTAAATAATAACAGTAACAAAGCAGACTCCATGCAATGAAAATATCGATATACATCGATTCACTTTCGTATCACAACTTTTTTGAAATAATATTTAGATTTATTTTGTTTGATTTATTTAATTAGGAAGAAGAATATCCAAGAAAGAGGCATTCATTTAATCAGTTTGCTCATTTAAAACAAGGTAGCTAGTGTTGTGTGTGTGTTTTTTGACTTCTAAACCTTCAAAAAAATCTAGTTTGCGCTTGTCATTATAAAAATGTTGTGGCTTTATGCGGTTATTTACTGTAGGTCTATGTTGGGTACCAATAATTTGTTGTGCAAATGCAAATCTGTCAACGTCGTTTTCTATAAATGCAGAAATATATTTTTTGTATCGGACGTTAAAATTTATAGAAGTTTGTTACCTATGTAGATTGCGTTACAGTGTGTATAAACTAATTTATAAACTCCAGCTTTTGTCAAGAAACATGATTTTTCTTTTGCGTTAAATAATAAATCATTTGCAAGACACATTATTGATACCCAATATAGACCTACAGTAAATAACCGCATAAAGCCACAATATTTTTGTAATGGCAAGCGCAAACTAAACCTTTTTGAAGCTTTAGAAGTCAAAAACCACACACACGGCAATAGCTACCTTGTTTTAATGAGCAAACTGATTTAATGAATTCTCCTTTCTTGGATATTCTTCTGCCCTAATTAAATACATCAAGCAAACTTAATCTAAGTACTTTTTCAAAAAAGATGTGATACGAAAATGAATTGATGTATGTCGATATTTTCATTGTATAGAGTCTGCTGTGTTACCGTTATTGTTTAGTTATTTTATTGTTGTGACTGTTATTATGGTTATTACTGTTATAAGTTAGTTCTATCTTTATGTTAAATGTTGACATACATCACGTAGACATTTTGAAGACCTCATCCGTCATTTGTGTCATTTTAATTAAAAATTTTAAAGAATTTTTTGATCAAAACATCATAACATAGCAACAGATCTTTATTTGTAGTTGTCATGATTTCGTTTTCATTCAATTTTAATCTATCTGAGCATGCTGTCAAGAGCAGCAAAACCGGACACAGAAACGTTGAAGAATATCCTAGAACATCTACAATTCAGAAGCGCCACTTGTTCCAGTTAGCTTACGCACCTACAGAAACCAAACCCAACAGTGAAGGCAGAGAAGTAGTCTCCCAGTCTGTGTGTAGTATGGACCAGTTTCACCAAGTAAGGGCAACAACAATCAATGAATTATATTATATTTTCAGATTCTCTAAGCCCCCTCAATCAATCTGAATTATAAACCCTAAAAATTATTTGGCAATAGGAATCAAAGACATTCTACACATTTTAAGCATGAGTAATTTTGTTATTGAATATCTTTCCGTTCCTTTTCTTGGTGGTATTAAAGGAAACGAGCCTGTTACCTTTTAACACGAGCTGCTAATTCACCTAATTTACTCGACATAAACTTTTCTAGATATGCCATAAAAAGAATGGAAGGAAACAAACGCCAGACTTGCATAAATTAAATAATCGATCCGAAAATTTACCTCTTTCAATCAACAGATTGTATCAAATAATAATTTTGAGACTTTGTTGAGACAGTGCAAACTAGATTGTAAATTGTTTAGAGTCGTATATGTCTTTGGCCTCTTAGCGATGCGACTCTAGTGGGTCATTCGTGCATGACTCTATTTTATAATAGTTGTACAAAATGTTCAGACTTTCCACATAATCTACTATTTTTTGGGGCTATTTTACCTATTTCCTGAGTTGCTAGAGTCAATCCTCCAAGGTATTTCAGTCTTTTGCAGAACTAAGTCATGCAATCGCATAGTAAATGTTCTGCCCCAATAAACACACGTGCGTTTAATAAACGTCTATTTTACGTAAAGACCGTTGAAAAAACGTTATCAGTTATAAAAATTAACGTTGGGGTTTAGTCTAAAAAGGCAACGTAACCATTTCTTCTGTCAGTAGAAATTGCTTCATTACCATGAAACATTGCGATTTTTCAAAATAATATACTGGTTACCGTTTGATATTAGCATATACAGTTGTATTTGTCATCGGCAATTCGCAACGGAAATTGCTTCATTGACTTTTCTTACTCATTTAAGGTTGAAAAGTAAAATATAAACAAGCACTTCGAAGGGAAGCCCATTTTGAGCCATTTTCTCGGTTATGTTTATCATTGACAGTTGTCAGTAGAAATTGCTTCATTACCATGAAACATTTCGACTTAAAAATTATACTGGATACCGTTTGCTATTGGCATATACAGTTGTATTTATCATCGGCAATTCGCAACGGAAATTGCTTCATTGACTTTACTAAAGTGTCATTCATTCACCTCACTGTCCGGGAAATTTGGGTCTTGAACGTGCCCAACATCGCATGGTCACGGGACCGACGGCTTTACGTCCCCTGAGAAGGATGGAACGTGCAGATTACCTTTGTCAATCACAATGGCACACCCTCTGTTGATGTTACTGATGTACCAAAAAAGGGAGGAGAGGCACACGTTTTCCCCCTGAGGCTGAAAATTAACTGTTTACATTTCCGTTTTCCTACTGCTTTCCGCAAAATATGTCAAATATCGATTTATGTAGATGACGCCCTATTTTAATTTCTTAACATTATAAAAACATTTGTTCATCCCTTGATTTCCTTCTATATCACGTTTTCCCCCCTAGACCACAATTGCTGAAAATTAACTGTTTACATTTCCGTTTTCCTACTGCTTTCCGCAAAATATGTCAAATATCGATCTATGTACATGACGCAATACTATCATTTATTTACATTATGAAAACATTTGTTCACCCCTTGATTGCCTTCTATATTTAAAATGACCCTTGCTTATACTCATCTGGCAACAGTGCACATCGTCCCGCGCCCAGTTCACGTTCCGATTTCGCCCGAATTGTATGTTTACTAAAGAGGCACTTTAAACACAGGATTACCAAGATCTGTTGCTATGTTATGATGTTTTGATCAAAAAATTCTTTAAAATTAAAAATTAAATTGACACACAGATGACGGATGAGATCTTCAAAATATCTACGTGATGTATGTAAATACTTAACATAAAGATATAACTAACATATAACAGTAATAACTATAGTAACAGTTACAATAATAAAATAACTAAATAATAACAGTAACAAAGCAGACTCCATGCAATGAAAATATCGATATACATCGATTCACTTTCGTATCACAACTTTTTTGAAATAATATTTAGATTTATTTTGTTTGATTTATTTAATTAGGAACAAGAATATCCAAGAAAGAGGCATTCATTTAATCAGTTTGCTCATTTAAAACAAGGTAGCTAGTGTTGTGTGTGTGTTTTTTGACTTCTAAACCTTCAAAAAAATCTAGTTTGCGCTTGTCATTATAAAAATGTTGTGGCTTTATGCGGTTATTTACTGTAGGTCTATGTTGGGTACCAATAATTTGTTGTGCAAATGCAAATCTGTCAACGTCGTTTTCTATAAATGCAGAAATATATTTTTTGTATCGGACGTTAAAATTTATAGAAGTTTGTTACCTATGTAGATTGCGTTACAGTGTGTATAAACTAATTTATAAACTCCAGCTTTTGTCAAGAAACATGATTTTTCTTTTGCGTTAAATAATAAATCATTTGCAAGACACATTATTGATACCCAATATAGACCTACAGTAAATAACCGCATAAAGCCACAATATTTTTGTAATGGCAAGCGCAAACTAAACCTTTTTGAAGCTTTAGAAGTCAAAAACCACACACACGGCAATAGCTACCTTGTTTTAATGAGCAAACTGATTTAATGAATTCTCCTTTCTTGGATATTCTTCTGCCCTAATTAAATACATCAAGCAAACTTAATCTAAGTACTTTTTCAAAAAAGATGTGATACGAAAATGAATTGATGTATGTCGATATTTTCATTGTATAGAGTCTGCTGTGTTACCGTTATTGTTTAGTTATTTTATTGTTGTGACTGTTATTATGGTTATTACTGTTATAAGTTAGTTCTATCTTTATGTTAAATGTTGACATACATCACGTAGACATTTTGAAGACCTCATCCGTCATTTGTGTCATTTTAATTAAAAATTTTAAAGAATTTTTTGATCAAAACATCATAACATAGCAACAGATCTTTATTTGTAGTTGTCATGATTTCGTTTTCATTCAATTTTAATCTATCTGAGCATGCTGTCAAGAGCAGCAAAACCGGACACAGAAACGTTGAAGAATATCCTAGAACATCTACAATTCAGAAGCGCCACTTGTTCCAGTTAGCTTACGCACCTACAGAAACCAAACCCAACAGTGAAGGCAGAGAAGTAGTCTCCCAGTCTGTGTGTAGTATGGACCAGTTTCACCAAGTAAGGGCAACAACAATCAATGAATTATATTATATTTTCAGATTCTCTAAGCCCCCTCAATCAATCTGAATTATAAACCCTAAAAATTATTTGGCAATAGGAATCAAAGACATTCTACACATTTTAAGCATGAGTAATTTTGTTATTGAATATCTTTCCGTTCCTTTTCTTGGTGGTATTAAAGGAAACGAGCCTGTTACCTTTTAACACGAGCTGCTAATTCACCTAATTTACTCGACATAAACTTTTCTAGATATGCCATAAAAAGAATGGAAGGAAACAAACGCCAGACTTGCATAAATTAAATAATCGATCCGAAAATTTACCTCTTTCAATCAACAGATTGTATCAAATAATAATTTTGAGACTTTGTTGAGACAGTGCAAACTAGATTGTAAATTGTTTAGAGTCGTATATGTCTTTGGCCTCTTAGCGATGCGACTCTAGTGGGTCATTCGTGCATGACTCTATTTTATAATAGTTGTACAAAATGTTCAGACTTTCCACATAATCTACTATTTTTTGGGGCTATTTTACCTATTTCCTGAGTTGCTAGAGTCAATCCTCCAAGGTATTTCAGTCTTTTGCAGAACTAAGTCATGCAATCGCATAGTAAATGTTCTGCCCCAATAAACACACGTGCGTTTAATAAACGTCTATTTTACGTAAAGACCGTTGAAAAAACGTTATCAGTTATAAAAATTAACGTTGGGGTTTAGTCTAAAAAGGCAACGTAACCATTTCTTCTGTCAGTAGAAATTGCTTCATTACCATGAAACATTGCGATTTTTCAAAATAATATACTGGTTACCGTTTGATATTAGCATATACAGTTGTATTTGTCATCGGCAATTCGCAACGGAAATTGCTTCATTGACTTTTCTTACTCATTTAAGGTTGAAAAGTAAAATATAAACAAGCACTTCGAAGGGAAGCCCATTTTGAGCCATTTTCTCGGTTATGTTTATCATTGACAGTTGTCAGTAGAAATTGCTTCATTACCATGAAACATTTCGACTTAAAAATTATACTGGATACCGTTTGCTATTGGCATATACAGTTGTATTTATCATCGGCAATTCGCAACGGAAATTGCTTCATTGACTTTACTAAAGTGTCATTCATTCACCTCACTGTCCGGGAAATTTGGGTCTTGAACGTGCCCAACATCGCATGGTCACGGGACCGACGGCTTTACGTCCCCTGAGAAGGATGGAACGTGCAGATTACCTTTGTCAATCACAATGGCACACCCTCTGTTGATGTTACTGATGTACCAAAAAAGGGAGGAGAGGCACACGTTTTCCCCCTGAGGCTGAAAATTAACTGTTTACATTTCCGTTTTCCTACTGCTTTCCGCAAAATATGTCAAATATCGATTTATGTAGATGACGCCCTATTTTAATTTCTTAACATTATAAAAACATTTGTTCATCCCTTGATTTCCTTCTATATCACGTTTTCCCCCCTAGACCACAATTGCTGAAAATTAACTGTTTACATTTCCGTTTTCCTACTGCTTTCCGCAAAATATGTCAAATATCGATCTATGTACATGACGCAATACTATCATTTATTTACATTATGAAAACATTTGTTCACCCCTTGATTGCCTTCTATATTTAAAATGACCCTTGCTTATACTCATCTGGCAACAGTGCACATCGTCCCGCGCCCAGTTCACGTTCCGATTTCGCCCGAATTGTATGTTTACTAAAGAGGCACTTTAAACACAGGATTACCAAGATCTGTTGCTATGTTATGATGTTTTGATCAAAAAATTCTTTAAAATTAAAAATTAAATTGACACACAGATGACGGATGAGATCTTCAAAATATCTACGTGATGTATGTAAATACTTAACATAAAGATATAACTAACATATAACAGTAATAACTATAGTAACAGTTACAATAATAAAATAACTAAATAATAACAGTAACAAAGCAGACTCCATGCAATGAAAATATCGATATACATCGATTCACTTTCGTATCACAACTTTTTTGAAATAATATTTAGATTTATTTTGTTTGATTTATTTAATTAGGAAGAAGAATATCCAAGAAAGAGGCATTCATTTAATCAGTTTGCTCATTTAAAACAAGGTAGCTAGTGTTGTGTGTGTGTTTTTTGACTTCTAAACCTTCAAAAAAATCTAGTTTGCGCTTGTCATTATAAAAATGTTGTGGCTTTATGCGGTTATTTACTGTAGGTCTATGTTGGGTACCAATAATTTGTTGTGCAAATGCAAATCTGTCAACGTCGTTTTCTATAAATGCAGAAATATATTTTTTGTATCGGACGTTAAAATTTATAGAAGTTTGTTACCTATGTAGATTGCGTTACAGTGTGTATAAACTAATTTATAAACTCCAGCTTTTGTCAAGAAACATGATTTTTCTTTTGCGTTAAATAATAAATCATTTGCAAGACACATTATTGATACCCAATATAGACCTACAGTAAATAACCGCATAAAGCCACAATATTTTTGTAATGGCAAGCGCAAACTAAACCTTTTTGAAGCTTTAGAAGTCAAAAACCACACACACGGCAATAGCTACCTTGTTTTAATGAGCAAACTGATTTAATGAATTCTCCTTTCTTGGATATTCTTCTGCCCTAATTAAATACATCAAGCAAACTTAATCTAAGTACTTTTTCAAAAAAGATGTGATACGAAAATGAATTGATGTATGTCGATATTTTCATTGTATAGAGTCTGCTGTGTTACCGTTATTGTTTAGTTATTTTATTGTTGTGACTGTTATTATGGCTATTACTGTTATAAGTTAGTTCTATCTTTATGTTAAATGTTGACATACATCACGTAGACATTTTGAAGACCTCATCCGTCATTTGTGTCATTTTAATTAAAAATTTTAAAGAATTTTTTGATCAAAACATCATAACATAGCAACAGATCTTTATTTGTAGTTGTCATGATTTCGTTTTCATTCAATTTTAATCTATCTGAGCATGCTGTCAAGAGCAGCAAAACCGGACACAGAAACGTTGAAGAATATCCTAGAACATCTACAATTCAGAAGCGCCACTTGTTCCAGTTAGCTTACGCACCTACAGAAACCAAACCCAACAGTGAAGGCAGAGAAGTAGTCTCCCAGTCTGTGTGTAGTATGGACCAGTTTCACCAAGTAAGGGCAACAACAATCAATGAATTATATTATATTTTCAGATTCTCTAAGCCCCCTCAATCAATCTGAATTATAAACCCTAAAAATTATTTGGCAATAGGAATCAAAGACATTCTACACATTTTAAGCATGAGTAATTTTGTTATTGAATATCTTTCCGTTCCTTTTCTTGGTGGTATTAAAGGAAACGAGCCTGTTGCCTTTTAACACGAGCTGCTAATTCACCTAATTTACTCGACATAAACTTTTCTAGATATGCCATAAAAAGAATGGAAGGAAACAAACGCCAGACTTGCATAAATTAAATAATCGATCCGAAAATTTACCTCTTTCAATCAACAGATTGTATCAAATAATAATTTTGAGACTTTGTTGAGACAGTGCAAACTAGATTGTAAATTGTTTAGAGTCGTATATGTCTTTGGCCTCTTAGCGATGCGACTCTAGTGGGTCATTCGTGCATGACTCTATTTTATAATAGTTGTACAAAATGTTCAGACTTTCCACATAATCTACTATTTTTTGGGGCTATTTTACCTATTTCCTGAGTTGCTAGAGTCAATCCTCCAAGGTATTTCAGTCTTTTGCAGAACTAAGTCATGCAATCGCATAGTAAATGTTCTGCCCCAATAAACACACGTGCGTTTAATAAACGTCTATTTTACGTAAAGACCGTTGAAAAAACGTTATCAGTTATAAAAATTAACGTTGGGGTTTAGTCTAAAAAGGCAACGTAACCATTTCTTCTGTCAGTAGAAATTGCTTCATTACCATGAAACATTGCGATTTTTCAAAATAATATACTGGTTACCGTTTGATATTAGCATATACAGTTGTATTTGTCATCGGCAATTCGCAACGGAAATTGCTTCATTGACTTTTCTTACTCATTTAAGGTTGAAAAGTAAAATATAAACAAGCACTTCGAAGGGAAGCCCATTTTGAGCCATTTTCTCGGTTATGTTTATCATTGACAGTTGTCAGTAGAAATTGCTTCATTACCATGAAACATTTCGACTTAAAAATTATACTGGATACCGTTTGCTATTGGCATATACAGTTGTATTTATCATCGGCAATTCGCAACGGAAATTGCTTCATTGACTTTACTAAAGTGTCATTCATTCACCTCACTGTCCGGGAAATTTGGGTCTTGAACGTGCCCAACATCGCATGGTCACGGGACCGACGGCTTTACGTCCCCTGAGAAGGATGGAACGTGCAGATTACCTTTGTCAATCACAATGGCACACCCTCTGTTGATGTTACTGATGTACCAAAAAAGGGAGGAGAGGCACACGTTTTCCCCCTGAGGCTGAAAATTAACTGTTTACATTTCCGTTTTCCTACTGCTTTCCGCAAAATATGTCAAATATCGATTTATGTAGATGACGCCCTATTTTAATTTCTTAACATTATAAAAACATTTGTTCATCCCTTGATTTCCTTCTATATCACGTTTTCCCCCCTAGACCACAATTGCTGAAAATTAACTGTTTACATTTCCGTTTTCCTACTGCTTTCCGCAAAATATGTCAAATATCGATCTATGTACATGACGCAATACTATCATTTATTTACATTATGAAAACATTTGTTCACCCCTTGATTGCCTTCTATATTTAAAATGACCCTTGCTTATACTCATCTGGCAACAGTGCACATCGTCCCGCGCCCAGTTCACGTTCCGATTTCGCCCGAATTGTATGTTTACTAAAGAGGCACTTTAAACACAGGATTACCAAGATCTGTTGCTATGTTATGATGTTTTGATCAAAAAATTCTTTAAAATTAAAAATTAAATTGACACACAGATGACGGATGAGATCTTCAAAATATCTACGTGATGTATGTAAATACTTAACATAAAGATATAACTAACATATAACAGTAATAACTATAGTAACAGTTACAATAATAAAATAACTAAATAATAACAGTAACAAAGCAGACTCCATGCAATGAAAATATCGATATACATCGATTCACTTTCGTATCACAACTTTTTTGAAATAATATTTAGATTTATTTTGTTTGATTTATTTAATTAGGAAGAAGAATATCCAAGAAAGAGGCATTCATTTAATCAGTTTGCTCATTTAAAACAAGGTAGCTAGTGTTGTGTGTGTGTTTTTTGACTTCTAAACCTTCAAAAAAATCTAGTTTGCGCTTGTCATTATAAAAATGTTGTGGCTTTATGCGGTTATTTACTGTAGGTCTATGTTGGGTACCAATAATTTGTTGTGCAAATGCAAATCTGTCAACGTCGTTTTCTATAAATGCAGAAATATATTTTTTGTATCGGACGTTAAAATTTATAGAAGTTTGTTACCTATGTAGATTGCGTTACAGTGTGTATAAACTAATTTATAAACTCCAGCTTTTGTCAAGAAACATGATTTTTCTTTTGCGTTAAATAATAAATCATTTGCAAGACACATTATTGATACCCAATATAGACCTACAGTAAATAACCGCATAAAGCCACAATATTTTTGTAATGGCAAGCGCAAACTAAACCTTTTTGAAGCTTTAGAAGTCAAAAACCACACACACGGCAATAGCTACCTTGTTTTAATGAGCAAACTGATTTAATGAATTCTCCTTTCTTGGATATTCTTCTGCCCTAATTAAATACATCAAGCAAACTTAATCTAAGTACTTTTTCAAAAAAGATGTGATACGAAAATGAATTGATGTATGTCGATATTTTCATTGTATAGAGTCTGCTGTGTTACCGTTATTGTTTAGTTATTTTATTGTTGTGACTGTTATTATGGTTATTACTGTTATAAGTTAGTTCTATCTTTATGTTAAATGTTGACATACATCACGTAGACATTTTGAAGACCTCATCCGTCATTTGTGTCATTTTAATTAAAAATTTTAAAGAATTTTTTGATCAAAACATCATAACATAGCAACAGATCTTTATTTGTAGTTGTCATGATTTCGTTTTCATTCAATTTTAATCTATCTGAGCATGCTGTCAAGAGCAGCAAAACCGGACACAGAAACGTTGAAGAATATCCTAGAACATCTACAATTCAGAAGCGCCACTTGTTCCAGTTAGCTTACGCACCTACAGAAACCAAACCCAACAGTGAAGGCAGAGAAGTAGTCTCCCAGTCTGTGTGTAGTATGGACCAGTTTCACCAAGTAAGGGCAACAACAATCAATGAATTATATTATATTTTCAGATTCTCTAAGCCCCCTCAATCAATCTGAATTATAAACCCTAAAAATTATTTGGCAATAGGAATCAAAGACATTCTACACATTTTAAGCATGAGTAATTTTGTTATTGAATATCTTTCCGTTCCTTTTCTTGGTGGTATTAAAGGAAACGAGCCTGTTACCTTTTAACACGAGCTGCTAATTCACCTAATTTACTCGACATAAACTTTTCTAGATATGCCATAAAAAGAATGGAAGGAAACAAACGCCAGACTTGCATAAATTAAATAATCGATCCGAAAATTTACCTCTTTCAATCAACAGATTGTATCAAATAATAATTTTGAGACTTTGTTGAGACAGTGCAAACTAGATTGTAAATTGTTTAGAGTCGTATATGTCTTTGGCCTCTTAGCGATGCGACTCTAGTGGGTCATTCGTGCATGACTCTATTTTATAATAGTTGTACAAAATGTTCAGACTTTCCACATAATCTACTATTTTTTGGGGCTATTTTACCTATTTCCTGAGTTGCTAGAGTCAATCCTCCAAGGTATTTCAGTCTTTTGCAGAACTAAGTCATGCAATCGCATAGTAAATGTTCTGCCCCAATAAACACACGTGCGTTTAATAAACGTCTATTTTACGTAAAGACCGTTGAAAAAACGTTATCAGTTATAAAAATTAACGTTGGGGTTTAGTCTAAAAAGGCAACGTAACCATTTCTTCGTTGTAAAGACGTTAATTATGAAGAGTTTTTAGACATAATATTTAAACGTCATTTCAACACATATCGCCTATTAAAAAACCACGTTTAATTGAGATTTATACGTTGAATATATGTATTTTATTAAACGTTTTATAAGCGAAAGATATTTTGTGTGGTATAAACGTTATAGGTAAAATAGGTATTGTAGCTAATTTTTGTGAAAAAAAAAGCGTAACAATTTTCTCGTTGTAAAGACCTTATTGATGAAGAGTATAATATTTAAACGTTGATTCAACACAGTGCGCCTACCAAAAACCTACATGAAGTTGGGATTCATACATAAAATACACGTATTTTATCAGACATTTTATAAGTGAGAGATATTTATGTGATATAAACGTTATATTTAAAACAACTGTTTTCCTAATTTTTGTTAAAGAAAAGCAACGTAATAATTTGTCGTTATAAAAGACGTTATTAATTAAGTGTTTTAAACAACATTTAAAGGTTGTTTCATCACAGTTCGCCTATTAAACACATGCATGAAGTAGGGCTTCATACATAAAATATACGTATATTACCAGACATTTTTAAGCCAGAGATATTTTATGTGATATAAACGATATATTTAAAACCACTGTTTTTATAATTTTACTTTACAATTTATCGTTGTAAAAGACGTTAATTAAGTGTTTTTAAACATAATATTTAGACGTAGTTTCAACACAGTTCGCCTATCAAAAACATACATGAAGTAGGGATTTATACATAAAATATACGTATTTTATTAGATATTTTAAGCGAGAGATATTTTATATGATATATTTTTTTCCTGGCTTTTTAATTTTTTTTTTGCTACATAATCAATCTGAGAGGTATTCGACAATGCGTGTATGTTTTAAAAGGAGCTATTTTATCTTTTGCATGCCACTATGTAATACATAAAACATATTTAATATTCTAGTTAAGTACTTATGTCTTGTAAATTAGTAAGTGTTTGTGCGCATGCTGAACGAGAACGAACAACGAATAGAAATAGAAACAGAACAGGTGACGTGATGACGTGCAGTGTGTGACGTGGTGTTTAGAATTAGATGTTATTAAATATTTGATTCAGTACGTGGAACTTGTATGTATGGTGAATGGTGGTCTGTTCTATAATTTATAATTGTTTTATACACATTTACAAACAATTATTATCATCCTGTAGCGATTTCCTTTAAAAGTTTTGGAAATAGGTGGAGTAAGTGCAGTTCAAAGTGTAAAGTTGTATGTCTTGAAGTGAGGTCAAGGTAAGTTGTTTCACATGTTTTAATTAAGCGAACACGCCAGTATGTAATAATTGTCTTCAAAAGTTGTCGAAGTTAATCATAATATAATATAATAATATAATAATCGCATCTCTTGTATTTTGATTGCTATAGAGCGTTATTAGGTAGAATAAATAAGTGGAACTTATGAGTTTAGCCGTCGTGTTTAAAATCGGATATGCTTGTTGTTTGAGAGTAATAATGCTTAGCTATGAGTTAAGCATTTATAAATTTATATATATATATATATATATATATATATATATATATATATATATTATATATATATATATATATATATATATATATATATATATATATGCATTCGAACCTATGAGACTAATGGCAGTAGTATATGGTAATCATAATTTCAAGACCTATTTATTTATTTATTAGTTTATAATTTTAGATGCTGCAAAGCTAAATTTTCCCCAACGTGAAATAAGCGACAAAGCAATGTGCTGTTAAGGATTGGTTAAAATTAGCTACTTCGAGAATGTCCAGAGCAAAAAACTAGTAGAGCAATACTTTTTTTTTGGTTGATAAGTTGATTTTTTAAGTTAATATGTAGAAATATGTTTTTTTATGTTGTGTAGAACAAACAATTTAGGAAATACATTTTTTATTTCACGATTAAGACGCTATGATTGAAGAAGCTTGTTATATTTTTAGAATGTGGTATTAATTGTTTTAGTTTTTGATAATGAAATGTAAGTTTTTTGAAATATATTTTTGTTTTTTAAATAAAGTTAATTTTTATTTAACATTTGACTTGTCATTTAATCAAATTTTAAAAAGACCATTTAAAATTATAAACATAAATAATAATTTGTAACTGGTAGGGTTATAAAATTTAGCAGAGTTTAGAGTTTAGAAGTTTTGATGAGCAATGAGCACTTAAAATAATTATCTACACCGCAATGGAGCCCAGTTTGACACTTCTTCACCTAACGATCGTTTGTCCTATAAGTTTCCATCGTCAAAAAATTAATACTACTCATCTTCTGCTGTCAGCTGGGCTGAAAAACTATCATTTGGTAGGTATGTATTAGTTGTAATTCAAACGTATATTATACGTCGTTAATACAAGCAGTTTAACGTTACAGATCCCCGTTGATAAACATTAATTATAAACGTATATTTTTTATGACAGATGATGGTTAAATCAACGTTGCAAAACCCTTGTTAATAAACATGTATAAAAAACGTATATTTTACGTTATTAAAGGCAAGTAGTTTAACGTTACAAATTCCCGTTGATAAACAGTAATTATAAACGTATATTCTCCATTACAGACCTAAGTGCTGCCTTTTTGTCGAACCTAATAGTGTGGTGGTTAGACTTAGATGGTTAGATACAACCCAGTTTGTCATTATGTGTCATAAACGGGTCAGCAAGAGTTACATTTAATATCTCTTTTCTGATCGCCTTTATGAAAATAGGTTTATTACCTCTGTTGACAATGTTGTTCGCAGGTAAGTAGTCCAATAGGTACTTACCTCTCCTATTAGTATCTGTGCTCCTCCATCCTAAGTCCTAAGTGTTGATGAGCATTGACGTCAACACTTCAAAACTACCTCACTCATATATTTTAAAACAAGAGCCAGTATCACTTTGTGATGCATGTATTATTTAATCCGAGATCAAAAATTTAATAGCTACCTGTTCCATACATCCATGTAGCCGATATGCTTCTTGGTGTTCCCAAAAGTTTAATGAAACTATAAATTAAGCCAAAAAAAAAATTTGCTAAAATTATTATTGTGCCTATACATCTTGTAATTCAATTTTCACTGTTTAATTTATTGTTACTTCACTTTAGTCTAGTAATTTTTAAAAAGATAGAATCACTTTATTTTGTTTTAGTTAGCTTAGATGTAAAATATAATATGTTAAACAGTTAGTGACCTGCAATCACCCTAGTGACAGAGCAGATTTCCTTTTAAATAAATAGATAATGTGGGGAACTTCTAGCACTTTATCAGATCTAAAATTCATATTATTTCATTCATCATTTTCCACCGTTTTTACGTCAATTTTTACTTTTTTAACACTTGATTCAATAAAAAAATATTAAAAAAGTTGCTTGTTCTAGTACATTTTATATGCAGTTAGAAGTAATGCATAAACATGAAAAATTATTATGTATTTTATGAATGCTTAACATCTAAATCAGGTAATTCTCAAAATAAAATGTCATAGGTAATAATTCATTTATTAGGCAGTGTATATCGTCATAACACTATATTTACATCCATCTTACTTTTCTTTAGAAAACTTGCAGTGATTTTCGCATACATGTTAATTTTCCTTACATATTACTAGATAAATCTCGCGCCCGTTCGCAACTAAGTATCAACATACATAAAATTATTAAAGACAGCAAGTAGCACGTTCATAAGATAATTTTAGTAAACATCACAAACTCAACACAAGCGCGATCGGACACGAGATTCCAACGAATAATACAACAATGAGCAATTTCCCAGTGGTTGTTAATTCATCTTTATAATGCAGTTGTGTAGTGCTAAAATGAAAGAAGTGCAGTAACTTGGATTTTTATTCATCTATTGTGTGTTTCCTGTTTCTGGTACATTCTCAGTTTTACTAACATGTCTTTTTAACTCAAAGATTTACAAACGAATATTGTACAGCAAGTTCTATAACTACACAATTATTTGTTTTCCAGAAAACAGAATGTTATTCGCTTTTTTTACAATGGATATTTTGGGATTTGGGATCTCATGTATGGACGTTATAATTGACATTTAATTATTTATAACGCAACATTTTGCAACTTAATTTTAAAAAAGCTAACAGAACATTATCCGACAAACTCATTTTATTTTTATTTTTCAAGTCGAAGCAAACTGTCTCAAGACATCCTAACAGTTTCTGTGCATTTACAGAAATTAATTTTGTACATCTTTGAGGCATGATTTTATCAATTTTGCATTGCTAGGTTTGTTTAGATTGGCAAGCTCACTTAGATTCTTTTACTTAAGCTTTGTCTAGATTTTATGATCGTTAATCTGATTTGCTTATTAAAATAGCATTTTTTTTAATAAGCGGAAACCAGGACGAAATTATTTTATAAATATATAATATTATTTTGTCAGTGTTTATTTTTTAATGAATTGAAAAAAAGGTTGATAAATGTTTAGTTGTTAAACAAAATTATTGTTACGCAAGTATATTCGTAAATAAACCTTACAAATGATATGTCTGAAAATTAGCTCCGGCATAGGCGTTTTTAAAGCAGCGTTTTTACCTTCCGTAGACAATATTATCTTAAAAAATGTTTGAGCAATCAGGAATTTTAAACACAGGAATATACAGTCTGAAACATGCTCTTAGCATTCAAAGTACAGTTTGAAGAAAACTTAATTTTTCATGAAACAATTTTAAGCTTAGGAGAAACAATAAAATTAAAATTCTGTTGCGCTGAATTCCATTCAAGGTGTTGGGACTGCAATATAGCAAATACCATAAAAGCCCAGTTATTTACAAACAAGACCCTCAGCTGGAATGTTAGGCCTTAACAGCTAAACATCATCAGCTCCAATATACAAAATTGTGATATAAAAACGCTACCTGAGTCCACAACATACTAACATACTACAGACCAAGAAAAAATCATTTCTAATAAAAGAACTTGTAGTTCAAAGTCCTAGCCCAGAAAGGTAAATATCATTAGCTTGCAAAGCCAATATTGTAATATGAAAACTCTGCGTAGGATCATAACATAATAAACGAGACTAACAAACTTGAAGATTTTAACTACTCCAGCAGCATAGTAAACAAACAAGGTGAGGTAGAATAAAACGTACCGAACAGAAGAAAAATAAGACATTCTTTGGGTCCTCAGTGGAATTTGCCCATAGAGGGTGTACTCCTTGGAAACTAAGTTACGGCTCTTCAATGCAAATGTAAAGTCGCTACTACTATAAGCTTAGTAAACCTGGAAGGTCACCAAGTGTATCACCAGTCCACTACAGGTTTTCCTTTACACATGCTTACTTAGAAATCTTCTGCACTTCTGGCTCTACGAGATTTCCAAAGAAGACGCAAACTCTAGGCCACTGGAAATTATCTTCAAAATTAAGCGATGAAAAGTGAGGATCCCTAGGCCATACACATTGAAAACGTTAGACTGATATTGGAATAACTGCTTTAAAATGGAATTCTCAAGCAGCAGATAAAGAAACCGACATCAACATTAATTTTTAGAGTGGCTGAGAAAACCATAAAAACCTGGAGTGAACCCAAGTTAGTGGTTAAAAGTATACTTGGATGGCGAAATCTCATTAAACATTGTGTTCGGGCTGACTAAATAATGGTACTGATTGCAATAGTAATAAGTTTGTAAATTTTTAAAAGATAAAACAGTGTAGTGTTAATAAAGAGAATCTCCAACTCAAAGTCTTGGCTTCAGAAGTTAAATAGGATCAGCTTCGGGACACAAGACGGTGATGTGAAAATGTTACGTAAGACCACACCAAACCAAAGGACAAGAAAACTTAATTTCTCATGAACAAGGTCCGCATAGAAAGTTTCAGCCGCAGAACCATCAGCTTGCATACAAAGCTGGAACTGTGAAAATATTATAAAACAACATAGCATAATAAAAACCAAAAATTTTGTATCTCGGCAACAGGATCTTCAATTAAAAGTCTTACTTATTCAGAAAACTAAATACCATCAAGTTGCATAGACAAGGTGGGGTGCAAACGCTACGTAAGTCCACAGCATAATGAAAACCAATCAGGTTAATTTGTAATGAAAAACATCTACAACTGGAAGTTTACGCTTTAGAAGCTTGCGTAGAGAATATAGCAACGCAAAAATGTTAAATAACACTACAACTAAGACAACAAAGTCTAATTTATGAATAAACAGGGCCTCCAACTAGAAGTTTCAGTATACTGAGTTAGATCCTATTAGATTGCGCAGACAAAATAGTGACGTAAAGATTTATAACATAAATCGCCCGGAGAGCTATGATTTAGTGAAGAACACTTTCAACTGCAGAAGATAAATACTACCAGCTTATTTAGGACACTTTGGTAACAACATAATATCACAACATAATATATATACCAAAAAGCTTAGTTTTTAATGAACAGGATGTTACCTGAGCTTAAATGACATTAACCTGATGACTCTAGACTTTCACAGGCGGTGATTGGATTTCTGAATAGCTTGAGAACTGTTCTGCCTTGGTCAAGCTCGCTTGGTGAGTTGGTAATAGCTATTCAGCCGTCCAATCGGTAGCCTGTATTGACAAGATAAACAGCTACGAATACTACTGACTTTAAGGTATATTATTATCCTTAATCACTGTTTGTCGGAGAAAAAGGAATTTGTGGAAAGAATAACAAAACTCACAACATTTCATAGTTTTTAGTGCATAGGATACAAAAACTCTTACTTTAATAATTAAAAGCATCTTTAATATGATTTTTATGTATCCTCAGTGATAGGGACGAAGCTATATGACTGAAGTGTTCCATGTCCTAAGACGTTGAATTGCTAGATTCTTCAATATCTTGCTTACGCAACTTTTCGCTGAAAGTAAATAAAAACGCAGGGAACTAATAACTTATAATAATTTTTGAAACCTTTAGACATAAATAAACTAACTCGATAGTGCGACTTAAATATTATGAAAACTACAATCGCCACAGATTCTAGTGCCACCATACTCCTGTATCTTTTTTTAAAATTTTAAACACAGAATGCAGGCATATGTTCGATAAATATTTCACTTATATGGTTTAAGTCACCAGTTAAAAATTAAAATTATATCAATTAAATTTTCTATACCTCCAGCAATATATATATATATATATATATATATATATATATATATATATATATATATATATATATATATATATATATATATATATATATATATATATATATATATATAT
Source organism: Tillus elongatus (assembly GCA_964006375.1). Classification (NCBI taxonomy): domain Eukaryota; kingdom Metazoa; phylum Arthropoda; class Insecta; order Coleoptera; family Cleridae; genus Tillus; species Tillus elongatus. The sequence continues at coordinate 118,459,691 of OZ023266.1, read as the reverse complement.
ATCACGCTTTACAAGCTACCGTTACATGAGCTACAAATCTTACATTTTTCAAGTCACAAAACAAATTGCTTCGACTTTGCAAAAAAAAAACTATGAAAACAGTGAGAACTTATAAGATACTGATGGGTTTTTAACAAATATGTAACCGTCCTGATACATAACTGTATATTATTTACCATAGAATGTTTTATATATACACTTGCACACTACTTGCACTGGACTATGTATGTCATATGTCTTCTTAAATTCTGCAGACTTTCGCTAAATGAGCATTTAGAATTGTTGTATGGTCGTGGTGAGAATATTTCTTTCCCAAGGTGGTGAAAAATTTTGATTTTTATGTCGAAATTTCATTTTAAAAAAGCTTTTGCAACTTAAAAGCAAGATATAAATTTTTGGGTAAATATAACAAATCATAGTATATTTTCATAACAAAGACGAATAGCTAAATAATATGTGACATATTTTTTTTTTATTACGATAGACCCAGGTATTCTGTTGTCGCACAAATAATAAAGTACAATAAAAAGTAAAAGAAATAAAAGTTTGTTCAATAAGAAGATGCCCTGCCATATTTAGATTTGTGGGTATTGTTTGCCTAAATGGGGTATGTATATGGTTTTAAAGTAAAACGATTCCATTTGTTATTAATAGATAATCACTCTTACAATTCAACGGTTTAATAAACTATTAAAAATATATTCTTAACGCAATATAATCTTTTCTAAATATATTACATCTATCCATAATTTAGTATCTTATTTAATACATTTTATATGCCCTCTTTATTCAAACAATGCTAATATTTCAATATAATAATTGTAATATATAAAACCTGAAGCTATATACATTAAATTATTTGATGCTAATGTAATTTAAAACTTCAAAAAACATGTTTTGCGAAAAATTTGAGAAAAAGCTTTTTTCTGTTGTTTTGCACAAAGTGTTCAAACATGATTTTTTTATATTTGAATACCGTACAAAAGAAATAAAGTACGACATCAGCATGTTTACATTACCGAACAAAAACTATTAGAGATTTATAGAGTATAGACTATCCTTAATATTTCCATTATGACTCATCCTTATATAAATCAACAAAACATGTCAATTTTCTTTTCTTTTCAGCCTGATCTTAACGTCCTCATTTTTATTTATTGAAGGTAGCTGTAAAAAAATAATTTTACTGGCACTTTTTTAACTCGCACCATGCGTTATGTGATATATAATTCGGAAACTCGTTTCACGCTAGGTATGTTTTAACATTTAATGACATTATATCGTTCCATCTCAAAATGGCGGCCATTAAAAATTTTGACATAATCATAAACATGTAAAATACTTTTAACATATGACATTTATCATCACCTAAGAATAGAAGTTTTCTTTTTTAGTTTAAAAAAGGCGTTTAGATGAGAAATAACGTGTAGAAGCTAAATTTGATGGTTGGCTATGGAGAACGTTGCGGGTCATCAAAGCTCATCAAAGCCAAACACCCGTTTCCACTGTAAAATTTTGTACAGTGTGAAAATGCGTTAGCATTATAGGGAGTTATTTAAGAGCAAAATATGTAAGGTATCTGAAGATAAACACCTTGATGTCTTACTTACGGTTGAAGAATGCCCCTAAAGTGACATTGAAATTAGTATATAAATATTTCTCATTCTTTTCAAAGTTTATGAAATTAACAAAGATAACATAATTGTCGGTATTGAGCAGCAAAAGAAAATACTCGTTGGATTCAAGAAGTACTCGAAGGACACTCAATAAACTTAATGCGTGGGCTGCAACATACAAGAAAAGGTTTTAAGGGCTCCCTTTTTTGCAAAAAATCTAAAAGGGAAGAATAGTGAAATTTTTGGAGTACAAGTTAATACAGGCATTAACTTCACTGTAGCCCGACTTTAAAGATTAAGATAAACTTAGTCTTAAAATACAGCAAGATGAAACATCTCCCCATTATGCAAGAGAAGCCAAAGAAAACCTTTATTTAACATTTATCGGAAAGCGGATCGACTAGCGAGGCAATGTCGAGTAACCTGTTCGATTGCCAGATTTGTTTTATTTTTTGTAGGGCTAAAGCGATTAACAGAACTTTACATATCGAATATCTGAAATAGCGAATCAGGAACGAACTTTGGAAAATAAGTACAAATGCGCAATCCAAATTTGTTTCTAAATAAGCACAATCATCATCTCGAACACTAACAGCAATTACTTCATACTACTTTGAAAACAAAGCACTAATGTAAGGCAGCAAAGAAATCATTTATCCAGACGATTTTCCTAGGAAATAATAAATACTAATGCAAATATTAAGAGTAGGTAGCCAATATTTTTCGCCACTATATAATCATCAAAATCAATCTTAGCAGCCACTTTTTGTCCGGGCTTAATATATCTTATGCATTTACCCATTAAAGATGTTACTGTTACAATGGTTTACTCTCCAAGATCATTCTAAATTCTGTAAGGTATTTAGTTTTCTAAATAGACCTTAAAAACTAATCATTAACAGTTTTCGTTTAAAATGTATATTCTATAAAATTTAATCTAAAATAATCAGTTATTTAAATACAAGAGTCTCAGTAAAGAAAACAGCAACCAGTTAGTACATTCAAATTGAAAGACAAAGCTTCCAAATACACGAGCCTATTAACTATTACGTTCTACTTGATATTATGGACTTTTGCAATTGAACTTGATGCTCAGTAAAAGTAACTCCTGGTGTAAGAGAAAGTGGTTTCTCCATGCAGGTATTTAATGGGTAGGCTAATTTTAAGATTTTAAATTCAATAGTTTCAGTAGGCCACAAACACCCTATATACGCAACACCACATATTCTAGCATATATAATTTAAATAAGCTATTAATATAATATATATTTCTCTCTCTATATTTTCTTGTACCTCTCTATGTTCAGTTGTGCTCCCGGTGACAACTTATTTAATATTTTTGATTAAACTCTGTAAACTAACAGGATTCAACGACATCCACAGCTTTTTCATACATCACTTATGACCCTAATATTGTATTTATACAATCTGAATATATTTTAAATTGAAATAACAAAATCCTAAGCTTAAAAGGGTGTTCAGATAAAACTCCTAAATAAACTATTTAAGTACTTTATTGTAAGCCCCAAAAAACCTAAGTTAGTGCAATCATAGTTATTTATGTACCAGGGTGTAAGTATATGTTTATGCCCTGCGAGCGACGATTTTACAAATCGGAGGGCCTCTGGCCCGAGGGTTTGTAAGGCGCTCGAGGGCATACACCTCTATTTATACCAGCGGTGCATACAAACTTTTATGTCATACTAGTTCGTTATTGCATCCATAATGTAAATTAGTATTGTAGTAACATTATTGTGATTTTATCGTAGTAGACTCTATCGTTGCTAGGTACATACTGTCAAACAAATGTTAGTTTACATGTGTCAACTTTAATTCAGAATGGATGCAATTTCTGAAATTCCGCATGAAATTATGAAATAAAGCCGAAAAGGTAACTCAAAATTTATTGCCGAAGAAGTCTAAACACGCCTACAAAAATTTACACGAAAAACGGTAATTAAATATTTGCACATTGCTTTTATTCCATTGTTTGTAATTTCATTGATAAAGGTAATGAAATAAGTTAAACAAATATTATTTGTCTTTATGCCCACGCCGGCCACAAAGTGTACTTTATGCCCGTGCGGGCCTAAAGTACATCATCATGGTAACTAAGCAATAAAAACACAATAATGAACTAGTATGACATAAAATAGTTATTTATGTACCAACGGTATAAATAGATGATTATGCCCTGAGAGCGACGATCTTACAAATCCGAGGGCCTCCGGCCCGAGGGTTTGTAAGTCGCTCGAGGTCATCCACCTCTATTTATAACAGCGGTGCATACAAACTTTTATGTCATACTAGTCATACCCAAAAAATGAAGCATGAATCACCGTTTGCTGAAGGCAACCTAACTATCACCGTATTTTTTTAGAACTGCCAATTTTATGTTACTTCGACTAAATAGTGTTGATTAAATATTTACATGTTGCTTTTATTCCATTATTTGTATTTTCACTAATAAAGGTTATTAAATAAGTTAAACAAAAATTATTTGTCTTTATACCCGCGTGGGCCATAAAGTGTAGTTTATGCCCGCGTCGGCTATAAAGTGTAGTTTATGGCCCGCACTGGCATAAAGGACACCATTATGTAGTGGGTAACTAAGCAATAAAAACAATAATGAACTAGCATGACAAACATATTTTTTATGATTGTTATTACAATCGTATTACTCAAAAGCTATGAGCAGCTTGAAAAACTAGTTTTATATGCTATTTTTGATTTTATGTAGTCCTGATTGTTAGGTATTTGTTGGATTCTCATTAAAAAACTTACACTTTGTTTAATTATATACGCTTTATCAAAAATAGGAAATATATACTTAAGTATTAATAAATATTTAAATAAATAAAAGCCACTAGGCTTCTCTAAATGATTAGCACGATATGGCTTTAACAATACTACTAGTGTCCTTGTCTAAAACAGATATTATTATAAACACAAGTCATCACTTTTCTGGTACTACTGCCCTCGAAAGGCCACACCCTCCTCGAGTTCTCTAAGTCATTTTGTTTTGATCTGCGCTAGGGTTTTTTTAATTGGGAATGCCTATCTTTCAGGTATTTTGCGTTACACCATATATCCACTTGATTTTTGGCGTCACCGTCTTCTATTTATTATTGTTTCCGCAGCAAGCATTCTCTTCCACTAGAACAACATGACCCTAGCTACTGGTATACAGCAAGCCTACACATCAACCCACTTTCCAGTCGCTACGTTACTTCGAGTTGTTCGATTGTAGCCATCGGTATCATAGCGTGGTTTCCCATGACGAGACTGGTTGCCGGTTAAAGGCATATGAAAGTCATACTCTCGACACGATATCACATGACTTAGGTTCAGGCTTTCTGTATTATGATGGCTTCGATCCCACACAGTCCGCTGAGCTAAACTATTGCTACAACATCCTCTCATTTGCTATGTTCTTGTCCACGGTGTGCAATGTACACTACTAAATCTATCTAATATATATATATATATATATATATATATATATATATATATATATATATATATATATATATATATATATATATATATATGAATCTCTGATTGCGACAAAACTACTAAAACAAACCACCCCTTTACGATTTATCGAAGCTTTTGTGAGTAGTGCGCGCGCATGTGATTTGCTGGTTAGTAAAATCTTTGTACAATGGTACCTATAAAAGATCCGATCGGTGTCGCCAAAGGAAGAGCCCGACCATTCTTAGTTAGTGTCTGTGTTTTAGGCGTGTAAGTGCGCATGTGTTACAGAAGTGGAGTGAATTAAATACAGAGCATTTCACGTGGACATCTCTATGTAGCCTGGTTACGCGACGGTGAACCTTCAGATTGATTCGTGCACGCAACAGATGGGAAAACAAAAAATACTGTGCATCCAAAACCACTTCAATAAACAAATTTCAATCACGAAGGCTTTCTCTTTTTCACTGCCATTGCAACAATGCATGCCGAGTACTCGCTAGTCGTTTATAAAGTAACTTCCTCTTTAATGTAACCAAAACAAGTTAATCATTTTTTATCAGTCTATGGTTTTGATGTGTATGCGGAGACATTGATTATAAGTGTCCCAAGAAGTGCCACTTTCGATCTCTGTGACAGGTGTCTTTTGGCTTTTGGGAAGGCATTTTGGTAAACCATAACCAAAGCTGCCTGGTATCATACGCTTTTTTACTTTTTTTCCGATTAGCTGTGGCAGAGATTCACTTGTGTGCCCAGGTGAGCAAACTTATCCACTGTTTTTAAGTTAGTCGATGACAAAGTCACTGCCATAAATTTAATCTTATTTATTTTAAGATTAGGTCTCCTCATAATTTTACTAGGTTTGTGAAGACTTCTGGCACGTCGATGGCTTTGTCTGTTTTGATGTGTAACTAACGTGTTTACATTGTTTTGCATAATACGTTCTTTAATTTTGTTATAGATTATATACCACGAAAGATATGGCATGTGAAAACTGTAATATATAAGGATAACTGCTTCGACAATAATTATTTAATTAGCTTAGGACAGTTGAAAGTTATAATAAAATACTTAGCAATTAATAACTACATGGCAATTAAGAAACACTGGACCTGAAAAATGCATTAAGCAACATGTGTAAGCTTTTTAAAGAAGTAAGTAGAAAGCACATTGCTCTTACACATTATAATGTGGACCAACTTTATAAAATTGAGCGTTTGCACGTATCACTTTTTAATAAACATTTTTAAGGCGAGATGCGTTCTGATTATAATTAGAAACTCATTCACTCTCATTAGAGCTCATCAGTACCGGGTTACGTACCGAAATGTCGTTAATCTTACAATGTTTTCTGAGGCAGGCTTAGCCGAATTACTTCAGGTGTATTCTCGCTGTAATTAGTATAGTGCACTGAGAAGCACTAATGAGAGCGAAATCGGTATGCGTTTGCATTTATGGTCAGAATGCATCCAGCCTTATCTATGTTCTCCCTGTATTAGGGAAGAAAGTGCTAGGGCTGACATTTTACAAAATTGCTAGTTGGTTGTACACTCTTTATTTACCACATTCTGTGTTTATTGAAGCTGCCGTGGCAACATACTACCTGGTTACGCAACGATATGCCGACCCTGTCGTACATCTCACAAATTTTTTTCTGTACGAACTTATAAATTAAATTACCTAATTTTTATAGTTTGTGTTTAATTTAGATGTTAAAGCTCATACTAGGAGCAGTTATTCCCAATGACTTGTTTTACCATCAATTTGTATATCACAATATTAATATAATGACCTCAGTTTACGTATTAATTTCATAAGTGAGCAAAAGCTAATTTTACGGAATTGTTGCAAATTATCTGAAAAGTTGTTCACCACCTGAAGAAAGGAGGAACTATTAACAGTCATTTAACTTATTATACATACATATGTGATTATTGAATTTACCGCTTTCTTCTGATTTAAATAACAACTACACATTTTTAAAACGTATAAATAGTATACTCACCAACGACCAATTAAAAAGGTACTGTACAATATCTTTCCGAAGTATATGTAGAGCATAAAAATATCAACAATCTGGTATAATAATCATTTGAACAAAACACAATTTGTATATTATGTATTTTACTCAAACTTTATAATTACAATTTAAAAGTAATAACAAATATCAGTGTTGCTCAACTTGGTTTTGTAGGAGTATGGTCTACCTGTATTTTTTTCACTTCAAATCATTGCCTCCATTGGAAAATGAGTCAGATATCCCACTATACCTTACGGTTATTAAAAAATCTGATAGTAAACCGATTGTGTACAAAAAAATAAACATAGTCATGATATTTCTGTAAATATAATGATGGTTATCAATAAATGTTCGCCATTAGAAGAAAACCTAAAGTAATACAATTCCATGGATTTTAGGTGAACCAATACGTTTCAATAGTCTAAATTAAATAATTTCTTTACAATTCATTAATTATAAAAAAGTTTGGACGCAGCAAGTGCGTTATGGTAGTGAATTTTCATACACGTTTTTAATAACCACATAATAGGTTTTTTAGAGAATTTTCGTAGAAAATTTTCTTCCAATGAGCACGAGCTAAGCCCTCTAGAACACTTATCCGGGGCCGGTTTCAATATATATATATATATATATATATATATATATATATATATATATATATATATATATATATATATATATATATATATATATATATATTTGTGTGTGTGTGCGCGTATCACTCTGATAACTCAAAAAGTAATGGGCCGATTTTGATAAAATTTTCCAGGTCCCTTCCTTTAGTAAGTGGTTTGGAAAAGTTCGTTTTCCAGGAAAATCGGACCATGTTTTACTGGAAAATTTTGAGTTTTCTTTCGGTAAAAAATATTATCTAAGAAAGTAACAAAGTTGTGGTCACCAAAATTGGTACGTAGGTTTAGGAAAGAAAGGTTGTCGGACCATTTCTATAAAAAAAAACACTACCATAACGTACTTGCTGTGTTCAACCTTTTCATTAAAGCAGCTTTCAAATTCAGTTACCCGTACAACCTATATAGTGAAAACAATGTACCACATTTTATTCTTTGAAAAAGTACAAAAATTAACAGATAATATGAACGAAAGCACATCTGAATGCGTCATTTACATGAGATCCACTATTTATTGGTAAAAAACACCGTATCATAATCTTTGATATGCGCCAAAAATGTGAAAAGTTGCAAAACAATTGAAACAACTCTAAAACAAGAGCACTGTAGTTTTCTTTCCTTACAAACATTTGCCATTATAATTCGATGGAAAATGCAAAATTGGAATAAATTAAGGGGTGTTCGATTAACAAAAAAAGAAAATTTGTATCACCAAAGACTTATGGGCCATCCAGTGATTCATAAAATAACTTTGTAAGATGCGGCTCAAGTTACCCTATCATTAATGTACACAATTTTTTTTTCATATCTTGTATAATAACGGATACTAGTGAACCTGTACGTTCGTCAAAATTTGACCGTAATTCATTAAACTTTTACGTCTGAACGTTATTTATGTTCTTTTGTCCAGTATAATATCAGTGCGACTGTTTGACTACAGTGGAAAGAAAGCAAGCTGTTTCTCTCCCAGATACTATTACCATTAGACCTTACCTAAGATCATAATTCTATTTAATCCAGGTTTACTCAAGAGGCTGAATCGTACTACCTCTCAAAGTTTTTACTTGAACTTTTTCTTGATAATAAGGCCCAATATATTATAATTATTGGAAAAAAATGTCCTTAATTTTTCTAATATTTTTTCAGTTTCGGAGACCAAAATAATGAAACTTAGCAGATTGCTCAAATTGTTATAAATTTAAAACCCTGCAAAGCATACAATTTGCTTGATCTTTTGTAGACTAAGACTTTGTATAACTCTAGTCACTTGTATCTTTGGCAAATAATCATTCTTCTTTAACAAAGCAAATTTGTCTTTGATCAGTTTGTATACAGCGTAAAACACACACACACAAATATATATATATATATATATATATATATATATATATATATATATATATATATATATATATATATATATATATATATATATATATATATATATATATATATATCTCCTAACACTCTCCATAAATAAATTCTAATACCGAATCGCATTTTTGACAGAATACAACCTTGTATGAGTTCTATAAGTTTGGAAACTTGATTAGTTTTTGTAAATCCCCAACTTAACTCCAATCCATGTCAGCAGAAGGACGCGTTAAATAGAAACAAGATTATTTATTTAGTCTTATCATACAAGTGAATATCTAACTTTTGTTTAAACGTAAAATAGTCTAGGGGGTAAAGAGAAAATCGAAGCTTCTGCCATAAAATTATATAGTTACCTATGCGAAAAATTATTGGCTCACATTTTTGCTTAAATATTAATACTTAACCAAGATTGGTGGACATATTAGCCAATACATAAAAATTATTTTTCTAATTTTATCATTTGCTCCCCTATCACAATATGCATTAAAATGTTAAACCATATATAAGTGGTCGACACCAATGCGTAATTATGAGCGACCGCTGCTGTGGAGCTGTATATGAGAATTGTGGAGACAACACAAAAGTGGATACTAAAAATAATATTCATCAGAAAAGTTGGTTTTGGATGCTGGAGTTTTTATGTTAGAAAACTGTATCTATTGAATTTATTAAAATGGGTACATAGGAGTACCAGTTCTCTCAGGCTGGTATGATCTGCTTATAGAACAAGAAAGCATGGCATACTTGGTTCCAATATGTAAAAAATCTGGAGGTCAGCGCTATCATACATATACTGGTCTAAGGATATACAATTATCTACCACCTGAAACCAGAAATATAAAGTGTAGTCAGCATACGTTTACAAAATTGGCAAAAAATTGGATAAGGTCCTTGCCTTGACTAGAGTTGTTGAATATGATATATCCTGGAAAATCTTGAGCTGTGAAAGAGGAGCTTTGTGTTGGGTTGCTTTTTTGTTTTCTTTTGCTTCTGGATGTGTTTTTGTTGATTTGTTGTTTACCTCCAGTGCCCCCCGGGCGCCTGTTTTAAGGTTTGTGTGAATGTGGAAGTGTGGAGGTCTTTTCATTTGATTTATTGGCGGCAAAGAAGAGTATGCAAGTACAATGCTAAAATAACACATATCACAGACAAAACTTTTAAATACATGGATAACCTGGAATTTGTCTCATGATGTGGGAGAATGTTTCTCACAAACTATCTGTTTATTCATTGTAAGTATCAAAGGGAATCTAAAACTGCACTCTTGTCCATATTTTTGGCGAATAAATTGTTAATAATAAAAAAATAAGGAAAACCTCTAGAAGGGTCGTTAATTAACATAATATTATTCTTTATAAAATACATTACTTAACGCTGGCAGAAAATTATCCATTATTTTTGTATATTTACAATGGTTTTTTAAGATTACTCACTTTGTTACGTTAATAGTTTTTAGAGAAAAAAATTGTAAATATTTATAAAATAAGTTAAAGGAACAAATAAATTAATAAAAGTATTTGATATGTTTTGTGTAATATATTTAAATTTAAAAGTAGCAATAAAAAATAAACTTATAACACTTAATACTAGAAATTTTGGTTTCCAGTCACTAAAATAGTTGCTACTCAAATAGAGGCAATGATTTGTGAATATTTGAATGAAAGTTGAGCAACACCCTAATAACAAAACATCTATTTGCCATATCTGAGTGGTGGATTTAGGCCCTTTCGGCTCTGTGAAGTATCACTAAAGAGAACTTTAGACTATATCTTACACCTACAATAAAAAATCGTTTCATTACCGAAAGATTTCGTAATAACGTAGCAGGCGTACGTCAATTCTCCAGTTCTTCTTCAGGTTTTCAGTATGATTTTCGTGAACGCATAATTAAATATTAACTTAAAACATAACTTAAATATACATTTACTCATAAAAGCTACAGTAGGCGTTTTATAGAGACAAAGAAACAATTCATACTGCAGGAATTGTACATATAGAAATTATTTACATGCAACTAAATAAATTTGTACAAAACATAACTTTGTTATATTAACAATGATTTTGATTATATCTTAAATAAGACTAAAATGCTTACATACAAGGTTATTCGCGGTGACCGCTTGTTAAACGCCTAGAGAAAATCAACACAGTAGACACATTTCAAAATTGTCAATTATGAGTTTCCCTAATTTATAAACTCAGGTAAAGTAATTTCGGGTTCTTAGCAATTTAGATTCTACCATAAGCAAATGCCAATTTTGTTATTTTATGCAAAACACCATGTATGTTTTACCAATCTGTTCTAATTCTAAACTAGAGTCCAGGGAAACATGCTAAAATAATGTTGCATTAAAAATGTACCGTCTTTGAAATATTTCACCTTTTATAGAAAAACAAGATAGCTGAAATAATTTATTTAAATTATCGATATTCTTTAATACCAACCATTTCGGGATCAGCTAAAATAGAAATTTGAGACACATTATTTAAATAAACTTATCCTAGAACTTCTAAATCGGTAAACGGTATATCTAGTACATAGATGTTTCACTTAAAATTACAAAATATATTATTCACTTGCGGTAGAATCAGAAATTATTAAAGAAAATATACAATAATAGTAATTATTCAGATGACTTCAAAAACTAGAAAAAATGTTGAGTGTCTCAAATCTGTAGCTTTACTGTTACTTCTTAATGTGTAACGTTTATTTCCTCAAATAACCCTGTATATTAACTCATTTCTCCTTAGTTTCTGAAATTCTGTTCACAACATATAAAAGACGCCTTTATATTGATCATTAGGAATAGAAACATGTTTAAATTTCAAAACTTAACATCCTATGAAATGGTAAGAATAAAAAAGGGAGATTGTCTTCCTTGCAACAAAAGGTGTAAATTTTAGCAGATAGGTAAATTTATTCAACAAATTACTAATAAATTCTTATTATTGTTGAACTTTGTCGTTCAATAAAACACAGCTCCAAAGTAAGCAAGTCGTATCATGTGGAGTGTAGTTAAAAGACCTAGGTTGAATACTGTGGTTCCAAACTGAAACCAAAAGCTGAATCACCACCAAAACCACAAAATAATCACAGAGAGTTATGCGCTAGATACGTATTTCCAAAACGAAGTTGTCGTCGTCAGTATCTATCGCTGCACTAACTACTATATATGTAAAAGTATCATACTTTTATATACCTAAACTAACTACGGCGTGAAGTTTTATAGGCAGACGGAGAGAACCACAATGGGGAACCCATTGTCTCCCTTCGTTGCTGAACTCTTCATGAGCCAATTTGAGAGTGACTTTGCTGGAGCTGTAGAGTATTTTCCGAGCGTATGGTTATGATATATCGACGATACTTTTGTCATATTTGGCCACAGTAAAGAGAACATCAATAATTTTGTTAATAAGTTGAACAGTAGAGTCCCTTCAATCAAGTTCACTCACGAAATAGAGAACAACAACCAATTCCCTGTCTTGACACCCTTGCCATCAAAAATCTAGATAGGTTAGAATTCGAGATTTATAGGAAAGGAACTTCTAGAAATCGCTTTATACCATCAGATTCAAACAATTCTTTTCTTAAAAAATCTCGAGTTTGTGCTTCCTTGTTTGGAGGTTACTCAGCTTTCCTTTGAACGGTAAGATATATAATTCAGAGATAAAAAAATGACAGATATTGCGATTGGTAACAGTTTTTCTTCAGATATTGTGTATATATTAATTACTAAGCAGAGGTGGAAAATGTCGATAAGTAGCATTACGACATTGAAGCCTAAATCCGACGAGCTACCCAAAAAGTTCGCTGTACTTCTTTTCCAGTCTTCTCTAGCCTTTTGTTACAAAAGGATTAGAGAAAATAGTCAAAAATAATGAGCTGAGTTCTCTATTCAGTTGATAATTTGAAGAGCCTTTTGATGGACCAAAATACTTGAATACTGACAAAAATTGAGCATTTATCAAATATCTTGTAAGATTTGTGAGAAAATCTATAGTAACAACTAGATTCTAAGAGCACTTAGCTCATTCCTGATTCAACAGAGCAGAAAAAGCTAGCGTTGCCCAATATAATATGATTGACTCGGGACATAAGGTAGGCAATATTCATCTTAAGTTATTGAAAGTAACTAAGGATTATTGCAGGTTAGATATTTTGAAAAGTTTAGAGGTCCCCAAAGTGAATTCACAAAATTTAATGAACTCACACATGGGTCCGGTCAACTCAAGACTTTTTGAAATAGCACGAAATAATCCATGGTTGCTTTCAACATCGACACAACAACTGGTTAGGCGTATCCACCGACAGAAAAATAGTGCTTGGACTACGTCACCTGGTGTTACGACATCCGGTACTGAGACATCCGATATTGCATCACGCGGTGTTGCGTCATCCGGTATTTCATCATCCGGTATTGCGTCATCTGATATTGCATCATCCGCTATTGCATCACCGGTATTATAGTGTAGACAGTTTAGGTATATAAATAGTATAATTTTGCACATACGATTAGTTTAGCAACAGCTAAACTGATGAGGATAACTTTATTGTCAAATTACGTATCCAGCCTATAATTCTCTGTTATTATTTTGCGGTTATTGGGGTGGTTATGGAGTGTAGCGTTCAAATATACAGTGTGGTAAAATAATTTAGATTTAACCTGTAGATACCAATGGAAACTATTGGATTTACAGATTTGATCCAATTACAGAAAAAGTTGTTAAGTACAGTTTTGGAGAACCCGATTCACTACAATATATTTTTAAAGATCTGACGATCGTCTCACTAACAAAGTTAGCGTTATCAGATGATGAAACGATCGTGAGGTCTTTAAAAATGTGTTGTAGTGAATCGGGTTATCTAAAAGTGTACCTATCGGTACTCATCACAGGTTCGTTCACTTTGTGAAAGAAAGTTGTGTAGTCCATAGGTTTTGTACTCGTCTACTAAAACTGGTATTGGTTTCCATATAAATTAATAAGATTGGTTATTCTTTATTTTTTGATTCTTTGCATAAGAAGTTTCCATAATATGGCATGTTTTAAGCTTTTTTAAGAAAACCCTGAATATGAGTGCCGTTAAAAGAATTAATATTTTCACAAAAATTTAGGGGATTTGTTAGTGATAATACTCATTTACCTCTTTGTTTCTAAGCTGTGGCACCTTTAAAATTCTGGAAAGTGTCAGTTTTAATTCTTGTTTCACATAATCTTAATTCTCCAGAAGACTTGATTACAGCGATTCTCTGCAAAAGAAGATTGTCAGCAGTTTCCAAAATATGGCATGCTTTAAGTTTTTTTAAGTGTCACCTTATAGACTGTTAACCCCTAAATATGAGTGCCGTTGCAATTAAAAAAATCAATATTTCCACAAAAATTTAGGGAACATGTTAGTGATAATACTCATCTACCTCTTTGTTTCTAAGCTATGTAAACTTTAAAGTTCCGGAAAGTGTCAGTTTTCACTCTTGTTTCACATAATCGTAGTTCTCTAGAGGACTTGATTACAGCGATTCTGCGCATAAGAAGATTGTTGTTAGCAGTTTCCAAAATATGGCATGTTTTAGTTTTTTTTAAGTGACACCTTATAGATCGTTAACCCCTAAATATGAGTGCCGTTGCATTTAAAAGAATCAGTATTTCCACAAAAATCTACGGGACCTGTTAGTGATAATACTCAATTTCCTCTTTGTTTCTAAGCTGTGACAACTTTAAAGTTCCGGCAAGTGTCAGTTTTCATTCTTGTTTCACATAACCCTAATTTTCTGGAAAACTTGATTAGAGCGATATTCCGCACAAGGAGATTGCTGTTAACAGTTTCCAAAATATGGCATGTTTCATGTTTTTTTTAACTGACACCTTAAAAACTGTTAATCCCTAAATATGAGTGCTGCAATATTTCCAGACAAATTTGCTATCGAAACGTCGTGCAACAAAAATAATTATAACAAATAGGTAACTACTTTTTAAATACGACTGACATGCTTTCAGCTCTTCTAAAATAAGCAAAGTTATTAATTGTATTCCTGATTTTTCATACATACTGGCATATGCTCGTAGAAGTCATGTTGAATAATACAGTTTTGGTTAACACTACTTTCACACACGATAAAACCATTTTGCTAAAATCTACCATTATGGTTTGATAAAAGATCATTAATTAAGGAAGGCTGCCGTTTAAACTAAATAATTAAACGTTATTAAATTGTTACATCTTGAGTCGAAATAGAAAAGAGGCTGGCGGCTAACTTATTCTTATAACTTAAAAAGTGGTGGCGGCAAAAACGGTTTTGTATTAGTAATTGGAGCATATAATAGAGCTAAACGAAAAACAGAAATCTACTGACACATCTTAAGTCCATCTTATGAACAAAAGGTTTGCATCAAAGTATTTTTTTGAAATGCATGCAACCAGCACTTTTAAGTATAGAAAGAATATTTTTCCGCGGTGCTCATTAAGTTTTTGCATATAAGAGAAAAAGAGAAAGTCTTATTATAAAACGTTTTACTTACATTACTGATGTGACGTTATAAATCGATGTTTCAAAAAAATCTGTATCCTATATGTATGCCCCTTAGATAAAAAAAATAAGACCATAAATGGAGACGGTGTTAATTGTAATAATTTACTTTGATGTATTTATGCAAACGGTATTTATGCATCGGTTGACATATTGTGATTAAAAAACATAAACATTGTGATACGAAATTTAGCACATAACTGTGAAAGAACAATGCTATTTTGTTAAAAAATTAAATAAAATGTAATAAAATAATCATCAACGCCTTCCATAGTTGTAATCAGAATTTCTTTGTGCTTTTTGTTTTATTTGAATGATTTACATAAAAAAACATAGAGTAGGTCTCTTTATATCTTACACTCATTGTGTGCATGTGGAAATAGAAGAACTATGAGAAAGTCAAGGTCGCCGACAACTAAGGCAAAATCGGGAATCATTCAATCAACATTCACCACGGATTTAGAATTATGCATGCACCTTGAATGCACGTTTCTGAGGAATTGTCTGTAAACAAGTCAACAACTATAAAAGTCAGTCGAACTGCACGACTGCACAACACTTAACACGTTAAGATTCTTCAGTTAGTGCTAAGAATGTCACACTGTAAAAACGGCCACTTCTGCATCGCAGATTTTAGGGGGTGGGGGGCGAGGTTGATCAATCGATCGTTTGATCGTCCAGGGACTTGAATCAGTCTTTGACAGGTCATGGGCGCCGCTGGAAACAGTTTCTTTACTACTGTTTTATTTCTGACAGTGGCAAAATAACAGACTCGCAGCTTGAATGCTCCACGCTCCTATTTTTATGACTTTTCGATTTGATAATATTGCCCTTTGATGACCAATTAATTTTTCGGTAGAATAAGGCATTTCAAGTTTCTAATCTATGTATCTACCTAATTACCAGAAGTTTTATCTTTAACGTTATTCGAATGATAATTGTCGAAATATTTATTAAAGCCTTGAGCTAGGTATGAAGCTTAAAATAACTATATATTGCGTGTCCTTATAATGATTTAGAAATATCAAAAGTCTTTTATCTGATTAGGCCTTTTTTCTGTATAACAGTTCATCTTTAAGCACATTTATTCTCATCTTGTTTATTATAGTTATTGCAATTCATTTGCAGAGTCCATTACTTCGCCACAGTATATCTACAATAAATCTTATATACAAAGTGTCCTATAGTGTAACCGTTATCACATGTTGGGCGCCTGGACCATGACCGAAGAAAGCGTAATCCTTCGGTAGGGAAGTCAAGCAGGCCGTTTTTATACGGAACGGTACTTGTGTCGCTATAACGCTGCGATTGTACCCTGTTAACAGTCACTATTACGGTACAGCTCGATTGCAGCTGCGGTTTTAAGTAACACTTTCTAATACACTACGATCTCAACTGCCGCTTTTGCATTTTTAATACAGTCCCTTGATTGCTATGTTCGGCCAATCATATGTTTAGTATCCTGATTGATTTTTGAACTATAAATTTTTTTAATACTTAGTTTAAACCAGTGTTTACACGGTAGGCTCATCTGTAAAGAGATGTATTTTTTAACTTATTGTTAAACTATCTATGTATAAGCAAATTAACTTTGACGAAAAATAAATGAAAACGTCCGGTTAATTTCGTTAAAAAAATGGTATGAAATAAAGTAGGCCAACGATTTATATACAGGTGGTGCCTGAGTGTGAGGAAGCCGAAGATATCTGTTATTATGCAAGATATCAAAGTAGTTTATTGAAAAAATACAAAGGGAGTCTCAAGCTTTGTTTCTAAAAATTATTTTCAAGTATACAGGCTGTTTTATATTTTCAAGGCAAATAAAACATTATTTTTTAAAAATTGAACAGAACACCTATATGTTATTTCATATACGGATTCAGGTCATTTATACATCATATATATATATATATATATATATATATATATATATATATATATATATATATATATATATATATATATATTTGTATCGAAACTGCAATGAAGTAAACAGCCTGTATTTTTCAACATAGTTAAAAGTATGTTATATTTTGCTTAAAAGGTTTGGAAATAGAATCTTATTTTGATACTAGCTGTGATATTTAGACAGTTACGTTTTATACCAATTGAGTCAAAATCAAAACACGTAATATTTCAATTTTTTTTAACTAACATCCCCATTTTTTTTGACAGAAAGACCATGTATTCTAATTGATTTTTTCAGACGAAGCAAAGTCTTACCGCCTTATTAGACTTACATGCTTTTTCCTAACGACCATGGAGAAGGCACTCGATAAATACATTAAAAGGGAAATCCTTACAAGAAAACCGCTCCATGTAAAACAATTCATATCAGGCGGACAAATCCACATTATATGCCTTAGGCGGTTTAGTAAGGGGTATAGAAAAACTTTTGTGGCCAAAGAAGTAGCTCCGCGTGCATTCGTCGACATAGAAGGTGTCTTTGATAACACCTCATAACAATCCATCAAACATCAAGCAAGGGAAGTGCAATTCCCTATTGTAAGGTGGATTGAGTCAATCCTAAAAAGCCGTGTCATCACAGCTGCCACAAATGAAACCATTGCAACAGTAGGGAAGGCAAAAGGTTGTCCCCAGGGAAGAGTTCTATCACCTCTGCTGTGATCGCTCGTTGATGATAAACTTATGATTACATTGAGCGGAGCAAGATTTATAGTCCAATGATACGCTGATAATATTGTCATAAGAGCAAAGGGCAAGCATGATGCTGCAATATCCAGCCTAATACAAACAGCCCTAAATATAGTGAGGAACTGGTGTGAGACAGGGAGACTTAATGTCAATCCTCATAAGACAGTTTTTGTCGCATTTACGAACAGAAGGAAACTAAATTTAAAAGCTCTCACACTGACTGGAACACAGATACAATTTTCCAATGAATATTTAGGGATCTTCTTAAGCCAAAAACTGAACTGGAACACGCACCTGGAAAAACATACTTCGAGAGCGACAATGGCCATCGGGATATGCCGTAGACCTGCAGGAAAGACATAGGGGCTAAATCCCAGGATGATATACTGAATATTCCAAACTGTGGTTGAACATATGGTCACATATGTCTCTACAGTATGGTGGTCAAAAACGGAATAAGCCTCAGCACAAAACAAATTGCAAAAATTGCAGATTTTGATCCATTTTGGAATGACGGGAGCTATAGTTTACTTTTTGATTTTGATATTTTAAACAAGACACTCTGTGTTTAATGCCATATACAAATCTAACCCTAAAACATGCTTCACACTATTCCGCTTCGGACAGTTCCCGAAAAAGTCACGATTGAATATGTCATATTAATCATGTGCAACGAGGATCTGGCAGGAACCAAATGAAGTCAGCTACGACTTGATGATATAATTTCTATTATTTATATAACCTTAAGTAACACGTGCGACAGACATGTTATTTCCAGTTGAACCGGAAGTGTTACGAATATCGACACCCAAATGCCCGCTTTTTCTGTAATTTGAATGAAACACTGGATATCATATCCAGATTCCCTATCGAATTCGGCTACTGTTTTGTTAACATAAGTAAAATCAAGGTTCCTGACATGTAATAAAATTGAGGCTTTTTGAGTAATTTTGTCGACAGCCGAGATATGGCGTGTTCTACTTACAAATGTATGTTTGGTTTTCTATAAAAATACAAGACACTGTATAGTTAAAAATAATTTTCAAATATGGAATCCAGGAGTCTCCATAATTTCTGAAATTCTTTAATATCATGAATAAACGGATATATCAGGTAACCTTACTAATTCGCCACTCGTTATAAAGACAATTGGCATTTGATATTTCAAGTGATTCAAGATTTTTTGATAGAGTTTTACGCACATGTACTAAAGGTAACGAAAAGAAAAGAAACATTTTCAGGTGTGCTAAAGGCCTACAAATATTTGTTTAAATTATAAAAAAGTATTAAGAAATTGTGGTAAGTTTCTTGTAAGACTTTAACGTCTAATAAACACATTTAAATAGGTTCAACAGCCTAACTCAATGTTTGTAAACAATCAAGGAACTGATTAAATATTGCTTAATTATTTAACATTTCTATCATATATGCTCCGCTTGCTGCAACCGACCTGTACCCCACTTTTAACGCCGTTTATCAGTCACTATCAGTGTTTATATTCGGGATATCGCTTGGGGCGGTGTATGGTGGCATGTTCCGGATGGGGAGGTCCCGCTCCTGGAGGAGGTACGGGGGCTCTTGCGATACTTGGGGGTTCCTCGCTGGTCGAGCTGCTGGGAGACCGTAGGTAGTCTCGGTGCATGGCGGGGCCTCCCACTACCGGTCCCACTGAAACGCCCCCGCCGCCTGCGCCGCTGCTCCCCGCTGCTGGGACCATACCTTCCTCGCTAGCCCACCTCGCTAGCTGCTGCTGAGCTTGAATAAATTCATCACTAGAAAATAATAATTGTAACAGAACTACCAAACACTGGTAGCGTTAGGTAACTAAGGGGGTGGGGGAAGTGGGACACAAGTAAAGAGAACTGCAGCGAATATAACATATTTAAAAGATTTCTGTTGATTTATGATAATCTCACGTTATAAATTCTGATATTTTGGCACTAATTTTTAGTATTAACGAGGAAAGAAAAGTAAAATACATATTTTCCACTTTTCTCTTTGCAACATGAAATAGATATAAGACTCGATGCATTTTCGCAACAATTAGAACCGTAGACCGGTTTCACTCTCATGAGAGCTCTTCAGTACGGCATACTAATTGCAGCAAAAATGCACCAAAAGTAATACGGCTATCGTATAGCCAGTCTTAAAATACTCAGTACTGCAGCAAAAATGCAATTAGTATGCCGTACTGAAGAGCTCTAATGAGAGCGAAACCGGTCTACGGGTCTAATTGTTGCAAAAATGCATCGAGTCTTACATGCTTTGCCCCTATATTGGGGTAGAAATGGGCCAGGGCTGACAATTTTCTAAATTGTTAGTTAGCTGTATCCAGTCTCTATTTTTTTTAACACTTTGTGTTATTTGGACCTGGCGTGACAGCATACTACTTGGTTCCGCAACTAGGTGGCGGCACGTCCACCACTTACTGAGTATGAAATAGATAGAACATAATTATCCAGGTGTACATAAAAGGTTCAAACACGCCCTAACACAGAATTCCAGGGCTAAAATATGATAATTAAATTCAACTTATCTACCACGTGTCCACTTTAAGGATTAACCACCTAAGTAAAATCTATATTTTTTGGCTAAGTTTCATTTACTTCTTTTGTTTGTTACGTAGGTATTTAAAAGTTACCTAGGTATTTCAACAACCAAAAAAAATATTTATATTTGGGATGTTTTTTTTTATAGAAAAACTGATCACGGATTCTTATTTACAATCTTTTACAACCTGCCCGTACCGAGTTTCACTGTTCTAAACTACAGGGTCTTCGAGAAAAAACTAACTGACATTTTTGATTAACTCAGGCAATCGCGACAGATTACTTATGAAAGTATATATAATATCGTTAGAAATTTGAACAAATATGTTTCGATGAACAGAGCAGGTGCGGAATAGAATGATAATACAAGATGAGTGAACGATTAAATTTCACTGGATAATATATACTGACTTTCCAAAAAATCCGAAGACCCAGTAAGAGTTGACCAATTGCAATGAAATTTTCTATACTGCTCTGCTTTGTCTCTGATCAGAAATAATAACTATATGGACAAACACTTTGAACAGGAATAAACTTTTTAAATTCTACATACAGACTTGGAGACTACTTCCCTGGCTTCACTGTTGGGTTTCGTTTCTGTAGGTGAAGCGCGTAGCCAGCGCGTGAGCTAACTGGCGCAAGAGGCCCTTATGAATTCTAGATGTTCTTCAACGTTTCTGTGACTAGTTTCGCTGCTTGACAGCATCCGCAGACGGATAAAAATTAAATTAGTACGAAATCATGATAATTACAAATAAATATCTGCTGCTATGTTATGATGTTTTGATCAAAAAATTCATCAAATTGAAAATAAAATGAAACACATATGACGGATGAGGCTTTCAAAATGTCTATGTGATGTATGTCAATATTTAACATAAAAATAGAACTAGCTTATAATAATTATTATAACAGTTAGAACAATAAAATAACTAAACAACAACAGCAATAAAGTAGACTCTATACAACGAAAGTATCTACGTACATCAACTCATTATCTTATTACAACTTTTTTGAAAGAACAGTTAAATTTATTTGCTTTGACTTATTTAATTAAGAAGAAGACTAACAAAGAAAGGTAAATTCATTAAATCAGTTTGTTCATTTAAAATAAGGCAGCTATTGTCGTGTGTGCTTTTTGACTTCTAAAGCTTCAAAAAAGTCTAGTGTACGTTTGTAATTACAAAGATGTAGTAGTTGTATGCGGTTATTTATTTATTTATGAGTTGATGTATGTCGATACTTTCGTTGTATAGAGTCTGCTTTATTACTGTTATTGTTTAGTTATTTTATTGTTGTAACTGTTATTATAATTATTATACGCTAATTCTATTTTTATGTTAAATATTGAAATACATCACGTAGAAATTTTGAAAGCCTCATCCGTCATTTGTGTTACATTTTATTTTTAATTTGATGAATCTTTTGATCTAAATATCATAATATAGCAACATATATTAATTTGTAGTTGTCATGATTTCGTACTAATTCAATTTTTATGTGCCTGAGGATGCTGTCAAGCAGCGAAACCAGTTACAGAAACGTTGATGAACATCCGCGAACATCTAGAATTAATAAGGGCCTCTTGCTACAGTTAGCTTACGCGCTGGCTACGCCCTTCACTACACTACATATATCAACTCATTATCTTATTACAACTTTTTTGAAATAATAGTTAAATTTATTTTCTTTGCATTATTTAATTAAGAAGAAGATATAACCAAGAAAGGGAAATTCATTAAATCAGTTTGTTCATTTAAAATAAGGGAGCTATTGTCGTGTGTGCTTTTTGACTTCCAAAGATTCAAAAAAGTCTAGTTTACATTTGTCATTACAAAGATGTAGTGGTTGTATGCGGTTATTTATTTATTTATGAGTTGATGTATGTCGATACTTTCGTTGTATAGAGTCTGCTTTAGTACTGTTATTGTTTAGTTATTTTATTGTTGTAACTGTTTTTATAATTATTTTACGCTGGTTCTATTTTTATGTTAAATATTGACATATATCACGCATAAATTTTGAAAGCCTCATCCGTCATCTGTGTTTCATTCTATTTTCAATTTGATGAATCTTTTGATCTAAAAATCATAACATAGCCACATATTTTTATTTGTAGTTGTCATGGTTTCGTACTAATTCAATTTTTATCTGTCTGAGGATGCTGTCAAGCAGCGAAACTAGTTATATAAACGGTGAAGAACATCTGCGAACATCTAGAATTCATAAGGACCTCTTGCTACAGTTAGCTTACGCGCTGGCTACGCCCTTCACATACAGAAATGAAACACAACAGTGAAGCCAGAGAAGTAGTCTTCAAGTCTGTATGTAGTATGGACCAGTTTTACCAAGTAAGGGCAACAACAATCAATGAATTTTTTAATTTTGTTTTACCAAAAAAATATTTCTTTAAATTTGCCTTTCTCTCAGTTTTAAGCAATAGTTGGTAGCGACTTGTGTTCAGTTAACAAGTCACTAAGTCACCATGCCTAGGCGCCGTTTACGTAACAATTACAATCATTACGTGAATTCGAAAAGGGTCTCATTGTTGCTATGTGGGAAGCCCGTTTTTCACTCAGACAAATTTCTGACCGCATAGGACGTCGTGTGTCAACAGTGTTACAGGTTACAGTTTAGTTCAGATGGTCTGAGGAAGAAATCCAAAACCGTCGTCATGGGTCTGGACGACTTCAAGCAAGTTAGGCACGGAAAGATCGTCATTTCAGGATTGCAGTTTTACAAAGCAGTTTCCACAATAAGGTCTATTGGAAATCCTTGTTTGGAAAATCCTTGATTGGGAATTATACAACAAAAGGTCTCTATGGCAACGATATGCGTGCTTTTGAGCTTCGTTCCTATAGTCTATTTTTTTGTCTCTCACTGATACCTCGACACCGTGATGCTCGGCTTGAGTAGCCTAACGGCAGATCAAATTACGATGATAAATGGAATTGTGTTGAGTTCTTTGACGAGTCTTAATTCTGCCTTTGGGAAGAGTAAGATGATTACGCTGAGAACGCAGAAATTTAGAATTTGCTGTGAAACGCCATACGACACTTCTACGTGGGGCGATGGTATACGGCGCGATAAGATACGGTAACAGATCAGCTCTAGTTTTTACTGACAGAAAATTAAATGCAAATGAGTACATAGGAACTTACTGCAGGCTGTTGCACTGCTATACCTACGAGGGCTAGTTCAACCCCTTTTCCAACAAAACAACGCACGTCCTCATACAGCAAGGGTCACTACAAGAATTGTAGAAGAAAATAACGTGACCCTGCTTTCATAGGCTTCTCGCTTCACAGACTTGTCATCAATCCAACTTTTGTGTGATATGATTGGTAATCGACTGGGTAATTTATCCCAACCACCAAATAACCTAGTTGACCTTCAATAAGCATGGGACGACATTCCTCAGGGTACCATAAGTCACTTAATTTCAAGCATGCCTTGAAAAGTTATGGAATGCATAAGGAACAGCGGTGGACTTAGTCATTATTAAAAAACTTTGTTATTTCTTAACATCTCAGTTTGAAAATCTAATTTTTTTTTTCAGTTTGATTAAACACATATTATCTATAAATCTTATTCCAATTGATCAACTCTTACTGGGTGTTCCGATTTTTTTGAAAGCCAGTATATTTTCCAATTTTTTAGAAACAAAAAAGTTTTTTACTTTCTTTACAGTGCTCTCCTAAAATGTTCATTTAGATGAAGATATAGTTAGGGAAAATATTTTCGTATCTGGGGAAATTAAAGTAACATATTTTGGATTAAGACAAAATATTACTTTAGTTTATGATGATTTAAAAAAAATGCTATGTAGCATATTATTACTTAAAGTAATTGATTTGCCTTAAAGTTGATACAAATTTTTTTGTAAAATCGACAAATTCAATAAAATAATAATGTTATTATTTTACCCACTTTGTTTGTCGATTTTACAAAAAATTTGGTATCAACTTTAAGGCAAATCAATTACTTTAAGTTAAACAACATACGCCATTAAAGTTTTTAATAACGACATATAAACTGAATTCAAAAATTGAAAAAAATAACTGATATTCGCACATAATTCAAAATTTGCCTTAACATTCGCGGAACATTAAAGTATTGCTGATTAAATGTCCCAAACTGCTTACTTCATAATGACATTTGAAGTTTTTAGCAGAATATATTTAATGCTGTTCATATCTAACACTAACACTAAATAACTTCGATGCAGTTCTCTTATACTCTTCGTTTGAAAATTACACTTTTATTATAACCTTGGTACCAATTATTGTGACTCGATGATACACAAAGAATGATAAAATGAAGGAGTTTAATAAGCGAAAGAAATTGCTCCTAATATTCAAGTATCTTAATACAACATAAGAAATTCAAGTATTATAGAAAACACATAGATGACAAGATAATAAATGAACAAACGAAAAGACAAATAAACAAAGGCAGTCTAGTCTCGCCAACGGTAACGAAAACTCATCTAAATTAAGCTGCGAAGCCCTTGGCATTTGACTCAACAATATAAATAGCTACTTCTCTTATTAAGATATTTTTCATGACTAAAAGATTACGACAAAATTACATAACAGACCAAAGCAATAAGCAGATTTAAGTTTTGATGTTTAATGACTATGATTCGTGCTAATCACGGGAATATTAAGCTAGTCATACCTAGTTAAACATAAAAGCAGTCCACCCTCTGAGTGTGTGGATGTGTGCATAAGATGGTTGAATTTTCTAATTAAAGGATTAAGCTAAAGCGTATACTAAAGTCACACCCATGTCTCTTGAAATGTCTAGATATTTCCCAATTAGGTTGGATATAAAAAAATAATCTATCGCCTTACAAGCCTGATATCAAATTATCAACTAATCGAATAATCTAGATCCTCCGATGACTATTTACTCATGGGTGTGATTGCGTTTTGTACACACATTCCAAAAGGAATGAAAACCAACTACCCTACTCCATTCCTGCACCCTAAATTCTAGTTATAACTTTCCTTTCTCTCTTTGTCGTGTATATATAGGGCGTTTAAAAAACATGTGCCATCCCTCGTAGTTATATTTCTCACGTAAAAATAATACCTTTTTTCCTACCAACATAGGCCTGATTGCTTCGTTTCGTAGCTTTTCTACAGTGTGTTACAGATTTTTTTGTTGCTTTTTACACATTTCTCTAAAACGACTGTAACAATCCGAATGAAGTTTAGAGTGTGAAAGTTATTTGAGCTGGTACATATTTTACTGCTAAACAGTGTAAACAACTTCACCAGGACCGTGCGTATGTGTGTATCACTGCAATCATTTTGTTAAAAAAAAACCTATGCGTCACTGACTTTATTTCTTTTGTTAGTTCAATTACGTAGGTCGTTTATGGCGTCTGAAAAGCTACTTCTCGATATTTCGTCGATTTCAACCCCTTTTATGAGACAGATGCAATTATGTTGTGTTATGTAATGTATTAAATATGTCCTGGGCTGAATAAAAAATCAGGTGGTTATTGGTTGGTACTTGTTAAGATGACTCATTCTGCTTAATGCTCCAAAATGTCCCTTTTTAATTATACATTGGCTGAATTAACCGATATGCTTAGTTTCTGGTGAAGCGAGAAAAAATGGAAGAAAAGCAGCGACAGGTTTCCTGGACAAATAGCACCCAGCAAAAATATTTTTGACATATCTGCAGACGTTTGAGGGAAACCGGTGTCTTAAAACCTTTGAAATCTAATTCTGGACACATAGTACAGGCAATAGAGAATTTTTTTCTGCATTAAACTACAGGAGTTATTTTTTTTATAGATAGGTTTAGAATTACGAACGGAATGTAAAAACACAAAATCCTTACAAATTAGGAGGGCGGTAGTGCCGCCATTTTGAGAAAAACCGTTTCGGTCTATATCTCCGTAACCCTGCATTTTAGTCCAAAAATGGTAATGACCTTTATTGTACACAATAAATTTTCTACAACTTTTACTTAAAACTTTTTTTTCTCAAATTAATATAAGTGCATTTTCTTTCAAAAAAATTCACTAATAAGGAGATCCGGACTTTTGAATTTTGAAAATAAATAATCAAATAGGCGCTAATTATGCCCCCTAGAACACATATCTGGGGTCAGTTTCAATTTTTATATGTTCGAATGTTCGTTAGCCAAGAAAATCGGCCCAGGTTTTCCCGGAAAATTTTGTATTTTCTTTTTAAAAAAATCATATCTCCGGAAATAACAACGTAAGGGCAACGCAATTTGGTACACGGTTTTATGTCTTTATGAATAAATTACCTACAAAAATTTAGATCTGTAGGTTCAAACACAAAAAAGTTATAGGTATTAAAATAAATAAATTGGGGGTTTCCTCAAAACGTCAAAGTCGCGAATTAAAACGTCAACATTGGCAACATTTACGCAGAGAACCTGAAACTAATATAAGCTATGGAAAGAAAATGTCTCAGGAAGAATGTTTTACAAAGCCTGTAGTCTTAGCTTCAACCGTCATTGTCCTTCATTTTACTAAAATATTTCCAGAAAAATTTGTCGATTGAAAAGTGCAACATTTAACGCGTTATAACTTTGAAAATATTGATTTGAGAAAAAAAAAGCTTTCAGTAAAAATTGTAAGAAATTTGTCGATTGAAAAGTTAAGTTATAAGCATTTTATTTCTTAAACAATTATTAACCAAGATATAGGTAAAAAAGTCAATAAATGAATGCTAATAGTCGTATAAGTTGTAAACGGTAAGTGATGCAAAGAAAAAATATTCAACAAAAGAGATGAGAAATGCAATTGTCTACAATAAAGGGCATTACCATTTTTGGCCTAAAGTGCACGGCTACGGAGATATAGGCCGAAACGGTTTTTCTCAAAATGGCGGCACTTCCGCCCTCCTAATTTGTAAGGATTTTGTTTTTTTACATTCAGTGCGTAATTCTGAACCTATCTATAAAAAAATAACTCCTGTAGTTTAGTGCATTATGGACAAGAGTAACGGGCTCTTCTATTGCCTGTACTAACAGAGGATACCGACAAACTGTTCAAGTTGAAGAGTGACTTTTCAATGCAGTGGAACATAACCCCACTAGAAGTACCTGAATCGTTTCTAACGAAATAATAATTATTTCCGAATTGTCTGACACATAATCTGGCAAGAGCAATAATTGAAACCATACCACTACACACGTGTTCAAGAATTTTTACCAAGAGATTATGGGCCTAGACAAGAATCAGTGGTTTTTAAATAAGTTGGAAAACGAGGAACATTTCTCTCGTCGTGTCCTTTTTACAGATGAAGCATCATTTACAAGAAAGGGAATTATAAATTTCCACAACTTGCATAACTGGTCTTAGGAAAATCTCTATTTAATGGGTGTATCAAACTCGCAGTATCAGTTTTCTGTAAATACTTTGGCTGGTATTATTGAAAATGAAATTGTTAGTCCAATTATTCTGCCACATAGACTAAACTATGTGTCATATTTAAATTTTCTGATGAATGATGTGCACGAACCTGTGTTAGTGCGAAATAGTAAACTAGTTAAACTAGTAAATAGTTTAAATTAAGGACCTTAAAATATATATTTTTTTAATACACTACATAACACCACATAATTGCATGTACCAGACGACCTACATAACTGTAATAACAACAGTAAATGAACATAGTGGCGCACAGATTTTTAAAAGAAAACCAATGCAGCGATAACACAAACGTACGGCCCTGGTGAGGCACACATTTTTTTAGCAAAAAAGTATATACTAGTTTAAATAACTTTGATCCTCTAAATTTCGTTCGGATTGCTACAGTGGTTTTGAAGAAATTTGGAATAAACCAAAAAAAGTAAAACTCTTTAACACCATACAGCTACGAAACGAAGCAAAATCGGATCTATATAAAATAAAATTTCGGAACGCAGCAAGTGCGTTATAGTAGTGAATTTTCGTAAGAATTGTACACTATTATTATACGGCATATTACTAAAATTAATACTTTAAACTAACACATACCTTGTAGATCGATTTTAGAGGTCCTAGTACGCGTATATTTGAAGAATTCTTTCGAAAGTGTCACCATCGATATATTAAATTTTGTATGAAGCTAAAAAATTAAATTTTGCTATATCTGTAGATAGTGTTAATCTCTTTCAAAGAAACTTGTATTAAAAATTTCACTAAACTTACAAAAGATTTCCAAAAGCGAACTTAATTAATATTTAGAATAGTTATTTGCCTAATTATAAACGTAGCGGTTATTTTCCCTTATCAATCGCCAGAATGATTTCGTTTTAGTCAACCTAATCAAAGCGTTTTTTAAATATCAACAATGATAAAATATCTGCTGTAAATAACATTTACAAATGGAAAGGTGACAAAGTTATTCAAACGTTTTAAACAAAAATAAGATCTTGTTCAAAACGTATGAAATCTGTGCACTATTGTTTCGCGAAATGTCAAAATAAAACAAAACAAAAACGATATATTCATAGAGCTGGAATCGATCACGCAACCTTTTGCGTAGAAGACAAGCATGCTACCACTGAACTATCTAAAGATACGTTAACTAACGTTTTGTTTACGTGATATTTGACACCGGCTTCATGCCCAGGATATAATATAAAAGTATACGTAAGAATCAATTAAGGAATTAGTAGAATTGTCATTGAAACATAGAAACATATCCAACGATTGTTTCGGTCTTCTATGACGCCTTATGTTTAAGTTTAAATATGAAACAAACTATTTTAGAATCATTGTTATAGAGATTTGACTTGATTTTGTTTACACTTCTACTACATTATGCTACACTTTTAATCTAAAACCACTGCACAATATATCTATGTTGTGCTAAAACTATATTTGGGGCCGTTCATCAAGCTACAAATATAGTGTATTTTAAAAATTGCTTGAACTCCCCAGTTAAATAACAATCACGTGGAAAATTTTTAGCTTCATGTCGTCTGCCATTTGTGATATTTGTGGCCAAGATTTTTGGCTCGGGTAGTATGTTTTATTCCTGTTATTTATTTAGTTTGGTTACCGTTGAGGTATGGTTTATACCTGTTGTATGAATCAATATACGCGTGGCAGTTAACTACTCTGTTTGTCAGGCATGGGAATTAACCACTAAGTCGTTTCAATGCATGTCTTTCAAATTTTATTTTTAATCTGGAAAAAAACTCTAAATATTGTGTATCAAATTACGTAAAATTTACAACATAGGTTTATTTACAACATTTATAGCAACACGGAAAGTCTCATTCAAGTTACTCTGATACTTACAAAAATATAGCGTTTTTAAAAATATTTTTGTATCTTTTTGGGAGAAAAAATGTCCGTTATAGTTAATATACGAACTCGTCAGTAGTCTTAATACAGTGAAGATGTGTGCCAAGTTTAGTTCAAATCAGTTGAGTATTTTTTGAGTTATCGCTCGGGTACATACATATATATATATATATATATATATATATATATATATATATATATATATATATATATATATATATATATATATATAAACATATAAAAATCGTAACGGACCTTGGTTTTGGTTTTGGATTCTAGGGACCCAAATTCGCGCTCATCTAAATAAATTTTTTCAAAAGCTTTTCATCGTGACCTCTAATAGAGAAATTTTCTTAATGGAAATTCGCTACAAGTCTTATTTTTACGTGAGGGATCTAACGACGCGTGGCGGCACTTGTTTTTTGAAACACCCTGTATACCAGGCTTAATCAACTTAAAGGAGCAAAGCCTAAAATGATTTACAACTAATTTAATTTTCCAACCATATAGGGACAATACGACACAAATATGAATATTGCCTCCTACTTTAAGTGATATTTTAATTAGATAACTGCTTTTTGTTAAGAAGCATTCCACTAATATTCCCATCTGTCTGAATCGAAACAGCTTTACAATGAATCTTTTCGTGACTGGGTATATAATTGAGATAAAAGAAAGCTTAGTAGTCAGATTCTATCCAGAGCCCCTTCAACAATTATTACTTCCAGATTGTCAAGGCGACAAAAAATTCAACAATTTTTTTTTACCCCTAAACATCGTAAAAAGTGTCAAAACACAGAGAAAACATGATTTTGGAACGAAATTTTTTTTTGTCTGTCGGCCTGTATGGTTGTCTGTAGCCAAGAATTGAGATATCGACGTCAAATTTGGTATACAGTTAGCACCCCACAAACGAATGGTTGGATTGTTTTTGGGTAAAATCGGTACAGTGGGTAGTGGATGAATGGGGGGTGATTTGGTGAAAATTGACATTTTTTCATTAAAACTTGAGTAATAGAAAGTTTAGGGTTTGTGTATTAGAAAACTTTAAATTTCATCAAATATCCGGTATTCTGTGCTGAAATTAAATTAGGGGTTGAATGTGTGGGGGCATCTTTTCGTTAAAACTTGAATAGTATAAGGTTTCAGAATTTTTTGGGTACCGGTATACGAAGATTTTCTTTGTGGTCAAGTCATGGACCCTAAATTCATTTAATGAGAACGTATTTCTTAAGAGAGTAAATTATTACAGCTATGCAGAAGTTATGATTGAATTTGCAACACTATTTTTTAATGCATGGAAATAAAAAAGCTCTAGAACTATATTGCACAGCCTGTTTTAATGGAATAATTAATGAAAGCAGAACATATACGCCTTGAAGACATCGAGAAGTTCCTTGATTTGTACAATATATTTATTGTTTCCGTTTCTTAGTTGACGTGTAAAAAAATTATTGAATTTTCATTTAAAAAAATAAAGAAACTGGGTACAATGAACCACTATAGTCTAAAGTAAGCCAAGAGCATTTAAAACGAATTAAGATCAGGAGAAAATTGGTTAACAGCTTCCATAAAAGTTTATTAAATTCGATGTCGAAAATGAGATACATAGGACTTTAAATATTACCTAGCTGCGTATAATTATTATCTCAAACCTGATCTGCCAGACTGAAAACAAACAGTATTATATTAACCAAACAAGAAACATACGCCATTCTTAAGTATCGCTGGAGAAAAATATTTTTTTTCAGGGGTTGCTCAATAATCAACATTCCAAAGCCAAAGATCATATAGTAGGAAGTATAAAATAAAGTCACCTATTTAGAGAAATTGCTTCTCAAGAAGCATCCTATATGAAATATACCATATTAACTTTCACCGGGAAAACAGGCATTTACAGAAAAATATGAATAAATGATGAACAATGAAAAGGCTTCCATTTGAAGCGAAAAATTCAATAATTTTAGATCCAATTGTATTTTCTAAACGAAGAGCTGCGATTGGGGTTGGATCCTCACCTTTCGCTATCAGGAGTGTCTCCACAAGGCGCTCCTCTGTCATGGTCAGCACTCTCGTAGATACTCTCTTCCTCTTGCTGGTGATGCGAATGAGGATGCGGATGGGGATAAGGCATTCTGCCAGAGGGTTGACGGTACCTTCCATAAACAAACCTGAAAGGAAAGTGAAAAGTATTAATTAGCTTCAGCAATGCTGCTATGACAATTTTCAATGTATTGGGGTTAGCATTATTGCAATTTCAGCAAATAGTATACAATCCAACCGATTTTTCTAAATAAACGAGAATTTTGATAGCAGTTTACTAAATGTATTGCTATTTGTTTAGAAATTTACTAGACAAGTAAGAATTTAGTTTTTTTGGTATGTCTAGCATATGCATGTAATGTACATATTTCATAAAAATAATATATTAAATAAATAAATGAAAACTTTCTTAAAAAATCAAATCTTAAAACAGTCTTTAGTGTTTAATAAACTATTAGTGTCATCAGTCTCCATTGTAAAAATTAAATAAGGTTATCTTAAACATCACCATTATCAGTCCGAAAGTAATGCTGCCTCTGCAACGCTTCACTTTTGCATTTTTGCTAATTACTATAAGCTTCTAAATTCTATCTAGCTAATACCAGCATGGAATGGACACTCAGTATAATTATTTCAATAAATGCATAGATACCTCTAGTAAATACTTCTTTAAAGTGCTAAAAATATTATAAAGTAAAATTCGCTAAATAACTAATCGTTCAGTTTAGATGTGGAAATATTCCTCTAAATTATAGTTTTGCTTCAGTAGCATTTTAATGTAGAACTGCGTGTAATAGATTCTTAAAAAATCAATAATTAAAGTAAGTAAGGAAGTATTTATATCCAAGGACATTGATGTTGAAGTTTGAGTTTTCATTGTGTTAATTGTTTGCACTATAGATGACATTATTCTGTACTTGCTTTCATTGTCTGTGGTTTTTTCAAGCTTACTTATACATATTCATCAATTTGTCAACTTGACTTTTACTGTTTTTCAACTCTGTCAAAATAATAAAATAAATACTCGTTTTGATATTAACTTTTGCAAGTATAATTATAGAAAATAAACCTAATTACAACAGGTTATGGGTTCAGTAACTCCAAACTGCGTGGATTAAAAGTTAATAAGTCAGGCTGAGTGTATATTTTTAGTTTGTGATTTGTGTGAAGTATCATTGAAATAGCCAGACAATGGATTTCAAGAGGCACATCAAACCTTTAATTGGCGAGTCGGATTGGCCAATGTGGAAACGAAAAATGCGTGACATTCTTGATTATTATGAAGGCGCCCTTGATGTTATCGACAAGAAACTGGAGAAACCTGCAGAGCTTGCCGCTTCAGCAACTGCAGATGAGAGGAAACAATACAAAGAAGATAGCGAATTATATCGAAAGGCGAATAGTTATGCAAAATCGATTATCACAAGTTCAGTCACTGATGCAGTTTATGAGAAGATAATGGACAAAGAGACTGCCTATGATGCTTGGGAAGCATTGAAAGATCAATTTGAGGCATCATCCAAGGATCAGTTATTCAAATTATGCAATGAGTTATTTACGTTCTCATGGTCGCATGGAGATGACGTTTCAACACATATTGCAAAGTTGAGAAGTTTGTGGACGGAATTAAATAATGGTCTTAAAGCTAAAAACGAAAATAAGCTACCAGACTTGCTGCTA
This sequence comes from Tillus elongatus, assembly GCA_964006375.1. Taxonomy (NCBI): domain Eukaryota; kingdom Metazoa; phylum Arthropoda; class Insecta; order Coleoptera; family Cleridae; genus Tillus; species Tillus elongatus. The sequence goes on along the minus strand of OZ023266.1, from coordinate 118,425,835 downwards.
GTTTGCAAAACATTGTTTATTCTACCAGATAGCTTTGAAATGTTTAAATCCAGTTGGATGATTCTGACAAAAGATACCGAGAAAACCTTTGATGGGCTGACAGTTCAGTTATGTTTATTTGAAAGAAACATGAAGAAATCAGTTGCTAATAGTGAAAAGTTCGCACAAGAGGCTCTAATAGCAAGTTCAGACAAACAAAAACAGGCAAATATCAAAAAACCAAATAAACAAGAGTCTGTTTGTAACTATTGTCATAGAAGGGGTCATTGGGTCAAACAGTGCCGTAAATGGATAGCAGATGGACGGCCACCTAAGAATAAAACTGTTTCAGACAAATTGCATGGCCAAAGCAATTCACTTGATGTGGCAATAGTTCTTTGCGTTTCTGATAGCCATACGCAAGAAAGTGATTCAACAGTTTGGTGGATCGACAATGGTGCAACAAAACACGTAACGAATAGTTTTGATCACTTCATAGATTTTAAAGAGTTTCAAGGTCAGTGTACCATTAAAGCTGCAGGACAAGAAAAACTCAGAGCGTTTGGTCAGGGAACTATAAAGATTTTGTCTACAGTTAATGATAAAAATATGGTTTTAACCTTGCAAGATGTGTGGTACGTTCCTGACATATCGAAAAATCTATTTTCCGTATTAACAGCACAAGATTTGAATAAGGACAGTAAGTTTGAATCTACGCCTACAAAGTGTTGTCTAAAAGTGAATGGCAAAATTGTGCTATGCGCAACACGTGAGGTAGGTGGTACCCTGTTTCATGCTCTCATAAGACCTATAGCTGCTGAGCAAAATGTAAATGTTGCACTTGCAGACAGTTCATTATTACAACTCTATCATGAAAGATTTGGGCATCAAGATAAGCGACACGTTAAAGCTTTACTAGCCAAGGAACTGGGTATTGATGTCACTTTAAATAGAGATCTCTGCGAGCCATGTGTCTATGGTTAAGCTCACCGCCTACCTTCTGGCACTAAAAGAGGGGCTCTTGTTCCTGGTGAGTTTATATCAGCTGATGTAGTTGATCCTTTTCACGAATCGTTTGGCAAGAAGAGATTCTTTGTTGAGTTCAAAGATAACTACACAAAATTCCGCTATGGTTTCATGCTCAAACACAATTCAGAAGTCAAGGAAGCATTAGTACAAATGCTTGTTCATGCAAAACAACAAGGCCACTCAATTAAGGAGTTATTAAGCGATGGAGGTGGTGAATTTGATAACAAAGATGTGAGATCCATTCTGAAAGAACATGGTATAACACAGAGACTGACTGCACCATATACACCTGAGCAAAATGGCTGCAGTGAACGTGACAATCGTACTGTCATAGAAATGGCACGAACTTTCAAATATACAAATCAAGATATCAATTATCCTGAAGCTATTTGGGCAGAACTAGTAAATTCTGCGGTGTATGTTTTAAATAGAACTGGGACATCACCTGTTGATGGTAAGAGTCCATATGAACTTTGGATGGGAAAGAAACCAAGAATAAAACACTTTCGTGTGATAAGTTCTATTTGTTTTGTCCATATTCCATCTAAAAAACGCAAGAAAATGTAAAAAAAGCAATAAAGGGCTACCTAGTTGGATATGATGGTGATGAGAGGTATAGAATTTATATCAAAGAAAACAAGGAAGTTATCACATCCAGAGATGTAGTTTTTCAAGAAAAGCTAGGAATGTGTCTAAAGAAACTCGACGTGCCTTTGAAAATTTCATTTTCAAATGAGAAAGGTGCTGACGTATCAGTTAAGCTAGATGAAAGCTGCGAATCAGAAGACGACTTTGAAGATGCCGAAGAAAAAGAAAAATCCAGTACTACTAAAAATTTTGATGGTCAAACACAATCAAGAATTCTGAGAGATCCCTCAACTTTGAAGATTACAAACTATCTTAATGATTGCATTATGGCTGCTGAAAGCATAATCAATCCATCTGCTGATCCAGAGTCCTATGAAGAAGCCATTAAGAGCAAGGCAAAAATGGAGTGGAAAAAGGCTATGGACATTGAAATGAATTCTTTAAAGGAAAATCAAACTTGGGTATTAACGAATCTACCACATGGAGCAAGAGTACTTCCATGTAAGTGGGTTTATCGCCTAAAGACAAATCAAGATGATACAATAGATAATTACAAAACTCGTATGGTTGTAAAGGGATGTGCTCAACGTCGGGGTGAAGATTATAATCAAACATTTAGTCCAGTAGCAAGAATGGCAACGATCCGTTCTATCATAAGTGTAGCTGCAAGTGAAGATATGCTTTTGATGCAGTTTGATGTGTCGACAGCTTTTCTCTATGGAGAACTAGATGAAATCATATACATCAAGCAACCAGATGGATACAGTGACGGAACTGACCAAGTATGCCAACTGAAGAGAAGCTTGTACGGCCTTAAACAGACACCAAGGTGCTGGTACAATCGCTTCGGAAAATTTCTCTTAATGCTAGGACTTAAACAAAGTAAACAAGATCCTTGTCTTTACATACGAATTGTAAATTGAATTCGTTTAATATTAGCTTTATATGTCGATGATGGAATGGTTGCAGCTAATAATGAGAATGAATTAAAAGTCTTTTTAAATAATCTGCAATCAGAATTCAAGATTATCTCCAAGCCAGCAATTTTCTTTCTAGGACTGCAAATCGAACAGGCCGATGGCCTCATTCGAGTCAGTCAAAGTGCACACGCTAAGATTTTAAAACGCTTCAACTTTAATGGGTGTAGACCAGTTTCAATACCAATGTTAAAAGGCACCGAAACATCACAGTCAGGGAAAGTTGACGAAACAGTTCAAAACTTTCCATACAGACAAGCAGTTGGAACTTTAATGTATTTGATGCTTGGTACGAGACCGGATCTAGCTTTTAGCGTTGGTTCTCTCTCAAGATCGTTAGAAAATCCTACAAAAGAAGACATTGAAAATGTTAAAAGAGTATTTCGAAACATAGCTGGAACAATAGAATACAGCATAAATTATCGACGTAACTTAAACAAAGGGGTTTTAGAGTGCTTCAGCGATGCAGATTTTGGAGGTTGCACTAAAACAGGAAGATCAACTTCAGGAGTCCTAATTGCGTATGCAGGAGGAGCTATCTCATGGCTAAGCAAGAGACAATTGTCAGTAGTTACTTCGACAGCAGAAGCCGAACTAGTAGCAGCCAATGAAGCAACCAAAGAGATCATTTGGCTGAGTAGGCTTTTTAGAGAAACAACAAAACTGTCTCATGTCCCACGACTACAAATAGACAACGAAGCAGCTCTGAAATTGGCTCAGAATCCAGAGTATCATAGTCGAACCAAACATATCGATGGAAATCATTTCTTTATCCGTGAAAAAGTAATCGAAGGAGTGCTAGATGTTGAATCTGTCTCTACAGAAAATCAGATTGCTGACATTATGACTAAACCATTGCAAACCACGAGATTGAAGACTTTATGTGTCAAGATGGGACTTTCATAAAATACACCTTTTTAATTTACATATGATGATAGTTTTTCAATTCAATCAACAAGGGAAAGTGTTGAAGTTTGTGTTTTCATTGTGTTAATTGTTTTGCACTATAGATGACATTATTCTGTACTTGCTTTCATTCTCTGTGGTTTTTTCAAGCTTACTTATACATATTCATCAATCTGTCAACTTGACTTTTACTGTTTTTCAACTTTGTCAAAATAATAAAATAAACACTCGTTTTGATATTAACTTTTGCAAATATAATTATAGAAAATAAACCTAATTACAACAATTGAAATTATGTGGCGCCGCAGTACCTCCGAAAACCCACAAACCTTGTGTTACACGTGGAAGTTTCCGAATACGAGACGTAGGCAGCAGGATTTTAAACACGAAGACATTTCTCGACCAACCAGCTTAAGCGTTTTACCGATTGATATGGTAAAACGCTACATGTTGCGCCGCATGCGGAGCAGGAAGAGCATATTTGGCTTTCGATTATCGCAACTAAAACTTTGTGCGATAAATTTGGCATGTCCAATCAATCTCTGATTTTATAATTAGTCAAAATTATCTTTGAAGTACCTGTTTAAGTGCCTGTGTTATTATAAAGAGTGCTTAGAAATCGTGGGAAGCGGTAACTCCCAAATCTAGCATTTTCATTGCCAAATTATCACAATGAAATCTCTTTTGAACTTCAGGGTATTCCGAATAGCTCTTGTTCTCCGTATAGGTCCCACTCTCCGATGTCCTAGAAGCTCAAGTTTTCCGTACTGATATAGGATTCAATTTTGTCTATATAATGCCCCTGTGTTTGTACAGGGCGAAAACGCAGTATTCAAGATATAGTACTTGTCTTTTGAGTCTGTATAAGGCTCGATTAACCTACGATAGGATAATCACCTTTAATATAGTGACGGCGTTTGCTCTCAGTGCACCATCCCCCTTCGAAGAGAACGGCTCGACCTATCTGGCTCATGTCTTTCTTTGTTGTGTTCGTAATTCACAAGAAAATGTCTGTATGAAATATAATTTTGTAAAAATCCACAGGAAAACTCGGTAAATCGTTTTACGGTATTTTTGTATGGGAATATACTTTCGTTTCAGAATCGCTTTTCGAAGAGAATGCGGGAAAATAGGAGTGGAATACACTACGTTACAAACCAAAGACATGATAGTCGAGTCATTGCGACTGACGAAGAGCGTAGTCTGCGTTTTGAGGCAAATCGAATACGAATTTCTCAAGCGCCGGAACTCCGGAACAACGGATACAGTCGAATTCGACTCACTCACATTGGAGCTTGTGCACAAAATAGTTAGGAACATCGACCAAACAGACGGCCAAACGTGACCATTCAGTATGAGCGTTTGACGTTCAGATACTATCCAACAGTCGATTATGGTGCAAAAGAATCGGTTGACTTCGGAACAATGAGCACTGTTTTTCAGCATTGAGATTTCGACACCAACAAATGATTTTTAAAACAATGATTCGCATATTATTTCATTTCAATCTATGAATAATCATAATTACATTTTTTTTCCAATTTACAAAAATTCCCGCTTCCTTAAAGTATAGGTGTGACACAGCAAACCTCAGAATGGTTCATTTTACTGCCGAGAAGCAATACAACAACAAAAAAATAACTAACTGGTTTCCATTAACTAAATTAATTATATTTTTGTCTAAACAAACTTCTCATATTTACTGTGTAAAACCTTGTGAAACAACAAATTTAAATTCTCATCATAAATTGTCTACAACGCTGTTTAACAAAAAATCAAATTATTAATGATTACCAGTTTCAAAATTCAATTGCCCTTATATGAACATATGTATATTCCGAACAGTTTCAAAGTTATGCAAAGGAAACTAAATTTTCCGTTTCCTAAGTTTTTTATAATTTTCTCATTTTTTCTTTTTTTTACCGTCCCTTACGTAGAAAATTCTTTAACACTGTCTTCGAATCCTCTCTTCTATGCTCACGACAGATGGTTCAACCGCACTAATACCAAAAGTGTCAATGATATTCTACTGTACCTGGCGTCCCTATGTGACTGATGCGAGCTTTCGCTACAAGCGGAACTGCTTTCTTGTCTGTAGTGTCTGTCAGCTTCCGTTTCTGACATTCGGATATCTTCCGATCCACTGGGGCTCATATGCCGTGAGTGGTGCTCTAGCTGTCTGATTAGATCTTCCAGGTTGCGTATGCGCAGTGGGTTGGCTGAGCTAGGTACCTGATCTTCTTCTTCGTCGTCATCGTCAGGCTCCACCACCACCTGAATAAAAATTTACAAAATTTAATTTAATCATTACTTAGACTAAATGTTATGGAATATAACTAATTACTCTTCAAGGAAACACAACAATTATTTCAGTCATTTAGGTGTAAGTAAATGTTTAGAGTGAGGCAACTAAAATGGTTCCCAGATTAAGATTCGCTCGCTCTCAAAATTGAAGAATATTAATTATTCGCGTGCAGTTTTTCAGAATTTTATAAATATGATGTCTGGTATGCTATCTAACATACAAGATTCATATAAACGTATGTATTTTTAAATGGAACACCTATTTTTAGTATAAAAAATGGCGTGTTTGATGTAGATTATAAATAAAGATATTGTGGGCGTTTAAAGCCAAAGTATACTAAGCAACCAGTAAATGTGTATCTCAAGAGCATAGGATATATGCTTTGCAAGCTTAACAAAACATATTTTTTCGTATTTTATTAACATACACAACGCACACACAATTGATATTAATTGCAAAAATAACAAAAAATTCATGTTTAAGTCTCTTTTGCAAATGTGTTTCAAGACTACCTTTAAGAGAACAATTCAAAAAAATATAGTTGCAGAAGATTAACTTTTAACTTCTAATAATTTTTTTTGTTAGCTTAAAAAACAGATTATGTATGTTGCTATGATATGAAGCTCACCAAGAACTATATAGATAAGCTTGCAAAGCTTGCTAGATAGTGTGCGTTAAAAATTTATGTATATACAGGATAAGAATTTTAAAATGTTACAATCGGGTATCTAAAAAATCGCTTGGAGTATTTTGCTAAAATTTGGTGAGGTGATAAGTAAGCTGGGGGACATATTTCGAAATATTTTTGACATTTACGCCTTCTCCTCATTCTGAAGGGCCGGTGTTACGTTACAAATGTGTAATCTAATGGTGTTTTTTCTAATGTTCGATTTTCTGTGAAGTACTGGGTATGTAGCTGGAAAACAGTTGCATTTACTCTACTGGCTGCATTATTATGAATTTTCCAATAAATAAAATGAGAGTAAGAACTAGCATGTAATATCTCAAGTTTAACGACGGTTGAGTTCTAAAAGGTGTTTGAAATGTGTACATTTCTTCCCAAGCATTTCAAAATTCTTCTTTGGTAAAAGTAGCGCACATTGTTCAACACTTCGTGGGTTACTAACGTGCATGCTTGTCTAATCCGGTTTGTCATATTTCCTGGCGTGGTTGGTGTTATAGCCATAACGGTCGCTTTTATAAATCCACAAAAGAAAAAATGTAAAGGCGTGAGATCAGGAGTCTTGCGGGCCAGTTTACCGGGCAACCACGACCAATTAATCTATCCCCAAACAGGTGATCTAGAGCGTGCTTGACTTGGCGGTGGGGGGGTCTGTCTTGCTGAAACCACACCTCTTCTTGTTGATCTTTTACGTTGTTCAGAAGTGAAGGTAAACTATGTCTTAAAAAATCATTGCACATCTCCCCATTTATGTGGCCTTCAAAAAATGTGGCCCAATTTTATGTATTGGAAAATTCATAAGTTTGCAACGATTTTCTACGTACATACGCAGTTTTTCACGGAGAATCAAATTTTGAAGAAAGAACACCATTTTATTTAAAATTTATAACGTGAATTGTGATTGTTGAATTCAGAAAAAAAAACGGGAATCGTATGAGGTCAAAATCCAATATGGAGCACATAAGAAATAAAAAAAGTTCATGATGTCCCAAAAAAGGCGAAACGCGTAGAAAGATTTTCAGTGTGATATTAGATAAAAAACTGAAAACGGCTGTGAGAACGTGCTTTTTGTTTCTTTATACAAGTTTATATAAATGATATAAGAGACGAAAATCGAAAATCGTTTTTTTAAGTTTTTTGACAATTTCTTGAACTGCAGTTACAGGAAATTGGTTTTCTCTGCGGCATATTAAAAAGCAGACAATTTAAAAACTTTGCAAAATTTTCACCCAGCCTCTGTATTTGATAATAAGCGAGATCCCCATGGTGAGGCTCGAATTTGAAACTGTCTATTAAAAGTATTAACAGTTCTGTTCATAATATTTTTCTGAAAATATCTGCATACAGGTAACGACTCATGAAAAATTCATTGAAAATATTTGCAAGATGGTGGTACTCCCGGAAATACGTGAAGCAGACATCAATTTTTTTATTTCAAAGAGAGTGGTACAGCTTTTTTCATTTTTGAATTAAAAACGATATTCTAGAGAAACTTCTAGTATTATTACATATACCTACATTCAGCCGTTTTTGAGTTTTTTGACGTCCTTCCAAATTTTTGGATTTACGTCATGATACTAATAATAGACAATTTGCTTTTTTTTTCTTATCACATCTGATAGACATCTCAAAAAGATGATTTTTAATATTTTTTTCATTTCACATACTACAAAAATAACGACGAAAAAATATTTGAAAATGCGAATTTCATAATTGATTTCAAACACCACTATTTCGCCGGCATAATCTGTGACGTAACTGGACGGTAATGTCACAATGACAATGAGCTTGCTTCTCTGTAGTTACATCACCACGCTATTGAGAATCAAGCGACCGTACCTATCATACCATAGGGCTAATGTAACCACGTCATTTATTCACTGTCCAAGTACGTCACGACCAATAACAGAACGTTCGCGGTCACATGATAATAATTAGAATTTTTTTTATTTTAGAACTCTTTGTTTTTTCTGTCCACTACATATATTTTTGGGTATTTTCATGCATGCAATAATGTTCTATGTATGAAAAATTATTAGATAAATGTTAAATTCATATAATGGATAATCCATGTAAATAGTCTATTATGCAGCCCGAAATTTTTAAAGCAAAGGACCTAAATTTATAATGATGGATAGAAAAAAAGTTGATTTATATAGTGCCGTCTTTAGAATTTTTTTATGTTTCTTCTTAAAGCTTTCTGTGAATAATTATATGTTGTCAGGAATGTCGGACCAATTTTTTTAGAAATATTTTAAATTTATTTTCGGGAAAATGTTTGTACTTTTTCAACCAATAAAATTATTTTCATGAAATATGGAAAATTGTTTCTACTACAAGTACAGGTTATACTGGTGACAAAATTTGATGCTTGCTTTTATAAAAAAAAACATATTTGCTATTAAAAACAATTTTATGAAAATTCCGTACCATAACGCACTTGCTGCGTCCAGGCATTTTCAATTTTTAAATTAGTCATATTAGAATCTCGTACCTTGCAATTTATTATCATTTTTTTAAATCTGTAATTTGATTAGTGTTCTCAACTTTTACTTAATTGATTTTATAATGAACTTTATAAACCGGACCTCTTCCTTATTATTGTTTAGTGTCAAGGCATGTGCATTGTCAACATTTGTATGTCAAATATAGACGGCAAAACCCACGCCCTGTCTATTTATTTATAGATTTCCTTTTAATTAGGTATACATAAGTCATTTCACTGGGTTTCACGTAATTGTCAAAATAACATGGCATAAGTTCTCTTCCACGACAATGTTTCAAATTTCCACCTTCCTCCTATTGTTACAGGTTTGAATAGCCAGCTTAGTTTTTAACCAACTGCCACAAAAACATTTGATTATGGTGAGATCGCGACATTACTTATAACAAAATTTTCGCAGATAAACTAGTCATATTTTCCTATTTTACTAACGGACTTGTCCAAGTAAAGAAACATGCATGCCAAGTGTAATTCAAATTGGTCTATTATTATTCGAGTTAACTTAGTTATCTATTTGCATATATATATATATATATATATATATATATATATATATATATATATATATATATATATATATATATATATATATATATATATATATATATATATATATATATATATATATATATATATATATATATATATATATATAGACACATAGGCTGTTCACTATGAAAGGTTGCAACCGGTTTTTTTCGAGAATTGCCGAGAATTTAGAAAAACCATAAAACACGTCGATTTTGCTTGCGAGGGCTCACTTTTTTGAACCCGAACAGAATTTGTAGCATTCAGCACCCAACTTCAAAACAAAAAATCTAATCTAGTAGTGTTTGTTTTGCGTTTAAGCCATTAATTAGTTTTTAAAGAATTATAAAACTATTTTATTCTTGTTTTCTCATCTTTCGAAATTTTTTGAAAGTCTCAATGTTGGAATTGAGGGCAGGTAGTCTTTATATGAGAAAATTCGCGAATAGGATAAAGAGGTTTTAGTTAAGCTTATTACCAGAGTTTTTGTAGTAAAAAATAAAAGGTAAAATATGCTGCATATATATCTCATAGCTTTTGAAATGTCTTGCTTTGTAGCGTTTCTTTCAAATTAATTATTAAAAATAGGGGAACCAGATAAATATTTATCAAATAGATATGGCAACTAAATAAATATTGCATTTTTAGTTCATATTTTCCTAAATAAATATTCATTTTACAATTATAGGTACGTTTTGATTTCAGACGAAATATTTATCTACCAAATTTAATGAATCCAAAATTTTATAAAAATTTGTATCTGTTTTATGTCATTTTTTATAATTAGATGTATCTTTTGTTTCCATTAAATTCTCATCCCTTAAATCTATGGCCTAGAAACTAACCTCAGCATCGCACACCTTTTCTCTGCTACTGGCCCTTTTGTATCCTGTGTAGCTTTCAGCACATTCTTGCAGACTCCTCCTCAACAATTCCTCGCTCAGAGCGCTACTACTACCGGACGGTGTAGATGTACCTCGGTGGCTGGCAGCGTTCCTCAAAGCTTTGATGATGTCCTCGTGATATCCTGCAAGACATAGCACTTATTCCATACATAAAACATGTAAAACGAATGTCAATATTTTAGCAAGGGAGAGGGGCTCTACTTTAAATAATTCGAGAAAATTTTTATATTAGCAATGTAAGAATTTATGTAATCAAGCACTGAAGTAAAGTTACAATAAAAATTCACTACAAATAAGTAAGGACTAGTTTGTGCTTGCTAATAATACGACTTTTACATCAATTGATTCCAAACAGAAGTGTTAATATTTTAATTTACAACGTCACTTTTTTAACTTCTACCATATTATACCTTAGAAGTAAATTAACCTAAGTAAGTCATCAGCGTCCAGATCATATTTTTTGGTAGAAAAACTCGACTACCCATAAACTAAACAAAAATAGCCTTAACCTGGACATTTGAAATAAGAAGCTGATAACTGGTAGAAACATTGTTAGTTTGAATCCCAGAAGTCCCAAACAATCACACTTTGGGAAATCTTGGAAAAACCACAGCCATCTTGGATGTTTCGAGTTCTGAGCTTAGCGACCGAGTCAAACATCCGATTTTGCTCGTCTTTGCATCAAATTGTTTCTTTGCCCTATATTATCATATTAACACCTTAGATGAATTATAAAATCAGCGACAGTAATGGGTTACACTTGGAAAAATGTAGTTGAAAAAAAAAAGAAATGTTCGATGTTTGTTTTGACTGACATTGAATGCTATTCGTTTAATTAGTTTTTCATAACGAAAAGGGGAAACGAACATTTAAAATGTATTTGTAATTTATAAAACCCAGTGCACTTTTAAACCAAGCAATAACACAAAACGCACGGGATTTAAATCCGCTATCTCAAGGCACCGTTCGCAGTGTGTTGGGCTCTAAATTATTGATACGGTTATGAGAAAATGGCTATGACGACAGTGGTAGTTTGAAGTGTGTCACTTTAAGTTAAAGGTTGGCATTGTTATGTGCTATGATGACTTGTGAAATATCGTCTTCAAGGACGGTGTGTATGTTGTGGATTTTAGGAATAAAAGTGTAAAAAGGTGTAAGAATGTGTAGTTTTTAGGCGCAAGTTCAGGAAAAAACAACACAGAACCCTGGCTTTTCAGCAGTGAGAAGTTGGACTTCGCACTTAGATATTTCCGTGATCACCTGTTTTCCATGCAGAATAGGATGCGATACCACTTCTGTCCTTTCAGAAAGGGTAGAAAGGCTTACTTCAAGAACCTTCAAAACGCCTGTGTTGAATCATTGGAGAACAGTTGCTAAGTAGCCCGTCAAGGCAGCATTGATTTGGCTGCACTTACTCACCTACAGTGGGTGGCCAAATTGTCAGAAACACTCGACATGTTAAGGCCTTTTTTAGTTCTTAAGAAACAGTAGTAGTAATTAATATAGCACTTATTATTTATGTGAATAAGAAGAAGTAAAGGCACTCATGTAACTGATTGGTAACAACTGCAAAAGTTATTCAGAAAATATAAGATTTTCAATATTTTGTCACATCGCCTCTTGCAGCAAAGACTGACTGAATCTTACGTGGTATGCTTTCCTCACACTTAAGAGCATTTTCTTTGACTTTGTCATCATGGTGCTACACCTTGATAAATCTCTCAATGAGCTACTTGCTGCTTTCTCTTTGCAGACTTCATGTTTTGTCAGCTCCAGTTGCTTTTTATTCATGGCTTCTGTTAATCTTGGCTTTTTCGTCGGCCTGCCGCATTTGAACGCTTGCTCCACTAAAAGACTTCTATTTGTTTGTTCGGATAAGTTGATTCCGGCTTCCTGAACTAGCTTGGTCAACACTTTTCTACCTTTTTTTTTTGGCTCTGTAGTTTCTAAATTTTTTCTCACCTCGTTTTTGGCCAGACTTGTCAACTTTATTTTCTTTAACAGTCTCATTTTTAAGGAGGGTAGCTACCTTAGCCGTATTACTATATATGTGTGTTGTGGCTGTAACTAGTATACCGTACTGACGAGCTCTAATTAGAGAGAAACCGGTCTGCCGTTCTAATCATGGTGAGAATACATCTAACCTTACATACAATTTTCCTGTATTAGTGAAGAAATGAGCCAGGACTGGAAATTTACAAAATTGTTAGTTGGTTGTACACAGTCTCTATTTTATAACATTTTGTGTTATTTGGAGCTGTCGCGATAACATACTACCTGGTTCCTCACCGAGATGGCGACCCTGTCGTACATCTCAAACTGTCACAAGTGGGATCGTTTGAGACTTTAAAGATTTCAATGAGGACATCATCCTCAACATCTCTGACAATGTTCAGCTTTTTATTTCAAATGTCTTGGTCGATGTCTTATTTGACTGGACTAAATAAACAGATACATGTTTTTAGTAAATGCATTTTAGTACCTAGCAGATCTATATTCCATTCACTTAAACAAATAGACACAATATTATTATAATGTAAAGGCTATCACTTATTATAGGTCTCTAACGAATATACAGTAAAGTTTTAACGTCAAAACGCGTCTATACTAAACTCGTTTTGTTAGAATCTGCTTAATTGGTTCCTAGTCTTCAGAAATCTGCTCCGGTATTCTCTAGCTGTACTACTAGCCCCGGATCTTGGATTTTTTGCCGGCGGAGCCGATATATTTAATACTTCACCACCATGGAGAAATGCAAAATTAAAACGTAGTGTGTAGCGCTGTAAATCTTTGTTTTAATTTCTGATGGTTTGATCAAATACAATATTTATTGCTGTAGAAAAATGCTGAAGTGTTCGTGATTTGTCCTCGCAGAGTTCCCAAAATGTTTTTTGCGCTTTTGAATTTCATAGGAATATCTCTTAATTTTGGCAGTTTTAATCAGACCTTTCATCAAAACGACGAAGCGCGCCAAAATTGTCTATCTTTCCTTTTAAATTCAATATTTACTTGATCGACTTCTTGAAAAATAGAAGCCTGAATTGCTAGGTTGATAATAAATTCGATATTCTCCACAGCATGTAGCAGATGACTACATACATGGAAACTATTTCTCTGGCTTCACAAATGTTCGTTTTCGTTTCTGTAACCGGTTTCGCTGTCTAACATTCTGTATGAGGATGCTAAACCGGTTACATTCATCTGCTACATGCTGTAGAGAATTTCGAATTTATTATCAACCTAACAATTCGGGCTTCTATTTTTAAAGAAGTTTACGACAAAATGCTAAGTGAAGAGTGTAACCTGTGGTGAACACTGATAATCACACTTGGAGAACCCAAATCACAACAACACATTAAAAAAAACCTAACGATTGTTTCACTATCCAAGTCAGCCTCATCAGATGATGAATAATTCTAAATATCTTATATCTGCAACTCTATTTATATGCTTCTGCAATTCTGCAGATGGTCGGTCACCATCGATTTGGGGAGGTTCAACGAAACCTAAATTAGCTTCTGTCAGTATTTATCCTAAAGCAAACTACCAGGCGACTGCTCATAGGAGGCGGAGCGAGGTTTATACATTCTTTATTATAACTATATTTAGCAATATATATATATATATATATATATATATATATATATATATATATATATATATATATATATATATATATATAGGTCTGCAAAGAATATTTAACTTTAACAAACCTCTGTATCAAACAAACTATTTCTCAATTCAACAATGAACTCTTTGAACAAACCCTAGGCACGGCAATGGGCAACCCGCTATCGCCATTTATTGCAAACGTTTTCATGAGTAGATTTAAAACATATCTTGAAAGTGGAAGTGGGTATTTTCCTATAGTGTGGTTTTGTTACGTGGATAATATTTTCGCAGTGTTTAATAAAAACATTTGCAGAATAGAAGATTTTATTGCCAAACTAAACAATAAATTTGATTCTATAAAATGTACCTACAAAATAAAAATAAATAATAAATTACCCTTTCTAGATGTACCAGTTATCAATAATAAAAACACTTTAGAATTCGATGTCCATGGGAAGGAAACCACCACTCTAAGCTACATTCGGAATGACTCACTCCATATGTACGCACAAAATAAGACCAGTATGATTTTTTTGGTAAACGGGTTAATTAATTTCCCTTTAAGTAAAAGTACATGTACCAAAGAATTAAATTATATTAACGTGTCCGAAAATAACGGAGACACCGCTTGCCTAGTGGGGAAATTAATTAACAAATAGAAAACAAAGAAAATGTTAGCGGAATCAACGACGTTTAGAAGAGAGTAAAGCGAAAAATCCTTGTTTTTTACCAAACGATCCTAGAATCTCAAGGGGCCTAGAGAGCAGTTTGAAAAAAGCCAACTTGCAATTAACATTTTTGACAAAAAATGCCTTAAAAATTTGCTAGATAACCCAGAAGATAAGGATAGTACAGCCAAAATGTCGGATATTTATGAAATAAGTTGTAAAGATTGTGATCTTAAATACGTCGGGCAAACAAAAAGGTCCATTAGTATAAGATCCAAAGAACATTTAGCGCAATTAAGATACGATACTATAGATAGATCTTTCGTCGCCCGACATATTTGTGATAATAATCACCACATTAATGAGGAGAATCTAAAATTAATACAATATGTTAGAAAACCAGGACAGCTAAACGCCTTTGAAAGTATATATATATATATATATATATATATATATATATATATATATATATATATATATATATATATATATATTGCAAACTATAGTAATAATAAAGAATGTATGAACCTTTCTCTGCCTCCTATGAGCAGTCACCTGATAGATTACTTTATAAAATAAATACCGACAGAAGCACGTCCGAGAGATAAGAAAAGATCACAGATATTTCCGCCAGACGAAATATTCTAATTTAGGTGTCGTTGAACCTTCCCAAATCGATAGTGACCGACCATCTGCAGAATTGCAGAAGATGATAAACAGAGTTGCAGATATAAGATATTTAGAATTATCTATCCCCTGATGCTAACTTGGTTAGCGAAACCATCTTCAGGTTTTTAAAATGTGTTGTGAAGCCAGAGAAACAGACTCCACGGCTGTATATAGTAGTAAACGGTTTCACCAATTAAGAAGAAGAACCATTAATGAAATGTAGCAGATAACCTGCCTCGTACTTTGATTCAGCATTGAAAGAAATTTCTTGAATTTCTTCCAAGCACTTAACTACTTCCGTTAAATTATCTAGAATGGCTTCCTGAGCCACATGTTTTGCAGACCACCTTGTCTGGCTGCTTTCATTTAGGTCTGTTTCTCCAATTTCCTGTCTGCCACTGATAATTAATATTTTGATGAACTCTGTCGGTGTGTCACACTTGAACTTGCCGCCCGGGGCAAGCACCCCGGCTCCCCCCCCCCTAGGTGTGTGTAGTTAAAATTATCTCACACAAACTTAAAAATTCAACAATTAATAAGTGACACAGACAGTTGCCATGATTTTACTCGCCTTAGCCATGTAAAATAATGGCATTCTTTTAAAAATATATAAAATTTATGCCCAATATTTTTGTAGAAATATTCAATGCTAAAATGTAACCATCTAAAAAAACGATTGCATTTAGCGACTTTACCTAAGAATGTATTTTTCTAAATCTAAAACCGACTGCTTTATAATCTTCTTAAGACCCAAAAATCGTCACAGGCAAGGAAGTTACATTTAATTTAAAATTACAATATAGATATAAGTAATCTGATCGACAAAAATGCCTCTCTGAATAATTCTCTAATCTAAAATAATCGTTTCGACATTCATAGTATCAGCAGTTGTCATAGTAACACTTTTTCATAGATACGATAATACAATCCTATTAATAAGAAAACTAAATCTTATTTACTTTTTGTTGTAAGCTTACTTATACCTATTATTACATAATTTTTGCAATACGTAAGAAGTCAGAGTATACCCCTAACTTTATAATAACCACATACTATTAAGTAAGATTAGGTACTAGCTTATACATGCGTTTTCGACTTGTGTATGCATTTGAATTTGATCTGTTTGTTTACAGTGACGATTAGTGTTAATTAGCTATAAGGTATAATAAGTAGTTCATATCCAAATATAAAAAAAAATTCTTCGAATTACTTTATGCCTTCGTGACATCATGAGATGATAATATTAAATCATTTGTGGGAGTTTAGTGAAAAAAACTCACTTTTAAGCCGCCAATAAATGTGCATTACTTATGATTTACTGAAACTATAACAAACTATTGGTTTTCTCATTCAGAGTGTAAATAAATATTGCTCCTTCGAGTCACTTCAACATTATACTGAACTGAACTGCATGAGCTGGCTTGCTTTCGCCTTTATATACCCGTCGTACCTTCCACCTCGTTTCTGGAGTGTTCCGTTCCAGGACCTTCTTTTGCTAGAATGTTCTGTGAATACAGATCGTCCCCCGTGTATATACAGGGGATGTATATACAGGATGATTCAAATGTGGTCATCACTCCTATATTACACAAGAGATGTTTCTCGTACTATAACATCTCTCTGCGTATACAGGATGTAAGGGTTCTCTGCGTATACAGGGTGTATATACAGAGTGTTCGGAATGCGCAGACCTCAGTTATACGTTCCGACGGGGTATAAGTTGGTAACTTCGTTATTTTTGGTCCTAGAGCATTGAGACTTCGCCTGTGGGGGTCACCTCAGGCACCACCAGGGTGGGGGCGGGGAGGCCGTGTTGCCAGACTGTGCAATAATTCCCAGATGTCGGGGAAGTTTTGAAGATGTGACAACACCGCACCTACATCTATTGAACTGCTTTGTAACAATATAAAATATCTTCAGTTAATTAAGATGAATTGTTAAAAGCCTTGAAAACTTAAATGGAAAAACAAAATTATTATGACATCACACACACAAACACACACACACACACATATATATATATATATATATATATATATATATATATATATATATATATATATATATATATATATGTATATATATATATATATATATATATATATATATATATATATATATATATATATATATATATATATATATATATATGATGATGATGATGATGATGATGATAAAGCGATGGTGGGTAGCTACTGGTGTGTTTTAATGCCCGTCGTGGTATTAGCTAGGAGAGTAGTAGTTTTCGCTCAATAATTTTTTCCCACAGCTACTGCGAGTACATGGTAGCTGCAGTAGAAGCTTAGAACCGTCAGAAAACTTTACGATCTTCCTGGTTTCATATTCTGACAACGTCTGCCTTATGATCGACTTGTTTGAGCATAGGTATGATATACTGATAAGTCCTAACAAGGAGGAAACCAGTCTATGTCTTCTGTTATACATCATACCGCAAATCGCGGCAGAATTAAAGTGATGATGACTAGCGAGATGTGGTAGTCGTGTTATTAGTCAGGGGAGTAGTCGTTTTTGCTCGTTAATTTTTTCCCACAGCTTCCCAACGACACTAAGGTTGAGCAAGTGTATTTACTTACTTTATTTGATGTATATTATGATTACCAAGAATGGCCGTGAGATAAAAAATGTTTGCCTGAGCTTAAAAAATTATATTGTATGTGTTTTTGTTACTTGATTTGCTTTTTGGTTAATGTAAAAGGATTAAAATTTGTTTGGTAGCTTTTCCTAATAAGTTTTAATAGACATATTAAGCAAATTTAGCACAGTGCTGGGTAATATAGTGAGACTGGGAATTTCTCAATATTTAAAAAAATTGACTCAGACAAGGGATTGCGGTAGCAAATTTGCCTTATTTTTTTAGAAAAAAAACTTACTACAAAGGAAAAATGTTGTAGATAGGCCCACCAAAGTTGTTATGCTATGTTACATAGTATAACAACATACATACATTTGCTGCATATTGTATTTTATATTAAGAACTAAAGTACAGTTAAGAGAAAATAATGGGTTCCCATCCTCAACAGTGTATCGTATATTTTAATTTGACGTTGTAGATGATAAATTTTAAGTTTTTTAGTATGTAACGTTTTTCGCAAGCTTGTAACGTGTTACAGGTGTTTTGTCATAGAAGTTATTGTAGTGTCTATGAACTCATATTGCTTCATTATATTGAGCCTCATTTTATTCTGTGGCTCGATACAGCTAATATCTTGACATCTTAAAGTGGACTTGTAATGCCAATTGTGTTTGAAGACTATAAATGCTTAAACGAATCTGATAAATTTCCTTTTCCGATTTCAATTCCATTTAATAATGCGTAGAGAGGAAGTGATGGAGTAAGACGGAAAATAAGTACCAATCGGGTTTAATTTAATTTAATATAATATGTAGATTTTGCTTAACCTTGAAATTTATTGCAGCATTGTTTCCACTGCATTGTAGTAACTATGAATTTGATTTGCCTATTTGTGCTTAATTGCTATTTTTTTTTAAATTTCATTGCTTGAATATATATGCTTGCTTCGTTTTTTTGTAACAACGTGATACTTATGATAGCCCATGCGTCTTTTAGATGTCATTTTTCATTTAAAAAAATCACCAACTGACAATAACCCATTTACAGATGCAAATTAAGAAATTATTTATTTACTCAACGAATGAACATGTTTTCCAGAAGTGTCACGCTGTGATCATATTACAGCATACTTTAAGGAAGTTTTTTGGGATTTTCAGTGGTTCCGTTTTTACAGGGGGACAAATGCGACCACGTTTTTACCGGCGGACACAAATGTCAATTTTGTTCCTGCCAGGGACCAGTTACTCATAATGTCAGCCACGTTCCTACTGACCGAAAAATTTTAACAACGTTCCTACCGGAGCCAACTCCTTTATTTAGGCACCAGCTTTATAGTAACAGTTTCACCATCTCTAAATGATTGCGTCAAACCAGAAATGGAGCACCAACTACATTGTAAAAGTCTCATCAGCTCCAAATAGCTGCACCAAACCACAGATGGAGTCCTAGATATGTCTTAGCTGTCTCATCAACTTTGAATGGTCACATCATACCGTAAACAGTAGCCAATTGCAATATAACAGCGGCAGTAAGCAGTGTTAAGCACAATATGTCATATTTGAGTGATTTTCTTCACTTTTCATTTCTAAAGTAATTAAATTCAAAGACTAAGCTTGTGATTAAATATAGTTTTGCTCTAAATTACCTCATGTATATTGTAAACTTTTAAGCGATTAATTTTATAATAAACTTTATAAAGCGAAACTTTCTTTTTATCGTCAAGTCGCAACGCACAAATTTTAACGGAGGAAACCCACGCCCAAATAAAAAGCTCTATTTATTTATTTATTTATTCATTCATTCATTCATTTATTCATGCATTCGTTCATTCATTTATTAATTAATTTATTTATTTATTTATTTATTTACTTATTTATTTATTTATAGAGTGTGCAACAGTCAAATGGAATAAATTAAGTACCTCAATCATCGTGCAAATTTATAAAAAATCCTGAAACACGTCAATTTTAGAATAAAAAAAATGATATCCTGCGACCGGAAAACTTCACCCCTAAATGCAACCTTTTCCAGTAACAGTTGCAACACCCAAATTGTGGGGCTTTCTGATACCTCATTTGTATGATTTCTTCATTTTCTATTCTTAAATGCTATAGTTTTAAAATTTATTTTAAAAATGAACAGCAAACAAAGAACTTCTTCTAATTGACGAACTTCTATTTAATTGCGTTCCATTCTTGATAATACGAAAAATAAAAGACACCAATCCTAGTAATGAGATCTTCAAAATTCATGCCTTGAATGGCTTTTCAGCATCTTAGTCGCAAATAGAAATATCTGCTAACGTTAATCAATATCTGCGGCCTGAGAGACTTAATAGTAATCGTTATTTTTCTTCTCAAAACAGCCAAATCGCATGGTCTAGTTTTGCACACCATACTTTATAATTTTCACATATCAACATAAGAGGTGATCGTACTGGCCATTCCACGTTCTTTGCCTTCCTATCCACGGATTTAAAAATATTCATTCGAGGTACTTTCGGACACCTATTTGATAATATACTGGTGCTCGATCCGAACCATATCACATTCGCTGGAACTTCTGCCAAAGTTGGCAAGACTTTATTTTGGAGCAGTGCTAAATAATTATCTCCATTCAAATTGCCATCAATGAACAGAGAACCAATCACATGGTTTCCAACCATTCCTGCCCAAACATGAACCTTTTTAGGGTATTGCGTATGTTCTTTTCTCATCCAGTGTGGATTGTCTTAGATCAGTAGCCACAATTTCGACGATTAGCATGGCCGTGAAGTGTAAAACGGCAGTCATTAGAAAACGAAACATGTTCTAGTTGGATAACATTATTATTTAACATTTCCATAATTTGTTCACAAGAAGACGTTCATCTTTCAACATCGTCTTCCATGAGCTCCTGAGATTTTATCAATAAATGCATTTTGTTTTCTTTTAATATTCGAGTGATCGAGGAATGGCTGACACCCAATGTCGACTCGAAGTATGTGGATCTTTCTCATATTCAGGCATTACATTCAATTTGGTATCATTACTCAGCGCGTTAGAAGTTTTCTTTGTATCTGCCTTACATGTACACACTTTCGAAATTGCTTTTCAATTTTACAAATAGGCGACCAAACTGGAAGTTTTTCTTAAAATAGACGAACGATCCGTAACGAATCATCTGTAGAATTGATATTTTATGCATTTCTGTTAAATAAACCATGCTTCTGTGGTTAACAACTGACAACTACTGTGACGCGGATACAGTCACACAGCGAGTTGCTTAGACGTTTTAAACAAAACTAACATTGCCAACTATGAAGAATGTTTATAACTTTTTATGTCTTGTTTTTAACTGATACCATCCAAAAAGGAGACTGAAATTGCTTATTTTTGCTTTCTCGTTATCAAGGAGGAAATGTGATTAGCTTTTAATTTTTTTAGTGTGTTGTGGCAAAGTTCGTCAGCCAAAAGAATTTTTTCTACTGTTAATGTTTGCAATAAATTTCAAAACAATCGCATTTTTGAACAGAGAATGAAGATATCTTTCAAATGAAGTATCACAAACCCCTATCTTCTATTTGAAAATTTGTTGGTTGCAACTGTCACTCGAAGGGGGTTGAATGTAAAAGGGAATTTTTCATCTTGCAGGATGTCATTTTTGAGTGTTCCGGGATTTTTTAAATATGCATAATAATTGAGATGCTAAATTTATTCCATTTGGCTGTTCCACACTATATATTACAAAATACGTAATACTGGGCTTTAAAATACGTTACAAGCTCATAGAAAAAAAATTCTTCATGTTTGAGTTGATTTTAGCTTACGGCCCCCCACCTTTATCTTTTTGTTTTTAATAAAGATTTCCAAGTGCAAAATACTATCTTGGTGGATTGCTTTTGTACATGTTTGATCATTGAGAAGGGACGACGTAAACAAACCGAACACACCCACTGTTATACTCCTTACCAGAAACCGAGTAATGACCTTCCGAAATTAAACCAAACATTTTGTTACACTTTGTATACGTTATTTTTGTTAGTGTTAACCACAAGTATAAAAAATCACATCAGTAATAATAGCGAATGTGTATACTACAAAGAAAACCAAATATCTAAAACCTAAGGTTTTTAGTTCCAGATCACTATTTCTTAAATAGAATTGTCGACTTCAGTGAAGGTCCAAAAAGCTATTAAGGTTTAGCCAGGGTAAGCTTTTTTATTGTTACTTTTTAATTGCTATGGATAATTTACTGCTTTGATATTACTTACTTAATTGTTCAAAACGATGCCATTGTCCTATTTCGAGCTACTTGGGATATTAGCAACCTTAATATTATCAGTCTTATGATGTCACAGATTTTAAAATCATCCCCTGATATAATCGCTATGATCTTTTCAACTTACCATTAAGAGTTTTTAATGTCCTTTCAACATCCGATGGCCCTGTGCCACTGATCAGTTGGTTCATGCTGGCTTCAGCTTGGCTAAGAATTTCATCAGCCTGAGCCCCATCACCCCAGTTCTCCTTACCATCCCCCATCATGATACCGTAGTCGCCGTGCTTTTTTAATATGCCTTTCTTTTCTGGTAGCTTTAAATTGTTATGTTGCTGGAGGTCGATAAAAGACACTGATTCTTCTTCTGGAAGAAATTCCAAAACGCCATCACAGAGGTATCAGAGAAAGTGTTTTTACAAAAGTTTGACTATATTTATTTGCAAGGTTATTTTCAAAGAAAACATGTCTATTATAATCCTAAAAGTTTATCTGTAAAAGCTTGTTGTAAAAAAATATAATTTTTTTCAAAAATGTGGCAGCCATTTAAAAATATATTCATTTAAAATGCGATTTAAATGGGATTAATATTGTATTGTAATAAAAATAAACTGTATCATAATTTTTGGTAAATCGAAAAGCAATATACACGGCATTGCCAACATAAACTGCACATTTAAGGCCATTTGTTTGGAAACAGAGTACAGATTTTGACGTGCTTCAAATATCATGGTGAAGGCTAAGATCATTGCAAAATATATAAAAGAATTGCAATTTTTAAAATTTGTTTCCATGTTATAGTTTTTTTTTAAATTTAGATTTAGAATTTATAATGGTTTACACTGTTCCGTCACATTAAAAAAATGCCGCATGTGGCATAGAATAAAGTTTTTAAAGTAATACATTTTCACTGTTGTCTCTTAAAGTCAAAAGGGACGCTGCCAGATGTTTGAAAGCATACTAGTAGAGTGGTATCACAAAGACCAAATTAACTCTAAAATGGAGCATATCACGGAGATAAGGAAGAATGAACGCACTGAATCTGGGTACCCACATTTTAAGAAAAGCCTTTAAGAATCCCTTAAATGAAATAAATAAGTATATTCGAAAAAACGGTGAACACGCTTAAATAAAATTAGCACAAAACAAGACAAAAAGTATACAGTTATGTGGCAAAGAATCTACTCTTATTATAATGAAGAAGATAATTAGAAGAAAAATTGAGATTTACATGGACAAAAGTCAGTGCAAATTTAAACCCGGGAGATTAACTAAACAAGCAGTCCGGCCACTTTAAAGGATAGAACAAAGAAGGCTTGAAAAAGTTAATTTCTCCTGCACACCTAGAAAAAGTATTCGATAATGCGGGTGGAAAAAGCTTAAAAAAAGCTGGTTTGGAAAATATAGATAGAGACAATATTTTGAATCCATACAAAATAGTACCATAATATATAATAACAAATATAAAAAAGACTACTGGAAGGATACTAATTATTTCCAGATTTGTTTTTTATTCATAAAAAATACACTTATTGATTTTTTAAAGCTGCCCCATAGATCGTCTAAAAGATATAGGAAATGGTCAACAATCACCATTTTAAAATTACAGGCGTTACTGCACATAAATACGAAAAACAACAAAACACTCGAAATCTATGAAAAATCCACAAGATAGGAAAAAACAGCTTATCATTACAAATTTAAATTAAAATTACTCGTCTACAGAATAAAAATAATGCTGCCTAAAAACGATTCTAAAGTAATAAGCTTTAATTGTCTGAGGCTGCTCAAATTTTTGATGCTCAGGTAAATGATTAGCCATATAAGCAAAATGCAGTGTTGCGAGGCGCCCGATAACTCTGTTCAATCCTGTAAGGGGGAACATACAGAATGTTGGCCTGTCTTGTTTTATACGCAGTAATATTACCGAAGGTAGTAAATATTGCAGTATTTTTTTCTAACATAACAAAGTGGCTGAAGCATATAGAGGCACGTCGCTGTTAGTATGCCATACTCTATAAAAATTGGTCTACAAGATTTCGAAAACGACACGTCAATCGTTACGCAAACAATTCTCTTCTGCGTCAACCGAACCCTCTTCAGAATCACACAGCTGCCCCAACAAAGCAGTCCGTATACCAGGAGACAGTTGACACTACAATAGTAGCATGTCAACAAGGCCTGAATAGTAAAAGAATCCCTCAACTGCAACAACGCATCATTCCTGAATGCAAGAATGGCCACCACATGGTCAACGTGGATATCTCACGAAAACTTAGAATCCATATGCAGGCCCAAAAACTTTACAGACAACTAAACAGGCTGTAAGAAAAGGCAGCAAGATTCAAAGTAAATGGACAATGGATCCACGGCATAAGGACCGCAAATGACACAGCGCTAACACAAGAAGCGAAAACAGAAATGCAAAGATGCTCAGTGTACTGGAAAATTTGCTAAACAGAAATAACTAAAAATCAATATGGCAGTCAAAAGTAATGATGATAGAACTGCAAAAACGGATATATAGGCAAACGGCCAATAATTTGAACAATTAGAGATATTCACGTACATCGGCAATAACGGATATTACCATTATCCGCAGCAACGAAGAACCAAGAAGAAAGATTTCTATGCCAAAGTGAGCATTCAAAGACAAACTATGTTTCTCACTAATAAACATTTTAACCTAGACCTGAGGAAGAAGTTCATTTTGTCATATGGAGGGAGTGCTTTAGTGTATGGAACGAAAAGCTATATTTTGAATAAGCGTGACATAAAGAGAATAGAAGCATGTGAAATGTGGACATGGGGAAGAAAATGTAAAAGATATGGTACACCGATCGGAATACAAATAAAAGTATTTTAGGAGAGGTGAGATAAACAAGATGCTTGCTAACAGAAATCGATAGGGTGAAGACAAATTTCGTTGGACGTACCTACTCTAAAACACAGTAACTTTCGGAAAACATTGTATTAAGGACATATACTTTGAAAAAGTAAAAAGGTTGTCAAACGAGATGTCAAATTTTGTCCGGAATAATTAAGGCTTTTTGCGAAGATTTCGATGGTAAAAGTGATTATGTCCATATTAAACGACCTATTTGTGTCCATGGCTATTGCAGAACTGTTGGTGGCAAATGTACCTGCAGATAAACTTCAATTTAGTTAACAAAAAATAGTGACAGTAGATAGAAAATAATTTCGTGGTTGGGCGTTTAGGACAACATGCAGCTGAAATTGTGGTCTATCACAAGTATTTGCTTTATTTGTAACACAGTGTGACATTTTAATATCGAATAAAGTATCAGTATCGTCAAAATCAATATGGAATCTTTTTGAAAACCTCAAAAAAGCGATGAAGGCTACAATCAAATTAAAAGAACAACTGGAGACGTAAAGCCATGGTTGAGATGACAATTCGAGATGGCCGCTTTGAAAAGTAGTAACTGTAACTTAAAATCAAAATATACGAAAAAAAAAACACTAAAAAATCATAATACGAGTATCTACCAATAAGAATAATATCAAAACGCACAATAGATCTTTCATAATAATTTACCCAAACTCATTAATTGTTGTTCCCATTACTTGGTGAAGCCGTTCCATATTAAATAAAAATAAAGAAACTTGTTCTCTGGCTTCACAAGTGTTGGGTTTGTTCTCTATACTTGGTTTCGCTGATTGAAAACGAACACTTCTGAGGCTAGAGAAGAAGTCTACATCGGCATTTAATTTATCAAAAGTTTATAGGTTTTTAAAGAAAATAAAGTTTTATATTACATGATTTAACGATTAATTTTTAAAAAAACTATGGGGGGATAATTGCCAAAAAGCTGACGGAGATACATTATTTTTATTATGCCATTTTAAAGATTGTTTCTCAAAAAGTTTACCTAGTGGTAATGCGGAATGTTATTTTACAAAGACTAGATATTGCAATACATAACTTGTATAGCCCAAGTTTAAGAGTATATTATATTTACCCTTAAGGTTAAGGGGTTCTAGTAATTATAAAAACTTACAAAAACGCACAGCGAATGGGCTTGTTTTCTTTTATAAAGATGCAAGATAATTATAAAAATTAAATTATCAAATTATACCTGAATGTCCTTGATCATCTTCACTAGCGGAGCCAACACCTATTCTTTTCAGCTGCTGCATTTTATGATCCCTAAAAATACAATATTATGTAAAAATTTATATATGTATACAACTGTTTTGTTTCAAATGGAAATAGCTTAGGCTGTTGACTTTGAACGTGAAAATCGCGTGAACTTGACTTAACTCGATACAAAATCTATCTATACTAAGCAACTTTTTCTCAAAGAATCTAATTCAGTAGCAGCACTTTACTATTTCTCCAACTGCTTGAAATGAAAAAAATTAAATTTGATACCGGGATACAGACAAACAACAAAATCTTTAGAGTAAGTTCGTATTGAAAACATTCTTCAGATTTTCATTTCTGGTTAAGATATAAAGTTCAATACGTGTTGTAAGAAACATATTAAAAGTAATATTTTGAAAATAAATGTTTAAATCGAAAAAAACTCAATTATGTAGTTTTATGTAATCATATCTTTCAGGTCGGTATTTCGTCATATTCGACTATTGTTGTTGTTGTTGTTGTTGTTGTTGTTGTAATTTGGTTTGGCCTCGGACCGTTAGGTCCATTAGCCACAGACTTTTTTTAAATTTATGTCTAGTGGTGTTTATGAGTTCTATAAACAATAAATTTGCATCAAGTTATATCGCCAGCCAATTTTATTATCTTACACTATTTTTATACCTAATTAACTAATTTGTAATAATAAATTTACTTTGTATACTTTTTTTTTATATATAATAATAAATTCAGTTTCTATACTTTTTTTTGTTTTTTTTTTTCTTTTTTTTTCTTTTCTTTTTTTGTAATAAATTGTTTGTATACCTTTTTTATTATTTTTTTTAATATTCGACTATAAAATAGAGAAGAGATAATGATACATATCGTAACAATTCTGATTTTTGCTCACATACCCAGTGTGATCACATTCCCAGTGTTTCAAAATTACACAAAGCCTTGGTTATTGTTAATTGTGGATGTCATTACTTGTCAATCGTCAATCGTCTGCATTATAATTATTTTTTGTCATTTCGACCTCAAAAAAACAGACAGAAACTGTGCTTTATCTGTCAACACGTAAGCTGGTGCTTGTTAAAAACATAGTTTTAAACATCTTCTAAAAGTGCCTTATTAAAACTATGTCAGCTTATGTCAGACTCCAAATTTTCTGTCAATTTATTTTTCTCCGTACTCTTAAATTTCACCAATATGTTCACTCTAGCAGAATATATTTGCATTTCTTTCAGTATAAAACTGTTTTACTACCACGAAATTCTCTTAAAAATTGTATTTCTTCTGGCAGATAAAATTTGACAGTTTCCCTTGACATTCGTATAGGTTGTCCTACCTTCGGACGGCATAAGTATATAGATTCCTATCTTTGTTATTGTCACAGGTAAAGACTTGGTTAAATGAAAAAAAGTTTTAGGAAAAATCCAATTTTAATTTAAATTATTTAGTTTACCAAAAAATGATGGAAATGTGAAAAAGATCAATTTTAGAAAAAGCATGTATTTTGAATAATTTAAGGGCTTCAGCTTTAAAAGATGCACATCATAGGGGCACTTTTCCAAAGAGCTTTCGAACACATGATTGATCTCAGTCTAATAATTCACACTCTTTTGTTTTCGTCACAGCTGTATTAAATTTGATTTTGGCCGCCCTATTGGGATTGGTGACATTTAGATATTTGTTGAGATTTTTTTTAACGACGATCTACATGTCATAACCGTTTAAAGGGTGTCTTAGGTTAAACGTCGAATTTTAATTCCACTTCATCTTTTTGTTTGCTAGTTGGCAACTGTGGTGTGTTTACTGAGGTCAAACATGCCAGTTGCAGTTACTCAACATAAATCACTACATGAAACAGCAGCGCATTGTATTGTTAAAACTTATAGCTTTGTTACTTTCTTCGACAATTGTTTTCTAATACAAAACCCAAAATTTTTGCTGAAAACCTAGTCCAATTTTCTTGGTCAACGAACCTATACAATCCACTTGCAAAAGGAAGGTACCTGGAAAATTGTATTAAAATCGGCCGATTATTTTTTGAGGTATCGGTGTGATAATTTCGCTGGGTTGGAGGCAACGGTCACCAACAAGAGGAAAATATTAATTTGGTATCGTTCTCAGAAATTGGGCAGCTGTAAGCTGCTTAGGGACAACTCTCTCAAATATCTTTACTAGTAATTTATTTAAAACGTCGTAGCTCAATAAGGATAAAACTTTGTTTAGTGTGATATATTAAACTAAGTAGAATTTTTTTAGGTCTAAATTGCCCAACAAGCTTGATAACCATTTGAAACAGAAGGTTGTATATATCGCAACTTATCAACGTGCTAGCATGCTAAAAGATGAAACATTTAAGGAATAAGTAAAACACATAAACAAGTGTTAATTGAAAAGCTTTATGATATTTTGTGTTTATATTGTAATATATGCAAAACACATGTAGGGCAAAAATTAAACATAATGTATAAAAATAAATAGCCATGTAGATATAAAAATATTACTTAAACTTGTTAAAATGATCCACTATTAAAATCCGGAAAAATACATTTTTTTTCACAAGAGAGAAGAAAAGTAAAAAAAAAACAGCAAATAAGGCAAAGGGGTAAAAAATGTACGAAATATTTGCTGGAATTGGAACAAAAGGATAACTAGCTATACAGATGAGAGAAATTAAAACATTTATCTACAAAAAAATCACTCATAAACTACATAAAAAACGAAGAAACAAGCAGAAAAGTAAGTGATATTTTAAAATTTGAAATAGATAAAATATTCTAAACATTAACATCAACATACAAATAAAAATAAGATCAAAAATTAAATGTTTTGAATAATCGACATATAGATTGTGAATAGCGATGTCCTGGTGCGTTTTCTTCACATGTTGACAACAATAAACACACAAATATCTTTAATTTACACTAACTGAAAATGTGAAGCTCCAGCTGCGGCACCCATGTGATTCGCTGATCTGAAGAGGACTCTTTGGGAATCGGCTCGGCTGGCAAATAAAATCTCCTTAGTCATTGTGTTCATTAAAACAGTTATAACGTATCAATATTAATTTTGTTATAAAGTGGGCATGAAAATGTATTGCTCTGTTTTTAATTAAATATAATGAAACTGATCCAAATTTTGCATTTATTTGTTAACTCAGGAATGCATGCTATTTGGCATTTTAATTAATTAAAGCACTTTATATATTAAATTGATATAGTTTGATCAGGCGTCTGATGCGAATTTATTATAAATTACATATAGAAAATGTAATGGCATACAATCATATGATATTAAATTTATAACTCGTTGTTATGATTAAAGTTAACGAGTGGTCATGTATATTTTTTGCAATAAAAAAAGCTAATTTATTGATATTAATCAAATAATTTTTACATTTCGCTGATCGATTACTATGCAATACAAATTTAATATTAAATGTTTTCAGGTTAAATACAACCATTATTTGAATAATTGCAAAAAAATGTAGTAAAAGCAAACTAATGATTTTAAATGTACTATAACAAATGAAGAAGAAAAATGGTCTTGCAATATGCTAAGTGTTTCCAATTTGCAAAAATTATAAATATTCATCATATTTTTCGAATAAATTTAGGCAATTAAACCAAACTTTGCACACAATATTTTTTCACCAGTGCAAGAATTAGATATGTTGCTCACATTAAAAAAAATGTATTAATTATTGTTGCTCTCACCAGGTGAAAATGAAACTAAATTCAGATTTAGGAGCTTTTGAATTTACATAGAAAATGATTAAGGCCTCGTTAAAAATAGTATTTACAAATTCATTGATAAACTAGTTAATTTTTCGTTTAAAGCTATGTCTAATTTATTTTTGAATATGTCATTATTTGACCACGAAAGCAGATTTTTGTTTATTTAACCCTTTTATTGATTTTAGTGAATTGATTATAAATAACAAGAATCTTAAAATTGAAATGCTTATAGAAAGCACAAGATTTATGAATGTCAACAAACAAAATTTTTTTAGGCAGTTATAAAATCACTGGAATATCTATGATCCGGGGATTATCGATTATCCGGACTTAAGTTAGCCGTACCAAAATTATTTGTTTGATGCAAAATTCAACTTTGTTCAGGTGTCTCATCTTCCAAATGGAATTTTTAAGAAAAACTGTTTTTGTCAATAAACGATGAGAATATAAAAATAAGTTACAAAACATTTTTGGTATAAAATTAAATGCCAGATATTTGAAAAAACTGAGATGCTTGTTAAATTCCTTTTAATGTAATTTAATGATATAACCAGTCCGATTTATCATGAGATGCTTACAAAGTTTGTTATTTTAACATTATATGGTGATCTGTAAAGTGATATTGTGTACCAAAGTTGGTAGATTTTTTTAAATTTGAAAATATAAAGAATAAACAATATAATCTCTCAAAAACAAAAGTGTTCACCAATCACTCCTTAAATCGGTTTCACATCTATAAAAAAATCTGTATATTACTTGTCATTAGCAGAGTGGCTTAGAAATATTGTTTTTTATGATGTTAAAATGAAACAAAAACTCTACGTTTCTCATTGGTTCGTAAATTTAAGCTACAAGAAATAAACTGTTTGTAGATTATTAAAAATGTTGCGATAAACTTTTTAACAAGAGTAAGTGTAAGTATATGTATTTAATAGTTTATCTGTTTGTTATGTTTGGTATTGAAATCATGCTACCTTTTTTATTCAATGTTTATAGCTAATGTTATATAAATACACAATTTGTTTTTAAATGTTAAATCAGCAAGCTAATATAAAAAAATATATGAAAAATAGAAAGACAGGGTGATTCAAACTAAATAGCTAGCTAGCTGTTTCTAAAATATTTTGACAAAACTTGTAGGTTTTTTGAGCGATATTTGTGTTTGAAATGCTTTGAGTAAAACTGCATTTGTGGTTTTACTCCAAATAGACATTAACAACTTTTTAATCTCGCCATGCGAAAGTTATAAGAATTTTACAATACCCTTTTTTGTTGAAAAAATATATCTATGTAACTTCTTAATATATCTATGTAACTTCTTATTGTGGAAAAATATATCTATGTAACTTCTTAATATATCTATGTAACTTCTTATTGTGGAAAAATATAACTATGTAACTTCTTAATTCAACATGAACCGAATATTAAAAAAATACATATAGATGAACATAGAACCTTCTCCTTTTTTGAAGTCGGTTAATGACAAAATCTACATTATTTCGGATGATTATATGAAAACGTCTAATTTATCTACAACGTGTTTCAAATTTAACGCCGATTCACAAATATAAAAATCTTAGAAAAGTTGTTTTAAATATAACAGATTATATTATTATACAGTTTACCTAAAAAAATCTGACTGTATAAACATTTAAACGTTTAAATAAATGCGTAATTGGGGATTCTTTAACACTACTTAAAAACCTATCACGCAAAAAATATTGGGTGAATTCAAATGCCTAAATTATTCGGCTCGATGGTATACTTTCCCCCTGAACATAAATATTGTTAAACCTGATTTCCTAGAGCCTCGGTGATTCAGGGGTAAGAACGTGTGCCTATGAGCCGAAGGGTACTGGGTTAGATTTCCAGAGTTCCTCTTGCACTTTTTCAGTACATACTGTTAAAACTAACATCAACTGAGGTTGTGGTATTGTGTTTCAGCAAGTTGAATGTCTGCACGTTCTGCCCTTCGGAGGAGGCGTAAAGCCGTCGGTCCCGTGTCCATGCGATATTGAGCACGTAAAGATCTCTACACCCTTATACAAAGACAGGGATTCTGCAAAATTTCCAGGATAGTAAGGGGAAACTGCATAGTCGCGGAGATAGACCGACACTAAAGTACAAAAAAACCTGATTCCCTGCGTTTTTTAATGTTTTATAGGCACTCCATTTCTATTCCTAAATATACCATATATATATATATATATATATATATATATATATATATATATATATATATATATATATATATATATATATATATATATATATATAGGACATGACCTTTCACAAGGTCGCATGCATTCGAAAAAACATGATCTATCACTGACAAACAACAGGTACATGTTGAACTAAAGTTAAATAAAAAGTACATACAATGTATCAGATAATGATCGCAGCAGCAAACTAACAAATTAAGAAATATGATAAATTAAACACATTTTCCAACACCACAGTGTAAATTTGACCAACAGGGCAAACTTTGATGGTGAATTGCAGAAAGTTGACCTGTAGGACATAACAGATTAAATTAAAGATAAAAATTGCACACCACGGCACAATCAAGAAGAAGGAGTTTGATGTGAGGTAGCAAGAATCATACCATTTACATCGGATAAGGCGCCAATCTGAACCAAAATATGTGGAATGAGAAATAAATCGTATAGAAGAAACGTTACAAACAAGTGATTACAGGATGCAAAAAATCAGGCGCGGTCTATTTTTAAGAGCAGACGTATCCATTGGAAGAGATGGGCCAACCCTCAGAGAAATAGAAAACATTTATCTACAATGTACAATACATGTAAGATACCATTGGTAGCCTATTGGTAAAGTTTAGTCTCAAGAAAATATACAGATTGATAAATAAATGTTTAAAATTGGCTAAAGATAGCTTTGCGTAGTGGAGGCATTAGCACCACGCTACAAATTATTATGCTAAGGCAACAAAGAAAATAAAACGCTTTCAAAACGTGGATATAGAAAAGGAAGTTGTGGATAATCGTGGTCGATCATCGTAATAAATAGGTTATTCGAAGATTAGAAGACGACACTAAAATTACTTTTATAATAAATGGGAACGAAACTGGAGAACTTAGTCCACGCAATTTAAAGTAAAGGCATTATGATGTGAAATTGACAATAGAATGAAAAGTACAGCAGCAACAGGCTTAGGTCGCATATTCTGGCTTAAAAAATACGACTGTGACAGCACGATGACAGAATAAGACTATTCTATAAAGCTGCAGAGAAGGTACAAATAGTATTAATGATCGTCAACGTTAGTCGGCGAAACGATATTTAGTAAGAAAGTAAAAGAGACGCAAGAGAACTGCATGCAATATTAGCTGTTTGCCGAATCTTTATTCATCTGTTGCATTTACCGGTCACCTTCTGACAACAACTTTGTCCAGCTCTTTGACTACCTTTCTGAGAAAACCGACTATCTGATTTCTGAATATCCTTCCTCCGAGGTCACTATTCTTGGCGACTTCAATGTCCATAATAAGGAATGGCTAGGATCTTCAAAAACCGATCCACAAGGGAGAGCAGCGGAGGCCTTTGCAGTCAGCAATTCTTTGGCCAATATGGTTCAGCAACCTACTTACTTTCCTCGTATCCCAACACACAGCTCAAATCCCTTGGATCTCCTTCTTACTACAAATCCTGAATGCTATAAGATATCAGTCACCGCCCCCCTTGGTCGCTCAGACCACGGCATGGTCACTGCTTCCTGTGCAATGCAACCCGAGGTCACACAGTCATCACACCCACGTATCGTTTGGCACTACAACTCCGCAAACTGGGACGAAATGCGGGATTACTTTTCCTCATTTCCATGGGCGTCTGTCTGCTTCTCTCATCCTGACCCCTCTGATATCTCACAAAACGTCACCGAAATTATCCAAGCTGGCATGGAATTATTTATTCCACGTACACAGAAAACCTCTTCAGCCACTCAAAAGCCCTGGTTCTCTAAATCCTGTGACAAGGCCAGACTTGAAAAGGTCAAAGCTCACAAAACGCTTCTACACAATCCCAGTCAAGAAAATCGTCAAGCATTCAACGACGCAAGAAACCGCTATGTCCGCATTCTTTCTGAGGCAAAAAACTCGTTTAATAACCACATCAAAAACAAAGTCCTCTCAAGCTCCAACGGTGGCAAACCCTTCTGGACTCTTGCTAAGTCTATTGGGAATAATTTCTGCAAGAGCACGTTCCCACCTCTTGTCTCAGGTGATGAAATTGTCTCTACCGCCCTGGGCAAGGCTGAACTTTTTGCTTCGTTGTTCGCCGGAAATTCTACTCTTAACCCACCTCCAAATGTTCAACCACCAACAGTCCCCAATGTCGCGCATAAAATGACTGATATCATTTTTAAAACTAAAAAGGTGCGAAAGATGCTCTCTTCTCTTAATACCAGGAAAGCCTCTGGCCTTGACGAGATCCCAGCAATTGTTCTCAGAAAATGCGCACCAGAACTTGCTCCTGTCCTGACTCGTCTGTTTCAGATATCTTACAATAAAGGCATATTCTCTAGTAACTGGAAAACTGCTCGAGTACAACCCATCCCCAAGAAAGGATCCAAAGCGCTTTCTAGCAACTACAGGCCTATTTCTCTCCTTTCAGTCATCTCTAAAGTGATGGAAAAGTATATAAACACCGAACTACTAAAATTCCTTGAAAAACACAGTCTAATCCACGACAGGCAGTATGGATTTCGTCAGCGCAGATCGACTGCCGACCTCCTTTCCTTTGTCACCCATTCTTGGAACAAGTCTATGGAACACTACGGTGAATCCCAGATTGTTGCTCTAGACATATCCAAAGCATTCGACCAGGTCTGGCACGCAGCGCTGCTTAATAAACTTCCGGCCTATGCCTACCACCAAAACTTTGTACCTGGACAGCAAATTTCCTCTCCAACAGGAGCATATCTGTTGTTGTGGATGGCCATTCCTCTAAACTGTATCCAATTAATGCAGGAGTTCCTCAAGGTTCAGCTTTAGCCCCTACTTTGTTTCTTCTCCACATCAATGACCTCCTCTCTAGCACATCCAACCCAGTTCACAGTTACGCGGACGACAGCACCCTCCACTCAAACATACAATATTCTAAGCCTGTCTCTTTAGCCCAATTAGATGAGGATCGCAGACTCATGGAGCGTTCTGTCTCCGTAGACCTCCAAAAAATATTAGACTGGGGAAGTAGAAATCTTGTACAATTCAACCCCACCAAAACTAAGTCTTGCTTTCTTTCTCACAAGAGATACAGCAGCCCTAGACCCATCACAATGAACACCCAAGTTATTCAAAGTAATGAGTCCTTTTCTCTTGTTGGCATTTCTGTGGATCGAAATCTTAATTGGCACCAACATGTTACATCAATTGCAGAAGCGGCTGCTAAGAAATTGGGTTTCCTCTTCCGGGCTCGCAAATACTTTTCACCAACTAATCTCTATACCTTATACACTTCACAAATAAGGCCAAACCTCGAATACTGCTCCCACATCTGGGGTGCAGCTGCCGCTTCTACACTCGCTATCCTGGACTCCATTCAAAAGAGAGCTATACGTCTCATCGGTGACCCTACCCTCACCCAAAGGCTTCCATCCCTTGCCCACCGACGTGCCGTTGGTGACCTCTCTCTCTTTTATAGATATCTGCACGGGCACTGCTCAGAGGAGCTTTCCTCCATAATTCCCCCACCTGCTGCCCCCAGCAGATCTACCAGGGGAACAGAGCGAATGCACCCTTTTAATGTCCAGGTCACCAGACATAGAACATCTTGTTATGCCCGCTCTTTTGTCCCGAGGACTTCCAAGTTGTGGAATTCCTTGCCGGCACATGTTTTTCCTTCTCCTCCGAACCTCCAAATCTTCAAGTCCAGTATTAACAAGCTGCCTCTTTCCTCCTTGTCAACACCCACGGTACGATAGTATTTAGGCTGTAAGCCCTCGTGGTGTGTTGTTGACATAAAAAAAAAATAATAATCTCCTGTAGTTGCGTTCAGTGTATAATGGAATGCAGGGTAAGTGTGTGTGTGTGTTTTGTTTCTTTAACGTCGGCCTATTTCCGCGACTATGGCCAATCACCGACGCCAGGGAGCAGTTTCACCTCACTATCCTGGAAATTTTGCCTAATCCCTGCCTTTCTGTAAGGAGGGTAGGGATCTTTAACGTGCCCAACATCGCATGGACACGGGACCGACGGCTTTACGCCCCCTCCGAAGGGCGGAACGTGCAGACATTCAACTTGCTCAAATACAATGCCAGAACCTCGGTTGATGTTAATGTTACAGTTTGTACCGACAAATTAAAAGGAGTAACCTGGGATCGAACCCAGTACCCTTCGGTTCAGAGGCACACATTCTTACCCCTGAACCACCGAGATTCTGTAGGGTAAAAAACAATATTTAAAAATCAACTGGACCTATTAAAAAAACCTGTATGGCTGAACATACTCTTACATAAGAGAACTGAACAACGATAGTAGGAAATTATACCTAGATAATATCTTGCGTAACAATCGTATATTTTTAAAAGAAGTAATTGGTACCCAAAAACATAAAAACGATCTCAATATAGAAAGAAAGGCCTTAGTTTTAGTAGAACGCTCACGCTATTTCTGGAGAATAGAACGTTACCATTATGCCATACGCAGCTTCCGTCTAAGCACACGCCTGTAAAAAATCCTGAGGCTGTTAGTGGTTTGCGGGTAATCAGCAATTAGAGAAGATATTGCCACATTGGATATCAAGGCCTATTTCAAGAAGCGACAGTGAAGACCTTCACCAACGCTGAAAACTATGTCAACCCACTCGCCAGTCTATCGACTACGATGAGCTGGAGCAGAAGACCATGAACAATGAAGTAATTAAAGATATTGCAGGCACCACAAGGTGCCAGAGCACTGCAAAGAGCTACAGAAAATTCGTCTAGGATAGGTTTTCGTAAATACGTCGAGGTATTGGGGCGTTATGCAGGCTCGTTTGTTGTGAGGACCTTACTAAGTGGATCTGAGGGGGGTTTATACAGTTTTATAGGTTAATAAGCATCTTCACCAGATATGTACTGGGTAAAGGATATCAAGTGTTAATACCATTGGGATTTCGAAAACTATAAGCGATATGTGGTCATTTAGGAAGATTTTCCATAGATCACCAGATCTACAAGAAAAGTTAAAAAGTGTTATTCTAGAACACTGTAGTTAAATTATTTTTTCTTTTTATTTGACTAGTAGGTAAAACTTGTTTTGACAACATTTTACTCGAATGGTAATTCCATAATCTACGAATAGATAAGGTACATTTATTATAATTGGCGCGGTGAATACATAAAAACTATCGAAATTGGTCAACATAAAAAGTGCATATTACAAAGACTGTATGATAGAGAGTGAATAATACCAAAAAAATGTTGAAAAATTATGCAATTTCTTGTTGTGAAACAAGTACGCGGCAATGAAAGACAAAATTGTTATGCAAGATGATGTATCATCGCATATTCACAGACAAATGGTGGTGGTGGTGTTGGTATTTATGACCTTGAAACAGTAATTACATCAGCCACAGACTTTTGCTATTTTATACTTCCAAATAATGTACATACATATACAAAAATACCTAGACATTATTTTGTATTAATAATCTAGAAGACAGAATTATGATAACAGACAAATGAAAATCGTTAACTAGTTGAAAAAAAAGTGATTTGAATAGATATTTATTAAATATAAGACTAACATCACCGGATAACTCATCATATTACTGTGTTTAGGATTATTTAAACAAAATGGTGATTAGAGGTAGGTAAAAGACGGTGCAAAAATGAAAAGGGAAATAATTGGCGCAACGTAATAAAAAATGTCATATATTATCGTGTATAATTTGAAGAAAAGGTGAGTGATCCTACACTAATATAAAGGACATCCCGCTTAAGATTTGCTGCCACTCATTCTGGACCTGAAAATTCTACTAAAATAAAGTTACTTTTCGTTTAGTTTTTGTCACTAGCTTGATTTGCTAAAAATTAAAACTTACTTTTTGCTAAACGTGTTTAGTGAACTGTATAATAATATAGTTGTTCCATAGAATGTATAATTGTTACACTAAAATAAAAAATACAATTAACAAAACAACGCAAAGGGTAATTACCAAAACTCTTAATAAGCGTTACTTTTGATTTAAATTATATATATATATATATATATATATATATATATATATATATATATATATATATATATATATATATATATATATATATATATATATATATATATATATATATATATATATATATATATATATATATATATATATATATATATATATCAAATGTAGTATGTAAATTTATTTTCTCAGCTAATATTTGTGAATTAAAAAAAAATGCAAATCACGCCGATTTTCGACTTTTATAGTTTTTTAATGTTGTGGGTTAAAATTTCAGCCCCTGCTCCATACCCTTCAGAATAACACTAGCAACAGCTAGAGTTTTTAAATTGACAGGGTAGGTTTGCGAGAACTCATTTGAAAGAAATTTTGCTTCTCTACTCAGCAAAGATATTCGATTTTGTTTCTTAGTTACGGAGACAATAGAAAGAACAAATCCTAGCCCATTGCCAAACAGTAAATGGGTTACAGTTACTGTGATAAAAACATATTTTTTGCATTTGTATCATTTAACAAGTTCTGCTTAAAAATTTAGGTGGCCCTAAAAAAGGTCATATGAAATTTTCTTTATTACTATTGAACAAAATTGAAAAATTTTGAACTTAACAGATAATCAAAAATGCATTACAAATCACAATCACAAGCCCACCACTCCAATTTGAAAATACAGAAACTGAAAGAACCAATTTCAGTGCCACCAAATTTAAGTCACACAGGTTAATTCTAAAATATCAAATCGTCCTGTTTTACATCTTTTATATCTACAAATATTAGCTGAAGAAATGAATTTTATCTTCTTTATCTTGTCCACACTATATATATATATATATATATATATATATATATATATATATATATATATATATATATATATATATATATATATATATATATATAGTTTTATCAATAGAATAAGTCAGTTAATGCCATCTTCCGGTAAAGCTGAAATGCAGTTTAACTAAGAAAGTTCAAGCATACTTGTCACTCTAAAAGATCTAACACTACATATTTCAGAATCTAAATGCAATTGTTTTCTAGAAGCAGCTAATAGGCCATCCAGTTTGAATCACCCTGTATAAAAATATATGATTGTATGACAGTAAAATTGGATTAAAATTTTAAAGAAAAAACTTAACGATCCGAACGAAGCGTTCATATTTTCCCAATTTTGTTCTCATCTGTGTTAGCAACTATACCTGATCACTGTAAATTAGTACATGTTCAATACATGCTCCACAGTAATAAACTGCTCGACTTTTTATTTATCAAAATGTCGATAAAATTTATAAACTTTCCTATTTAGAAATGCAACAGTGCAATAAGACAATTAAATAATAGAATCAATACATTTTCATCCCATTGTAACTCAATTACAAAACTTGGAAGGTGTGTTTCAGCTACATTTGGAAACATTTTGTAATTCATACTTACTTTACAAATCGTCTGAATAATCTTATATAAATGTGCCATATAGTTAGTTACCTTTACGATTAACTTACGCAAATGGCGGAGGCGCTGGATTTTTTGGAGGTGTGTTTTTACGACTTAGTTTTAGCGTTTAGCCACGCGAAAAATTCCAATATTGTAGAAAGTAAAATGTACGGCAACTTAGCGCTTACTAGGCGACATCAAAAACATTACATATAGTAGCTATCGATACTTATACTTAAAAAATATAAAAACACGATTTTATGGGTTCCGTAAATATTCTTGCCGATACTTGGTGAAACTGTTCCATACTGAATACAGACGTGGAGACTATTTCTTCGGCTTCACAATACTTATTTTCCTATCTGTAACTAGTTTCGCTGCTTGAAGGCAATATCAATTTTCTCCTGTTCTATGATGCTGTTAAAAAGCGAAACCGATTACAGGGAAAAATCAAACATTTGTAAAGCCAGAGAAATAGTCTATACGTCTGCATAAGTTGGGCATTTTCAAGATTTATCTCCCAAAATCCCTCAGATTTAAATCTTGGGTCGAATGTATCACATGTGACAAAAGATATGCGCGATTTTAAGAATTTTTTCAGGTTGAACTGCATTACCACAAAACCAATATTTTAAAAAGAAATCTTTAAAGTCAATTCCATATTCCTTTTTGACGAAATTATGTCAAGTTAAAAAAATATTTTATTTGTTTATTGGATTTTTAAAATCAACGTCTCATTCCTTTTTGGAAAAACGATTTCACGCTAAAAAAATTAATGTTTTGATATCAGTGTTTAACATTATTAGGTAAGATTTCTATCGCCTTCAATATTTTACCATTCTACTGTAAATACTTTTTGATCATAAATGACACCTCTTTAAAATGAATAGTTATTTGTCTAAATATTTATCAATACTTATATGCTAAATGTTCAGCTATACAAATGGCCAAAGAGCTATTTTATTGGGCTAATATAACAAGCTTCATTCTGCACAACCTTGATGTC